>VZSV01000085.1:2689418-2714351 GCA_013398735.1 Nothocercus julius
CTGCCCAGGGAGGCTGTGGAGTCTCCTTCTCTGGAGATCTTCCAAACCCGCTTGGACGCAGTCCTGAGCCACATGCTGTAGGTGACCCTGCGTGTGCAGGGGGGTTGGACTAGATGAGCTCTAAAGATCCTTTCCTACCTTAAGGATTTTGTGATTCTATGATACTGAAGTAGGCAATATGTCCCTAAAAGTCAGAAAGAAGAAAAGAACAGGTTTACACTGTTTTCAAAGGGCATGGGAAGAAAGCTTGCGCCCATGAGGATACATGGCCTTGCAGAGCCTATAATCTGGAGGTTGCACTGTACTCTGGTTCCAGAAAATAGCTTTAAAAGGCCCTGGCAAATTATTTCATCCCACCTAGTCCCACCCAGAATGACAGCCTACTAGCGCTGATGTTTTTCTTTTAACATATACGATTGATAGGCCTCAGCTTTGCTGATAACCATGTAGCTGTCAATACAATGCCAAAAGATGTTTTCCTTTGTTGCTGTTTTATTTATTTATTTATTTATTTCATACATGTCTATGCACACAAGCACACCTCCTGTTCAGAAAAGTAATAGTTCATGAAGATGGTAGACAAATTACATTTATTTTTCCACTCTTGATGAACAGTTGATGACTCTTTTTCTTTTAATTTAATCTGGAATTACGAAGGCTGGAATTATTTTCCTTGAATCAATGGGTAACTAATCAGTTCCTTCAGCTGACAGCAATTATATTTCATTTTGGCACCCTTAGTTGTAAGAAAGCTGAACTGAGCTGAACTCTTGTCCTTTTAGACGTGATGACTTGTCAGTGAAAGAAATTTATTTTTGCATTACATTATTTATTTGACTTTTTAAGTAGCTCAGAATAGAATATAAAATCCAACTTTTGAATCCTATGTTCCCTAAGCATATATTAGTGAAAAAAAATAAACAAAATAAAAACGCGTAACAGAGAGAATTTTCAGAGTCAAATGAAGTGATTATTCCTTCTCTTTGGCACTTGTGAAAATGCACCTGGAGAACCATGTTCATTTTTGAGTATCCTGGTAGTAGGAAGATACCAATAAAAATGGCTAGGAGACTGGAGTACACGATATATGAGGAATAACTGAGGGAACGGGGATTTGTTTCTCCTGGACAGGGCTGCCAGAAAGGATATGCAGTTCAATTTCCCTTTTTCCTTTTTCCACTGGATTTTAGTAAAGTATTTGTTGAACTTGCCTCTAACATATGGAAGTATCTGCAAATGAAGGAAAGAAAATCTCAGAATCTCAAACTATCCATAAATTGTCCATGAAGAGAAAATGCATGTTGTAAAGCTATTTTTGGAGGCTTTTTCAGTTTGGGGTAAATTAAGTCAAATTATGTTGTAGCTATTAATAATATTTACCTATGAAAAAATTACTAATTGGACAAAAAAACACCATTTCTGGACTTTTATGCGGATTTTGGTACACTTGCACAGGAAAAGGAGGAAAAGATTTCTGTTTTTCACCCACAGAAAAAGGGGAGATATGCTTACTATGGTAAGCAAAATATTCACTTCTGGTGGGAGGAGTATACATCTGCACTTCATTAGAGAAGAAAGCCTTTAAAAACTGTTTGGGTTAGGGAAGAGAACCTTCTTTCCAAACAAATATTGCAACAAGATCTGCTCACAGCTTGACCTCTTTCTGACAAGGCCACAAATGAACAGAGGTCTTCAAAGAGATCACTTAGCAGTTATGGTATTACTTTCAAACAGTGTCTTATGAACTGAAGGACCAAGAATTCATTGGTCCCAAGAGAGGATCTGGAATGAAATTGTGTTTGCTGCCTATCTCTGCAGAGCACTTTGCAATATTATGCTTTTAAAACTGGATCTGATAAGGAAAGAAATAAAACAAATAAGTCCCTGCGCCCTCCCCTGCTCCAAATAACAACAACAACAACAACAACCCCCCAAAAAACACTGTTGGAAGAAAATTAAAGAGTTTTTCCTAAAAATACAAGCAGGATTCCTAATCAACTTTAAGAGCATTCTTTAAAGATTGTATGTCCAGCAGGGTTTAATCCCACCTAATTTGAGCCATTTAATAGCTATATGTTAGTGACTATAAGTGGTCTAGGATCCTGCTGTGATCATATCATCTTGAGTGCTAATCATGTCAGATTTTCTTTCTAAATAGGCTCCATGCTGAAATATTATTTGAATCAGAGACCTTTACTGAAAATCCCGGGGGCTGAGATGACTAAGGTATAAAAATGTGCAGCACAGATGCTTTGAGAAGATTTAACTTATTTAACTCTGTAGCCTGATGTCAGGAAGAGAGCAGAACAAATAGCTTAGCCAATTACCTCTACTCCTTTGCTCTCCGTCATTTGCCTCTCAAAGAATAAAATATTTTAATAAGAGTATTAAATACAAGCATATAATATGCCAGTATATTATTTTTTGACTCATATGTTCTTGCATTTCTTATGCTTCTCCCATGTGGTATTCAAAGATAAGTTCTTCTGCTGGGAGAGATAACTGATGCTTGTCTCCTATGTGGGCAAGCTAGTTCTCAAAAGAAATTTCTTATAAAAAATAAATTTAAACAAATTGGTTTTCTGTAAATACTCAGGCAAAACCTTTGTCCAGACATGAATATCCAAATGGATTTTTTCTCTATATATTAAGGAGCCTAAGTTAAGATCCTCATAACTATGAACACTTTTTCAAGCCAGTAAAAAGCAACATGCATCATCAGAGAAAGAATCTTATCTGAGGCAGGTTTGAGAGGTACATCTCTCTCTCTCTCTCTCTCTCTCTCAGTTCTTTAAGTGGTATATAAGTGCTAAAAATGCAAAATTTCTTTTTGCATAAATTTGATCTCTTTCATTCCTTTCCTTTACCCCTGAAATCTTGTATTTCATCTTTTTTTGTGGAGATGTGCTGATAAAGTAAGGAATTTTCTATGAGAGGATGTGCAATTATGGGAATCATTTTACACTTTACAACTAGGAACAAGTGTCGGAAGGATTTAGCATTTTCAGCTTAATTCAGAATTTCTTCCTCCTTTCCCCCACTTTCAACCTGGCCTTTGTTTTTTATTTTTATTTTTATTTATTTATTTATTTTTGGTCAGCCTCAGACACAGGAGATTAGAAGCATATATATTCAATATTAGCTGACAAATAATTATTTCCTGTTGGATGTTTTTGCATTACTGATTCCCAATACCTAGTGCTCATTTCACTGAAGTTGGTTTGTGATGTTTAGATATCAAAAGATATAATGACTTTTATGAAATAGCACATATTTCATTGCATGTATCTCTAGATATAGTACAGTAATATACAGGAGTAGTGTTGGCATTCTCCATAAAATAGCTGCACAAAACGAGGGAAATATTACTATACATATTTATAAATGTTAACACAAGGAACAAATTGATAAAAGTCTCTCAAGGTGATTGTATTCCTAAAGTTCCCTTGCATCATCTGTTAATATCCACTGCTGAAGGAAATGAAACTAGATGGGCCACAGGACTAAACCATCATGGTTACCCTTGTACTCTTTTCTCTTCACTTGTAGCATGTTTCTTCACAAAGCTCAGTGTTTGCAGAGACGGACAGGCACACAGTTTGTTAATTCTTGTTACCAGCATGGAAGAAGCTTGTCTTTGACTTTTGGTGTTTTATTCTGTGTATACTCTTATCAGTATTACTGCCTTGCCCTATTTCTCTGTCAATGGGTCCCAGATTTGCTCTTCTATCCCAATATACGATTACTTACTCTTGCAGCTTCCAGGAAATCATTTATGCTAAACCAGCCTCTTTTGTGATAATTATTCAACTACTCACTGTTTTTAGCTAGCAATTCTATATGGTAGGAGACTCCTGAGCATAAGGGGTGAAGCTCTTGTTGTCTGCAGTGACAGCCCCACTTTCCGTGTGAGTCAATCACACTCCTACTATGAATAGTAACATATGAAGTTTTAAACTTGCCTACGGTAAGTGGCATGTTTTAATATTGTGAGTTCAGGTTGGCAATGTAGTTGTAGTCATACTTTGAGTCAACAGAGTGCTGTTCCACCCTGTTCTGTGAACTATGTCTGTGACTGCATAGACAGCAGCAGGATTTCTCAGTCATAATTTAGCTCCCAGAAGGTAAATCCTAGGAAAAGGAAGACAAAGCCATTGCAACAGAAGGAAAGCCAGAAACAGCAACTTTGGACTGCAGCTACTTTCCACAGTCAGATCAGTATGCCCACATGCAGGAGTTCCAACATATCACATGCCAACTTGATTTCAAAAGGCCCCTCTCAGAGAACAAGTAGTCAGGACAATTAGGAATCAGCTAGTGGCAATCCTGGGAAAGGAATGGAAACTCATAGGATTTAATTAGAATAACATTTCTCTGTGAGGCAGACATCACACTCTGCAAGAGAGCCACAGCCCACACTAAGTCCTGGGAATTAAGACAAATTCTTAATTGACTGACTCATGAGATGCAAAGCATATCCTGACTGTAAAGTTTTCTACAGTCCCTGTACACAGGGCTAATGGTACAACTAGAAAGTGCTCATGTGCTACATCTGGCTTATTACCCAGAGAGGCCCAGATACTTGGCTATAAAACCAGGGCAACAGGGCCTGACCTTGGCAGAGACGTGGGCAGAAAGGCTTGTTTCATTCCTTGGACTGTTCTCGTGGACTTTCAGCCTGTCCATGTAACAGAGTTTTCATCGGTGGCTGTGGAAACTTGGTTTGCATGAGCTCTGTGCCATCACATCCTAAGTACCTAGGACTACTACTTTGTGCTTTCAGTGTGTATTAATGAGCTTTCTTTTTTAATATGTTTTAAGATGTCATATTTTAAGATGTCATATTTTTCCCTATTTTTTTTTTTTTTTTCAAGAACATCGAGGCAAACTAGGGCATTTTTCAAGAAATTTGGGAACAGCAGTTGAAGGAAAGTAACTAGCACCCCAGGGAATCAAAGCAAAACAAAACTTCAAGTTTAAATTACAGACCACTTGCCCTTCTTTGGATACAATAAAGCACTGGGAGTCAGCTGGGACTTTTCCTTACAAACCAGCATGGGGCAGCATTATCCAAGCAAATCCAAACTTCTTTTACCAGCAGAAATGTCAGCACCAATGTCTATAAGATTTAGAGATACTCAGGAACTACCTGTAAATAACTGACTTGGACAAGTACAAGGAAACGAGAAAGAAAATGTTTCTTACAGCAATATTATTAAACTTGCTGTTATGTTATTTATTTCAGGAAGCTCATAATGTGAGGCAGAGGTGTCCCTGTTTGTGATGATGATGATAATCAACATTGTGTCCACTAGAAGAGGATCAGGAAATAGTATTTCTAGTTCTGTTAAAACTCATACAAAAAAGGTAATGAAGAGAGGTGCAGGCAGTGAGAGAAATGAGAAAAGACAAAATACATGATACTCTTGAGCAAGGTAAGCCACTGACACAGTAGATAAGCAGCCAAATTTTACCAGGTTAGTTTGTATGTGTCCTGGCAAAGTAGACCTTTGTGGACAAATAATATTTGTAGAGGTAGGTAGGTAGTTAGGTATCAAAAGAGGCGCATAAGTGCAGCTTGAAAACACACTGGCACTCCTGTTGCTTCTAGCTGATGTTAGAATCTAGCAGAAGATGTTTAAATTCTGTCCTTGATTTCAAAAAAATCTACTTCATTATTATTAAGGACTGTATTTTGCCTGTTATTACCTCTACAGTGATTAGGCAACTGTCCACAAGAATGCGTTTTCTTGTAAAGCAGCCATATAAAATTTATTTGAGATTGCTATGGATATTTAAGCACCTGTATTACACATCATCCAGGAAAGCTCCCATAAAATTGACAATCAGAATCATGGCGGTAAGGTTGAAAATGTTTTCACTAAGCCTATATGTGTTTTTTTTTGACTTGACAGCTAGTTGGTGATTCATCCCTAGCACACAGATGATGAAATGAGGACTGTTCTTGGAAGGAGTGTGGAACACAGAGAGAAATCTTTTGGCAGCTCCTTGAAGATGCCAAGGCTCACAGCCGCAAAGTGTAATTTGGATGGAGCAAGATTTACCACTTCACAATCACTGCTGATCACCAGGGAAAAGAGGAGGAGGAAGTCTCCTCTTTTGGTGAGGAAAAGGAGCTGCTGAACACTTTCAAACCTGCTAGAAGTGTGCTGGTAGAACAAAGACAATCCAGCTTAAAACTTAAGCAGCCTCGTATGATAAAGCTCTTTAATAGGGTTTCTCTTGCTGAGTTTGAGTTCTGTCTGCAAAAAGATATTTGGCCTATGAGGAGAATCACTGATGCCTCAGAAATCCAGGATGAGGAGAGGGCCAGGGAACATAAATGGGCCAGCATTTACTGAGCTAACTAGATCTTAATAAACTTGCACTGAAGCAAAGATCGCATGCCTAAAGTGAAGCACAAGGGACTAATTGATAGACATGCTGGGTCCCAAGAACAACAGTGGTAGCTGTGGTTTGCATATTTTACTCACTTCTGCTCTGTTCTCTGAAAAATCAGGTCTTTGCTATCATCTGAAGTAAGTATGCAGAAGTAGTGGATCTTTGCAGAGTGTATACTATTTGCAGAGTAAAATCAGTGTGCACATTGCACATTGAATCAGTGATTCAATGAACCAGTGCTGTTCTGGGTGTCAGGGGCACTTGATCTGAGTTTGTCTTTGACCTTAACTTTTGGCAGTTGAACTCACTGTCCTACGCCTCCATTTTATCTTTCAGCAATCATCTCAGAATCTGTTGATGGTTTGTACTGTGTCAAGTGCAACAAGGACTTAGCTTTGGTAGCACCTCTAGAATTTTGTTATAAAGCATCATTAATTATAATCATGAACTGAAAAATGGAGCAGGAGCCTGTTCAGAGGCACAGACTGCTTTCTGCTCTTACTTCCTCTTCTTCTCTCCAGATTTTCCCCTCTTGCAGGTTATTTTTCTTTATCCTGCAATAAATTGCTCTGAAGCATGAGCGACATGCATGCTTCAACAGCACAGACTAATTTTTGCCCTTACAAGTTTAAAAGTAATATCCCTGGAGTAGAGATTTATGATGTATTGATATATTAACCACTGTGATTTTTCCGTGACTTATTGAAATTTTCTTTGAATATGAATCTTTCCAGGCTTTTGTTGCCCTATGAAGATTGACAGTTTGTTGAACCATGCTTTTAAAAACAGAATTTGGTATTTTCAGGGATTTTTAATTTGGGGTAAAAAGGGCTTCCCCATTACATATAGATGAAATATTTGCCACGTGTTTTTCAAATCCACTTCAGACTAGCGTATGTCTTTGAATTCTTCTGTGGCTGTCTTTGGAACTACAAAATGTTGCAAATGAAGAACTGCCTGGTGTGATAGTAGTAACACCTATTAGTGCCTAGAGATCTTTCTCCAGCGTTTACATAGCTAATCATCTCAGACTAGAAATCTTCAAGATGAAAACTGAAATGTAAAAGTAAATATTAAATTAGATATAACTAGTGTGTTCTGAGGAAAATCACTTAGGTGTGAGGGAGTTTTCAGTCTTTTGTTGCTTGTGTTAAAAACTGGCTTAAAATCAGGAGGTAACATAAGGTTTCTTTCACATAAAAGGAAGAAAACTAGATGGTCTTGAGGACTCATTTCTCTAACATTTTTGTTCTTTTTATTTCCTTTTATGACCGTATTCCACTGTTGTTGGTGACTTCAGTTAATGCACCATGTGTTTTCTTGTTTGCTGCTTACATACAGCTCCAGTGAAAATGAATCTTCTTTTCCAGAAATTGCATACTAAATGGGGACTGTCAGATGTGTCATCACATTTAATTTATTATCCAAGAAGAAGGTAGCTTTTACCCAGTTGGTCTGACAGTAGATTTAGGACACTGCTAATATGTGGACTGCTGACAAATTGACAAGTTGGCAAAACAATGATCACTAAAAAAGGAAAAAAAGAGAGGCTAAGCCAGCTTTTCTTCAAATAAACTGTGGTTAATATTGCTGTGTCTGCTTTGTATTATTAAAAATTAAAGAGGAATGAAAAGCCAGGAAAAAGACCATTATTAAAATTGATACCAAAACATTTTTAGCATCCATCTCCTGTATGAAAAATAAATAACAAGATGGATCTATGATCCAGCCTATTATTTTGAAAGACATTTACAAGTAGAAATGAAAACCAAATTGTTTTTAATAACAGACAGATTTCTGTGATATAATATCCCTGAGATGGAGTTATGTGACTCTGGGAGCAAGTACACTGTGGGGAAACACAATTCAATTTAAATATTTTGAGAAGAAACTAAGAAATGAGATTTGAGAATAGGAAAAAAAGACTTCAGAGTTAGCAGTACATTTTCTGTAATGCGATACAGAACATAGAAAAGCAGATACTTTCTGCCTTGTTCTATCTCAAAATTGAATGTTAATATTAGCATTTATTTTCAAGTAATAAGGCTATGAAAAGGCACTTATAATCCTTGAGATGGTTTTATTCTGAGCATATCCAGTATTTTACTTTTTAAAATGAAAATTAGTCCATTTTGTGAAGCTCTTTCTTCTCTCTGGGACTAATGCTGTGGTGCAAGAAAAAACAGAAATCATTAAATGTATATATTAAAATTCTTTAAAAATGCTTAAAACAGAATTGTTCACAAAAGTTGAAAGGAGATAAGCTTTTAAAGCTTTTAAAAGAAAGCTTCCTAACTCAGAAGGAAAGACATACCAGATGACATAAGTCAGAGCAAGAAGGAGATGATAGAGCAAAACCCATTCTGCCCTGACACCCCTGAGGAACCAGTTGCTGGCAAATTTGCTCTCGTGGTTTGAACTCAACAGATCTTCCTGAACGCAATGAAGTACAGTACCATCAGCTTCCAGCAAAAAGTCCATCGCAATCCAGCCAGATCGTGCAAAAAGAAAAAGAAAAAAAAAAAAAAAGACACCACTGTGCACAGTATCAGGGAGAAAAATTTGTATCTCAGTCTCCCAGGCTGGATCGTTCATGCCATGTCTGTGGTACGTATTTGCAGCTTAACGTGAATTGCTTTTGCAGAGTTGTCCTGGACAATCCATTTGTTTAAAAGTACTAAGTCTTAAGTGTTCTTTAGAAGAATGAACAGACAGTGCATTTTGGAGGAATGTTATTTAAAAATGCATTTGGCTGGGCCTGATGCTGCAGTTTTTAGCCACAGTAAGTTTTGTTTAAGGGTTACACTGAAATTCTGCTCCAAACCCTCTTGCAAAGGGGCTGGTGACCTACTTAAGGAGAAATTAAGACTTAAGGCAGAATTAGGACTTAGGAGCCCCTTTGGTCTTTCTTGTTGATTTCTTAATAACATCAATTAAACTACTGAAATACATACACTGTTATTTATTTATTTTAAAATTCTAAATAAGCATTTAGTGTTCATTTTGCTGCCACTTTCAAATTTTAGAATATTTTATTTTAAAGAAAATTGAGCTTAAAACTTGCATTAAAAAAAAAAAAAAAAACTCCCAGAGAAGTTAGCATGAGAACTTTCAATTAAATTCTTGTATTCATCTCCTTGCAATGTTTCTGCAAATTTGTGTCTTGGCTGCTATAGTAATGAGTAGTCTCTTTCTCTTTTTATAGTTGTATAAAATACATTTAATTGTAAAGTAAAGGAAAAAGCAAATATGGATCTGAGGCTAGTGTGAATCCAACATCTAAAAGTCAACTGTCATTGAACACAAAGTGGAAGCTGACTGCCTAAAAACAAGTTTAATCCAAGATCTCCGCTTTCACAGGCCATGTCCACATGTATGCATGAATTTATTCATACACAGAGAAATATATTATCAGGACTTTAACAAGAAATGGCAAGTTCAATGTAATGATATTAAAAGGAAATTTCTATCAAATGTCTTGCATTATTCCAAATATGCTTGAAAATTTGAGGAACTATATTACACTCTCCATCAATGCTATTCAGTTCTTAATTGAAACATATTTCATTAAAGTTAATGCAATCTTCTCATATTGCTTGTATATTCATATTCCTTGTAATCTTGTATATTTTCTTTAAAGCAGGCTCAAGATTTTTTTAGTTTTTGCCGAGGAGACAACTGAAGATGAAAAAATATTAAAATAGAAAAATTCAAGAGCAAAACGTACACTCTACACATTTTGAAAAAGTAAGAGGACTTGAGCAGTCCAGTGTGGCTGTCTGATGATTATACTGTTTGTGAGTTTGTGGGCTGTTCTTGTTAATATGGTAATAAGGGAAAAAATGTACAGTATCTTCAAATTTTATGAGGATGTGAACAGATGGCCTTCATTATATTTCCAGCTCTTTCCTCTTTATCATTATTTACCAAATCTAAGGCAAAAACAATATCATAACTAGAAATACGTGATGACTGCCTCTAAACTTCCCCATGTACTTTTGGGGAAATATGTACATGTTGGCCAGATGTTTGTTTTCCCTCTAATGTAGAATGTGACTATCTTTTATCCACGCAAGGTTCATAGACTAAAAATTGAATCTCTTTAAAGACACACAGCTCATGGAGACCTGAACCCAAACTAGAAAACAGCAACTTATGATTTTAATGGCCACTAAGACAGGTCATCTATTGATAGTAAAGCTAGCAACAGCTGACGAAACAAAGATCTAAATTGTAGTTTGTCGCTGCTCACAAATGTATTTTTTCCCCATATTTTCTTTATTTTCTACATTTGGGATGATTTTGAATGTTATCTAGCAATACTTGGATTTTTAACATTAGAGACGTGCATCTTTCATTCATTCATTCATTCATTCATTCATTCATTCATTCATTCATTATATGAGAGGGAAGCCATAAAATCAAATAAGGTCACAAATGAGCACAAGAAAAGCAAAGAGAAAAACCTGTGCTCATAAGATTTGGTCTTTAACCAGTAGAAGAAATGATACTAATAAATGTGCAAAGGAGAGAAAAAAAAAACAAAAAACAAAGAACTGTAAGTATGAAAAGTTACTGATATTTTTCTTTCAATTTGATGCAGTCAGGCCAGATCTGGTTTCTGCTTAACAAGAAAGATTTTCAAAAGGGAGATGGAGAATCTTCATAGATGTATCTGGGGAAACTTTTATAAACGAGAATGGAAAAAAATCAGAAGGATTTTTGCTGAATAAAGTAAGAATCTATGATGCATAGAGTAAACTTACCTCTGGCACTTTAAAAGAAGACTGATTATAATTCTCTTCTGTGACTAGTAGACTGAGGAACTGGCGACTGTTCGTAGTAATTTTTTATATAGATACAGGTGTAAGGTGATGTAAGATATACTCTTTTTTTTTTTTCCACTTTGCTCAGTTTGTACATTCTCATATTGTAACTAAGTAAACTCACTTTAAAGAATATTAGAAGGGTTCTTTATCCTAAACCAATATAAAATGCACTATGAACTTATTCTAAGTAGCCAAGTTATGGCTGCTGATGTCTGAAAAACAAAAACCAGGGTAGGTAAGAAATTAATATACACATGCCAAAAAAATTAACTTCATTATTTTCCTGTATAAAACAATAGGATGAAACAATGTTCAAGGGGAAATCGATACTAAAGGTATAGAGATTGCATGTATATATTACTTTTTATAGAAAGTCATGTTATTACATATTTAATCACAGAATCACAGACTGGTTGAGTTTAGAAGGGACCTCTAGAGATCATCTAGTCCAACCCCCTGCTCCAGCAGGGACACCCAGAGCACGGGGCACAGGGTGGCAGCCAGGCGGGTCTGGAAGATCTCCAGAGAAGGAGCCTGCACAGCCTCTCTGGGCAGCCTGTGCCAGGGCTCTGGCACCCTCACAGGAAAGAAGTTCTTCCTCACATGGAGATGGAACTTTTAATTTATACAAGATAGAGTTTTAATTTATACCCATTACCCCTTTATGTTACCTTATAATAGCCACTGCCTAGATAAGAAATTTTCCAAAACCACTGAAATTCAGGAGATGCGACTTATGAGAAAGTTAATATTGTTTGGAATTGAAGATATAACAGGAAAATTTGCAACGTTTATGTTGATAGCTACTCTTTATTATTATATATTCATTCTAACATGATTCGTCTAAAATATATTAATGCAAATTTCACCTAAGCATCTAAAATGGTTAGAAAGACTCTTAAAGTCATTTTATAGATCTAAGAATGGCTAATGAAAAACTGTCAGCTTAGATTGTGGCCATTTACAAGTTCATTCTGAAAACGTTTTTTCTGTTTTTTTTTTGTTTTGTTTTGTTTTGTTTCTTTTTTTTGCTTTTTGGGGAAAGCAATAGTTGAAAGAAGAAACCTAGGTAATTTTCTTTTTATGAAAGGGACTTACAGAAGTGAGATATATTGTAATCTAAATCCACAGATCCCCTTGGAAAATGGCTTGCTGGCAGATTTAGGAGATGGAAAAAAAGAAGAAAGGCATCCTCACTCTGGAGGAAGTGAGAAATGTGAGACGTGACCTGCTGGGCCAGACTAATTGTCCATGTACCCCATATCGTGCACCCAGCGAGAGGCTGCTGTGGGTGCAGGTGGCTCTGGCTGCTTTCTGCAGTCATTCCCTCATTCTGCTCCAGTATCCTTAGCTGGTGGGTACTGGAAAATCTGCTTTTGGGCCTGCTGCTCATTAAACAGTCTAGGCTGTTTTGAGCCTGCTGATACCACCTGCCTCAACAAATTCCTGTGGCAACAGGTTGCAGGATTCACTACCCAGCAGGTAAAGGCATATGTCCTTCTCACTATTTTAAGCTGATATCCTGCTAGTTTAGGGAAAACATCTTACTCCTGGTGCACTCATAAAAACATCCAGATAGATGTTCAACAAGCAGAAACTAGTCCAGCTCCACTCAGGTCTGGATTAACACCTAATAAATATGTACTCAGAGTATTCAGTTCTCTGTTGAAAACAGTGTAAGACAGATGAACAATTCTACTATAAAACATGAATATGAAAGTTAGTTTTCTGAGGCTTCTTTTATTTTTATGGCTTACTAGTCTTATAAATGAGATATTTGATTGACGTCATCAGATTTCATGAGAACAGAGCCTGAAGTGTTGGAGCAGAATTCAAGAAGCATAAAATGATTAATTTAAAATAACAAATTAAATTTCCGTTATGCATTGTGAGAAGACATACGTCAAGCGTTTCCAGTGAAACATGGATATAGATGAAGTTCAGATGTAAGCATATTTTGTTATGAGCATGAGAGCTGGCCAATATTTGTTGAAGTTTGTGAGTAAGACTTCATCAGAGTCAATAAGCCAGTCTGTGATTCAGATGAGAAAACAGGTGGAAATTCACTTTAAAACTTGTTTCCTGATGATTCACTACCTAGAATTACAGTCTTGAGAGATAAGATTATGTAAACCAGGTGTAAGGAAAAAATTGCTTTAGAAACTAGCCCAAATAGAGATTTTGTATCCAAGACCCTTCCTGTTGAAGAGTAATTGAGCTATGCACATGTAGAAATAGCAATATAAAATATTATCTTATTTTCTTTTGATTTGGGGCAGAGACATAATTGGAAGGGATCCCTTTTCAGATTTAAATGTAATTAATTTCATGCATGCTTTGATGAGACTGGAGCCAAAAAATGCATATCTCTTAAGAGGACAGCTAATTTTATGAAAATTCTGCAAATTTGGGTTAAAAACTCTCAAAGAATACATAAGATTTTGGCATTTTTAAGCATCCGAAATAAATATCTGCCTTTTTGAAATGATGGCTGTTCACCATAATGGTAAACGAATTAGAACAGTTCCAAGAACTGATGGTAGTATTCCTGGCAATAAAGGTAAACGGCACAAAATGCACTTTGTTAGGTTTTGGAGGAAAGCCAGAGATGTGAAAGGTATGAGGCCATGAGACCTCTGTAGTCAGTGATCTACTCAAGCTGGAGTAACTGTCAAGGAGATCAAAGATGCTTATCGTTTGTGACAATATTACTCAAAGGTGTAAGACTTGTATGTCTCTTCCTTTCAATTCTGAGACCATTATTACTCTGCTAACAATAGACCAATATCTTTTCTAATCGGCATTGGCATATCTCATATCCTTTTAAGAAAATTTTAAAATGAAAATGTAAAACCATTTTATTAATGTAATATTTTGTGTTCTGACAGATAAACTGGCTGGTGTATTTGTTTAGTTTAATTATTTGGACAGAAGCGACAAGGGAGGCGTGGACAAGTAGATATTAAGTATGTTCAGATGGTGCACATCTCTCCATAGGAAGGAAGGAAAGAGGGGTAACAAATCCCGAAGAACTCTTTCCTTTCAATTCTATTTATACAAAGGGAGAACATTTAGATTTTTCAGATTTTACCTTTATTAAAAAGAGAAAATCAATTCACAGGCATTATGATACATTTATCCTTCATTTAATACCAGGCTAAAACTGTACCTACAATGTACTTAAATAATTTTAGAAGATTTGGTCTCCAGTGCTCTAAAACCTTGTTCTATGTGATAGTTATCTAAAACAGACATTAGCAGAAACAGATGTTGCTGGCATTTTTCTCTCTGCATGTAAGAAGTAGGATTTCTCCAGAATAAAATGTATAGAAACCAAGAGAAAACATATTTTCCTTGTGCACAAGATTTCTATACTTGGCATACTAATGTGGGATTTTATGATTACCAGGCAAGCATTGTTTGAAACAGTAGATACGGGATCAAATATCCATGATGGGAAAACACATGAAGGTGACATCAAATACAAACCTGATTTATATACCCTTGAAATTCCACGCAGAATTGAGTGACCATAGTCAACTCCATTGTTTTGCTATATAAAAGGGCTGTGTTTTAACAATACCCATTTGGAAATATGTAAGTACTCAATAGAAAAAAAAATATACAGTAAATCAAAAATAAAAATAAAAAATAAGAGAATAAAGATATATAGGTTACCTGGGAAAATAATACGCTTCAAAAATGCTTTATTTTGTGTTGATGATCAATCAAGAAAAGAAAAAAAGGCTCAGTGAAATACATATTGCAAAAATGGAGAAAAAGAATGTGGTAATTTGTTGGTACTTCTTTAAGATTAAGTATGTCCTAGTAGCTGGATAGCATTCCATATGGCTTTATTTAAATTTAGTAGACAGCTGCAAGCTGGGAGAAGCCCAAGACTGTTGGGAACAGACAATATATTACGCAGTAACAAAAAGGTTAAAAATATGAGTAGAAGAGAGTTCATTCTACTTCAAAACACGAAGAGTCAGCGATGGGGAGAAACTTATAATGCAGGGATGCTAAAAAGAAATGGCAACAGGAGAGCTTAGGCCTAGGGATTAGCTGTTAGCGGACTGTGGCAGCAAAAAATGCCAGCAATATTCTGGCCTAAAGCATAACAGAACATGTCATAGTGCAAGGAGATGGAACATCATCTTTGTGTCGCTTCTGAGGTCGTATCTGCAATGCTCCATTTAACCCTCAACACTTTGATGCCTGAAATACATTAGCAAATTAGATACAATTCAGAGAAGCATCACAAAAATAATTTTGGATTCAGGAGAAAAAAATTAAATGGCTAGATGAAACGTAACTTTCTTAAAGCACAGACAATTGGGACAGACAGACTGACTAAAAAGCTCTTAAGGATGTTTTCTTCAGTTACATGCAGCTAAAAAGAACAATAGGAAAGAAAAAAATATATTCTTTGGTTGATGAAACATTGTTTCAAGAATGAGATATAATCGGTCTATAGAAACCATATGGGGAACCTACTATGCTTAACATAATAAAATCATTACTAAAAGGAGAAAAGAAATCCATAATTATAGAAGGATTAACTAGACATAACAATTACTTTTTTAATTCTAATTTTTATGACACTTGTCTCTGGAGAGAACATTTGAGCATCATTCAGGAAAATATGATGCCTCAGAATTGTTTGTTTTAACTTAAAGCAACTTTATAAGACTATTGTTAGATGTTCAGAAAGAGAGATTGCCCATTCTTTTCTATTTTTTTTTAAACACTATATAGACAACACCTGCTTTAAGAGGAGAAAGTACGGGCTAAGAGAACAAAGTCAGTTTTCCTGAGCTTGACTGATTCTCCCAATAAAGCCTTAGCTGCAGCAAGGATATAAGGTTCACCAAAAAGGAAACTTAAAAGCATAAGCAAAAGAGGGAAACTTTCTTTCAAGTTTTGTGTGACAACAGCACTGTAGATTCACATCGCTCTCTGCACCGGGTCTGTAGTCCCTTTTCTTCTGGGAACTCTATGCATCCTAATGGGTCAGAATCAGCCAGAATTATTCTTCAGGCAGAAGATGATCCAGCTCTGTGATCTACGATACCCCTCCCTTGTGCTGCTCTCATAGAAAAAGTTCTCCAAGTTCTCACTCCAAAAGTTCTCACTCTTGGTGTCTGTCCTGGAGGTTTGCAAAACTCCAGGAGTGAGAGCTCAAACCTTGAGACAATCTTGCTGTGTCTCTTTAGCATCAGGCTTGGACCAAGATGCAATTTTTTCTGATTTTTTCATTGCTTTCCTCACACTTTGTGGGTATCTCCTGGCTTTCAACATTAATTCCTGTGTAGTTTGAAATAAACAGGGAATGCATAAGGATAGTGCATAAGGATACAGATGCAAAGGCACCTAATCTTTTTTCTTAATAAAACAAAATAATTAACACTGACTTTTTCATGGTACAAGTGGTGTGAAAACATGAACCATTAACATGATCCTAATCATAATCACATGAATTGACCCACATTTGAGTTATAAGAATGACTTTCAGAAGGTTAAGTGTAAGTCCCTTTCAGGCTCAGCCATTTTGTGATTCTGTGATTCTATGATTATGTCAGCCATGTAAAACCTATTTTTACATGTCAACCTTGGCATGCTTATACTTTTTAATGCTCAAGTATGTGACAACAGATATTAATATCATTTTATGGAAAAGAGTGTTCATATTTTAAAACAATAGATCTGCTCACTCTAAAGTACTCTCACTCTAAAGTACTAATTTTTTTTAGGTAGAATTTATTCCTTGTTTCAAAGTTGTGAAGACAAACTATGAATTTTCACTCCCATAGAGGTCAAAAAGGTCTACATTTCTTAAAAGTTTCAGGTTAGTGTCAAAAATGCATGAAGAATCCATCATCATAAATAAAAAAAAGATTAGGCTTCACATACGAATGAGCTTTGATTTAAAAATGGGTTAGAAATGGGTTGCAAGGTCAAATGGGATGGGATTGTTTGACTAATACATCTTACATCTTTTGTTGAATACTGCAGAGTTATGGAGTACTAGATAAAGAAAATGTTATTGGCACATTTCAGTAGTGTGGCATATTTCCTCCTGAATTCCCAGGTCAAAACCTTTTTTTCTAAACCCTTACAGGAAAAAGAAAAGACATTTATTATTTGTTGATTTGTAGTTCTGTAGTGTAATTTTCAACTAAAGTTTGCCTTATTAATTTTTGCCAAATATTTCATTTAGAATTGACTCATTTGAACAATCTGTGGAAATTCTCGGGCACAGACTACATTGTTAGGGAGACATACAGTAGGCCAGATAAAGCAGGTAAGAACAGTCCAAAGAGGAGATATAAGATTCTCAAAGCATTATAATCATTAAATTGAAATACCTTTCTGAAGTGCCACGTTTCGCAGTATTGCTAATAAATATTTACTAGCAGTAGGACCAGAATATCAACAAAGTATAATATGTGTCTCACTTTAGTCATTTTATGATACAAAACTTAGAGATGTCAGTCAGTTCCTAGAAGACCATGTAAACTAGCACTCATTCTAGCCCTGAAAATCCCCTTGAATGAAAAGGGGAATAAGGTATTTTTAAGGCATTTGTTTCATTTTGGAAACATTATTACTCTAGTAAAAAAGCAATTTTAGAGAAACTAATGAATATGCCAAGTATGGTGCCAAAATCAGTGCAATAAGTTCCTTGTACTGTGTTTTAAAATAGTGCTTGCAGATGATTTTCCATGTGCATGATATCTTGCTTCGGATAAAGTATTTTGGTGTTAGATAAGTTCTCTTTACATATAAGATAAACCCAACTAGAGAAAAATATAAATTATAATAATACAATGTTTTCTAAATTTTCTGAAGAAGGCAAGGGCAAAGCCAGCTACAGTTAGGACTGCAGTAATTCCACGTATGTATTTAGAAGCCAGGCTATATCTAATTAGTTTCCTGCTTTAGGCACCTAAGTCAGAAAATGTGGCTTTGAGTCTGAGGTTGGTCTCCCATGATTGTTAGGTTTCTTATTTAAAAATGAGAAGGACTGGTATTAAGGGTACCTTGTTTTCCCTTCCACAGCACCATGACTCGGATTGTGGAGGTAATGACACAGTGTTTGCAATGAAAGAAGTTGATTTAGAGGCGTTTGGTGGAACTGGCTCTCCTGACGTTGATCAGCCATGGAGCGGATGTGAAGGCAGGCTTCATAAGGAAGCCAAACCTCCCCGCCACCGCTGGCCTTGCTGAGACTGCATTCCTGGTAGGACCACACCGAGAGGCAAAAGAGGAGCCTGTAGTCTGTATGTAGCAGCTCTTCAGGTAAACCAAAAAGTCACTTCCTTAGATGAGTCACCAGGAATAGCAGTAAAATTGCCTCTCTGGGAATCTGCTCTTGGAGCACTCCCAGTGCACCAATATTCAATTAGAGTGTCTTAGGAATTGGGATATTTCACTGATAAAAAACATTCCCTATCTTGGATATTCATTTTCTTTAACACCCTCACTTTTTATATTCTTTTTCTTCAAATTTATACATGCTAGTAGTTAGACCTGGTCCTGTACAAACCTTAACTCCCTATATTTTCAGGGTTGCTGTCAACTAGCTTATTAAAAGTGAATGCATGAGGAAGAATAAGAATCATGTTTTCCCTAAAGCCAAAAATATATTTAGTCCTCCAGACGTAATACCTAAATGTAGGATTCATCTTGATTTACCTGAAGTCAACTCTGAGAATAGTTATTTTGCAATCTAGGTTTTCTAGTAAAAGGANAAAAAAAAAAAAAAAAAAAAAAAAAGAAAAAAAGGCAGACAGTGGCTACATTAGACACCCATTTTAAGGTGTGCCAAATCCGAATCTAAATGTATCTATCATTCTCTACAAACTATGCAGAGTGCACTTAAGATAAACTCCTTCCTTCTCTGTAATCAGAAATTCTTAAAGCTATTAAGAAACTTCTAAGAAAATGCATGTCCATTAAAAAAATAAAATATCTGAACACCATCTAATCATAAATAATTTTTACAAATTGTAATTTCAATGAATGTATCATGTCAATTTTTTTTGGAAAACTTAAAATGTCCATTCCAGGACAACCTGTACTAAAGGAATATTTTTAGAGTAAAGGGAAGTCTAAAAATCAAGCTGTTTATAGAATTCCTAAATAGGAAAGATAAAGCTCCCAAATGAGCTAAATGAAATTATATTTTTACTTATTTTTGTTTGTCAAAATATTCATTTTTTCCTGGATTTTAGAAAAAAAAATCTTAGAAATATCCATGAAATCATAAATTTCTATTTAGTTCTAAAAATAGCCAGGTATAAAGTATAAAAAAAAGATATGATGTATATAAAAAACTTCTTTATGAACGCCCAGCAGAATATTTTATGCTGTAGCATTTAATCAATTAAATACTATTTTAATTGAATTTCATTTATTTAAATGAATTTCATTAATTTAATATATTATATATTAAATTAATAGTTCTTAATTTCTGAATCTGTTTTCAAGTGAGGACTGTGAACTATGCCAAAATGTGGCACAGCCCTGTTATATAAACAAATATACACCAGGAATTCACCAGAGCGAAACTCTCAAAAAGTTGCATTTGAGTTTAAAAATCAAATGATTGGGAGTCAGGAAATTAAAAGCTGTATTAAACCAACCATTACTAGTTACTACTTCAAAAGTCTGTATTCCTCAAAAGTCTGTATTCCTCTTACATGTGTCACATCAGTGGCTCACAAAGGAATGTGCTTTGGTGAGAGAATATGCAGTTTTTCCTTCTGCATGCATCAGGCCCTCTTGAGGCAAAGGACTGCCCTCTTTTGAGGCAAATCGTAGTGATTTCTGCTGGGTGGGCTACAGGAAGCACGATCTCTCTCACCAGCTAGTGCTCAGACCTCAGCCTCTTTCTTTAGGAGTGGGGGTTTTACAGGGGACCTGATTTGCTCCACTTACAACAGTGAATTTCTCAGCTATCCTGTTATTGGCTCATTTCCCAGTTCTCAGTGGTGTGGTATTCACCATCTGTCTTCTTATCTGATTAGTGTGGAAGCCCAATTGCCCTCTAGTTTCCTCTCAGTGCGATGAGGCTCCACTTGGCCCTCACTGTATCCTTGAGTTCCAGTTGGTGGAGGTGATAAAGGATAATGAATAGCAGTGAGAAATGAGATAAGCAACACAGTCTCACTTAGACCGTAAGTTACAATCTGGAAGTTGTAGTTTCAATTCTCAACCATTTGTATGGTTGAGGAACTTCCAAATAACTGCCAAAGTACTGACTCCCCCTCCAACCGCACAATGCAGTATGTCTACTTGTTCTTTCCATGTCCTTTGAAGATCCAAAGTCATAAGCATCACAGTAACCAAATATCCAAGGCTGTAATGGCTGAGTTTTGTACTGCACTTTGTGATGCCCAACACTGTGTAAGAGCTTAGGCTGCTGTTGGAGATTGGACTCTACGTGCGCGAGCCAAGCAGAGATGCACCCTCATTCCCAACATTCAGAGTCAGGCTACCTGGTCGTTGGTGCAAGTTTCTCTCAGTGGGTTTGGATGCAATGACAAGAAACGGTACCAGCTGATTTGAAAACCGCTAGCCTGGTGGCTTCCTAGGGGCCCTGTGATTCCTGGTGCCGTTACTGCAAGTCCTCTAGCCGTGACAATGCTTATACGAGGAAACCTCACAAGAAAGACAACCTGTGGTCTACTGGTTGCAGCTTTCACCATTAGGCACGACTGGCCCTACAATGCACACGTCTGTCTGAAGAAAATCTGTTTCTGATTGCATTTCGCCCATGTGTTTGAGGAAGTTTCTTCTTTAGCAGATGGTAATAATTTTTTACCAAGCATTGCAAAGAATTGGACGTTTACTAAGAGACACATGTTCACTGCATGGTGACCATGTGCATTTCTCTTACATGCACTGCCAAAATCTTCCACTGGCCTGGTTTGCATTTGCATAACTAAATTTTGAGTCCAGAATGCAACACAGTATGGTGCTTGCATAAACATCTCCAGTACATCCTACTAACCTGCCCAGAGTTTAAAGCCTGGCTGCTCCAGTATTGGAAAGAAATGCTATAAAAAATTTCCTTGGCTTTGCTTACTACCTAGTGTTCTGTCAGCCAAAATAGTTGGTTCTCCCACTGGGAAGTGTCAGTAGGTTCAATAAAATGCAGAAAGCACTATGACTGTAATTCAGTAATTCTGTAATTTCAATACCTATATTGTCACTGTAGGATTTTTGCATCCTTCACAGATTCAGATGTTGAGTACAGTGTTGTCAGATGCCCACAAGAAACTGATGTAATAACTGAATGCATTCTGCACCACGAGAGAAGCCTTAGAAGCCAAGCAATAGCCTAAGAGTAGAGGAGGCTCTAAGTAGCTACACTAGATTAAAAAAAATAAAACCTTATGTGGAAAATTGGCATATGTCAGAGAAAGAGAAGAGTTAAATAAAAGAGTCTATTTTAAATTCTACAACCACAGTAATAGCAACAAACAAACAAACAAAAATAAACCTATTACTTTTAAAAGTTCCTCTCTATCTACTTCACCTCCATATTATTTTTTGTATAATAAAAATTTAAGAAATGAAGAAGAGAGCTGCCAGATAAAGAAAACAACAAGAAACATCGTTTCAGCAGATGGGTTCACATTTTCAGTTTAAACTTTCCTTCCCTTATACCTAAAAATGAATGGAATGTTACTTTTGCAGAAAGATCTATACAGTATTTAGGTCACGTTGAGTGATAACAATTGTGCTCTGTACTCTTTGTACTGCTTTTGAAGAAAAAATGTTAATGCTCTCTTTCAACAACACAATGATGGATGAGGCTGAATTTTAAAATACAGAAATTAAAAGCTGGAGAGGAAAAGCATTATATAAAAATGATAGCCACATAATACTTTATGTTAATGGCTTAGTTATTTATGTAGAATTTTCTTAGCTACTTTTTAAAGAGGTGGGCAAGAGTGTCATTCCTTCCCCTGTAGGGTACACGTGGCGTCCGATCTCAGAGTATGGGGGAAGAAAAACATTCCAGGGAGGACGCAGTTACAGGGATCAAAGAAATATGTGCCAGGAAGATCTCCATAAGAGTAGCATCAGCAGGTCTAAAAGGATTCACTGACCCTGATGAGTTTATCTGAGTCCTTTCTGTGGTTTTCTGCTTCAGGCATTTCCTTGCTCTGCTGAACGGCTATGTGCTTCTGTCTCTTTGTACCTCTTTCCTTCAACCCAAATTATGTGTGAGAATTTAGGAAATGCAATAGGAGGATGGATCCACTAAGCCATGCAGCTGGGGAGTTCTGTATACAAATGTTCCTGTAGAGTGTTAATGCAAGATTTATGTCTTTGTATTCTCATATAGGTTTCATATGTTAAGTAGGTTGAACCAAGCCACTAGTGTGTGGAGAGTGGTAGTCAAATATTACAATGATAGGTTTTCCATTCAAAAAGAAAGCAACAAACAACACAGTGCATGAACACAGCACACAAGTTGTTCACAGTCTCCCTCAAGTTTCAGAGCGCATTTGAAGGTGGAGAGAGAGGCTCCTTTGCCTTTGGAAGGAAGGAGCCTGCTTCACTAAGTGAGTCTGGTGCATCTCCCTGGGGCTGGGATTTCCTCACATGGAGACCCATAACACAGAACTCACATATCCAGATGGAAATTTGGGATGGAGAGCAAAGGTACCTAGACAATCTCAGCTGCCTTGGATGGGGAATAGGTTGCTCCAACAACCGAATGCTGAATGAATAGGAAAAAAAAAAAATAGTTTGGACATGTTTTACTTTACTTTTTAATAAAAACAACATTCTCCTGTATTTGAAAGGATTTTCTTTATTTGAAGGAATAAGTAAATAAAGCTCAGGCAAAATATGAAAATCTATTGGAGGAAAGAAACTTTAACGATTCCACATGGTTTTGAAGACATTGCTAAAAGATGCTGAATCTGCCCAAGCACAGTATAACAATTTTGAGCGTATTCCTCATTGCTCAACATTTAAGCTAATTCAATGTATTCTGGCATTCTAATGACAAACACATGATTACATGAGAAAAGGATGGAAATGCCACTGGCAGCTACTTAAAATATTTCCTTGAAACAAACAAACAAACAAAAAAAAACACAGAAAAAGTAAAACCCTTTGTTTAGTTTTGTTTTAAATTGATAACCGGATGAGTGGACAGGTGGATGGAGAACTGGATGGATGGCAGAGCTCAGAGGGTGGTGATAAATGGAGCTGAGTCTAGTTGGAGGCCTGTGGCCAGTCATGTTCCGCAGGGGTCAGTACTGGAGCCAGTACTGTTCAGCTTGTTCATCAATGACTTCGACAAGGGCACAGAGGGCACCCTAAGCAAGTTTGCAGGCAATACCAAACTGGGTGGAGTGGCCGACAATCCAGAGGGCTGCACTGCCATTCAGAGGGACCAGGTCGGATTGGGCAGTTGGGCAGAGAGGAACGTCCTGCGATTCAACAAGGACAAGTGCAGGGTCCTGCACCTGGGGAAGAATAACCACAGGCACCAGTATAGATTAGGAGTTGTCCTGCTGGAAAGAAGCTCCGCAGAGAGGGATTTGGGAGTTCTGGTTGACAACAAACTAACCATGAGGCAGCAGGGTGTCTTCATAGCCAAGAATGTCAGTGGGACCCTGGTCTGCATCAGGAGGAGTGTTGCCAGCAGGTCAAGGGAGGGGATCCTGCCCCACTACTCAACTCTGATGAGGCCGCACCTGGAGTATTGGGGGCAGTTCTGGGCTCCCCAGTACAAGAGGGAGGTGGAGTTTCTAGAGAGGGTCCAGTGTAGAGCAGCAAAGATGATTAAGGGACTGGAGCATGTATCTTATGAGCAAAGACTAAGTGAGCTGGACCTGTTTAGCCTGGAGAAGAGAAGACTGAGACATCTGATCAACATGTATAAGTAAGTACCTGATGGGTGAGTGTAGGGAGAATGGGGCCAAACTCTTCTCGTTGGTGGCCAGTGATAGGACAAGGGGTAATGGGTACAAGTTGAAACACAGGAAGTTCCATCTGCATGTGAGGAAGAACTTCTTTCCTGTGAGGGTGCCAGAGCCCTGGCACAGGCTGCCCAGAGAGGTTGTGGAGTCTCCTTCTCTGGAGATCTTGGAAAGCTGCCTGGCTGCCACCCTGTTCCCTGTGCTCTGGGTGTCCCTGCTTGAGCGAGGGTGTGGGACTAGATGATCTCTAGAGGACCCTTCCAATCTTAACCATTCTGTGATTCTGTAACTCATATTTTGTTGAGTGAGACAGCAGCTTGGGCAAATATGCACTATGCATACCAATACTTAGTTTTGAATTTAAATTATATGAATGATAGATATTTAGTATATTTGAAAACCAAGCAATTTTTGGAGACTGTGTTAGAAAATGGTGTTTGAACATTTTAGCTGTTATTTCATTAGAGAGTAAGTTAAAGAGAAGGAGACTGCAGTACAAACACATGGCTCAATATAGCAGGCAATAGCTTTTTAAGTCTTCATTCTTTCAAATATTTATCTTAGACTTATCTGATTCTCCTGTGGATTTCAGTATTTAGCATCTTAGTACCCAATCTTTTTGTGATAACCTAGCAATCTTTCTTGCAATAGCTTCCCCAAAATTGAGGCATATATATTTATATGCATACAAGTCTATACTTTTAACTAGAACATAATTTTTTCTTACCTAAGTCTATCATATTTCTTAA
>VZSV01000085.1:2714541-2760631 GCA_013398735.1 Nothocercus julius
TATTTCACATGTTTGCAGAAAACTTAGCAGATTGGTAGACATATTTTGACTGAAGTCTTTAAAGCCACATAATGTAAATAATAAAAAAAAAGACCAATAAAGCCTGTTGTATGGTGATATGCCTAACTGTAGAGGCGCATCTTGCAATGTCCTTGTGTCTCACACAGCAGCTAACTAGAACAATTTGGACGTAGTCTGATTTGTGATTGACATCTTGAATTCATGAGCCTTCAGGGAGGATGCCCTGTTAGAAGAAGATTAAAAGAAGACTTCTCAAACAGTGTCTGTCTTTGGATCCAAAGATAGACTGGGTCCACACAGTCAACTGAAATGCTTCTTTCAAACATTTCTAGTCTTACGTCTCACAGCAGAAAGAATAATTTGTATACATATTTGCTAAATGTTATGTTTTAAAAATTTCCAGAGCAAATTTCCAGGGAGCAGAAAATTTACAGAGCATCAGAGCATTTCAACTCTGTAAACGGTAGTAAATAATATAGCAAGTTGTAACAGGTTAAATATTTTTATAAAATTTGCCTTCAAGAACATAAAGAAGTGAAAATGACATGACTGGTCAGTTTTTCAAGATACAGTAGAATCTCAGCTGACATCTATTGGGACACATAGGTCTTTTTTATTTTTATATCCATTGAGTGAATTTCTCTCAAGTATTCTCTCTTCCCTTTTTTTTTTTTTTTTTTTTTTTTTTTTGTGTGTGTGTGTGTTTGTTTGTATCCAGATAGGCACTGAAAACAATAGTGAGCAAGATCAGGAATTTCTAGTGATATAGTGCTAGCTGTGATTTCTGCTGTGGAACCTCCGGACTTCCTGAGTTGGTGGATCAGCTGATGGAAGGATAACTGCCAACTTCTTTGCAGGAATTCATATTTTATTCTCTAGCCCTCAGGCATGAATTTGGAAGGAGTTAATATGGCTAAACAAAACAAAATAAAAACCATCCAACGGTTCTTATGCTGGCAATTTGTGCTGCAGGATAGTCAAAGTAGCTTTGACTAGTCAATATGTGTATCAGAGTTGCAACCAGCAAAAGTTGGAATAAAATCTCAGTCATGCTGTTTCCTTTGATGATATCATGAAATTGGATTTGTGCTCATTCACAATCCTGTGTTTGTGCACCCCACTCAAACACTGGGGCTACCCTTGGGTTCATACTGTCAAAGGAAAACAGCTTTTACAGCACAGCTATTTTAAGCATTCAAAGGTGACTGATAGTTTCCTAATATTCTTAAGTGCTCCTGCATATTGACGGAGAGATTATTCATCTGAATAGTAAGTAGGTGAGACTGGCAACATATTTGCAGAGTAAGGTCTGTACTGAAAGGTAACAAGCAGTTAACTGCATCTGAAAATCAGAGAAAGGGACAAATGCAGGCAATGAGAACTGCATTTCTTAATGTAGAGCAAAAGACAGGAGAAGGCAGCAAGAAAATGACAAGCAGAAAGAGAGATAGATACATAGATACATAGCAGAAGCCTTCAAATGCTTCTGCACACCTAGGGCATTGTCAGAACCGCCCCCTGCAGTCACTGGAAAGATTCCTGCTGTCTTTTGGATGCTCTTCTGCATGACCCGCTTTGAAAACTACTGGGATCTGCTGCTTTTGTAGTAAGGTGAATCTTAAATCAGGTGATAGAGCCTCCATGTGCCTTAAAGTAAGAGCTTGCATTCTCTGGCCAGGGTGTGTGGTTTATTCGCAGGACAGCTCGGAGCTCCCGGCTGTTGCTCAGCTGCCGGGCTAATGTTTATGGGGCGCTTCTGCACTTGCCACTCTCGCATTTGTCTGTGCTCTATGGCAGAGGGGATGTTGATGTCTGAGCTGTGGCTTTTTTTTTTTCTTTTTGCTTTCTTTCCCATTTGTATAGAGGGAAAAGTTGAATCCTTTTAAACGATAGGAAACATCGTAAAAGTGCTATGTTCAGTTACGGGCCGAGGTGTGACCCCAGCTCTGGAGAGCGAGCGTGGGTTACCTCACGGCACTGCTGGCTTTGGGAGGCAGCATCTCTGCACCAGCGCCAGGCAGTGGCCACCTTTGAAAGCCTGTGCCAGTGGACTTAAACACACGTTCAAGTGATTTAAAATGAGGACTATAATGCATCATTTGCATACAAATAGCTTGAAGAACTAATTGTCAACAATACCCCGGACACAGAAATTAATCCAGATTTTTTTTGATGCAAAAATATACTCAGCAATTTAGCTTCTGTTGGCTTCATAAAGCCTCTAAATTCTAAAACCTTATCAATTGTTTTCTTTCAACCGAACCTAAACTACTTTTTTTTTTTTCTTTTACAATTTTATACTTGCTACCACAGTCTAGTGGTGGATTTAAACATTTTTCTTTATTAAGTAGCATGCGTCCTTTCTTCCATTAGAGCCCTTAACCATTCCATATTTCTCTTCCATGGCATTTTGCTTCAGAGAACGTGTCTTGTCTGCAGTTATTGCAATGATAAGGCAGGAGGCAGTAACAGTATAAGCAAAGAAAAAACATCTTGGAAGTAAAAAGTGAGAGTCTGCTGGAGAGTTCTAATATGACCAGGAAAAGCAGTGCTGGAATAAATCCAGAGAAGGAGAAGCGAGGCTGGTTGCCAGGTACTGTAAGTGCAAAGGCTGGGGATAGATGTGCGGCCAGAGAAATGTCAGTGCCATTGGTGTGGAAAGCAGCCACTTAAAGCTGTGATGTGGCGGGGGATCAGAGACTACTGCTGTGCAGCTCTGCATGGGAAGAGGCGACGTCCCCGAGCTCTTGGGCTCTCTCGCACAAGGCTTGAAGCTTTGCCTGGGTTGTCAATCAACCCTATAAAAAAACAGTAACTCTGTTTAGATGACTTTGCTTTCTCCCAAAGCTGCAGATATGTCTGAGACAGCACACTGCCTCTTTTCCTTTTGTTTCTGCCCTGAAACACAAAGCAGCAATAAAATCTGTATTTTGTTTTTCACAAAAATAAAAATATTTATTTTCTTTTGATTTGATAATTGGAGAAGAGGCACTGTTTGTGTTGGTTTTACAGCACGCCTTGTTTCATGTGGATTAGTGGAGCTGAAATGATCAAAAAGTTAATTTGCATAGGCTTCCAAATGGCAGGGCTCTGTGCAGATTTGCTCCTGGTAATCATCTCTGCTGACCTGTGGATTGGCATGCCTGAGCTTTTTTGAAAAGCCAAAGAGAGAAGATGACCTTGTTGTCTTGGCTAGCTGACTGAAACCATGAAATCTATTTTCACAGTAGAGCACCTTCTCCAATGTTATTATTGTCATTTGGGATTAAGTATTTTCTTCTTTTATTAAATGTCATTGAGAATGGTAGGGCAGGGCAATATACCGAACCTTTTATTGCTTTCTTTATGTAATTGTTCAAGACTGATTCAGATTATTAAGGTTTTAAGGACCTGAACATGCAAGATCTTTAGTGCATATTTTCCACTGAGGTCTACGAGAGCTTTTAGAATCCGCCAGCTTTCAGGCTCTATCTCCAGAACAAGGTTGAATAGACAATTTCAAATGTACCTCATCAGTGTATGACATGATAAAAGTATGTCAAACATACTCATTATTAATAAAAGTATGCCAAACATACTCATTATTAATATTTTACAGAAAAATAAAACAATGTATGTGGCTCAGTTCAAAAATTTGATGTAAAAACATAAAAAGGCTCATTCACCACTTTTAAAATTCACCATTTCACCACTACACTTCCATTGGACAAAGGGTGGAATGAGATACAATTCAAACAACAATTTTGTAGTCAGGGAAAGAATCATAAAATATACAAGCATGCACATATATATATTTGTATAAACATATAATTTGTATATACACATGTAGATATATACTTACATAAACATATATATACACTTAGCCTTTTTTTTTTTATAATATCATCAAATAGTGGTGTTTTTGGTGACATTGCCTCTGGAAAAATTCCAAATCTACCTTGTTTGAGGTTCTCCTATTTTGGAGTTTGTTCTTAGTATCAAACAGAAGTAGTAGAGTTTTACACATATATGAAAGAAGATTAAGCTTAGGGCAGATAACAAGCCAAAGACAGAGAGAAAAAGCTTTTCCTTTAATATAGGGCTATAGATGTGGTCTACATGCAATGCCAGCTGAAAAGTGTACTGCTATTCGAGTCATTTCCTTTATGGATAACTTTGCCTTAAAAGATCAAAATAATCTGTGAAACAATGATTGAACATTGTATGCTGTTTTTTTAAATCTAATCTTAATTCTTGACTGCTCTCTTACTCTATCCCATATGTACTAAGTTTCATTCCAGTGACAAAGGGATATGGTATACTAGTCATCTGGTGTGTATGGCAAAAGCCTATGATTTTCAGTCCAGTATAACCCTATGGAGACCTTAGTGAAGGAAAATAATGATTTTTGAAGTTTTTTTTTCCCTATGTTTTCAGTGCCAGATGATTGTAAGGGGGCTCCATACACTTTTCTTTGTATTTCTGACACAGAAGTTCAGAGCTGGTTACATACTCATACACCAAGAGCCAATAAAAACAGTGAAATCTGGAATACACTAAGTGTCTAAAGGCACAGGAATTGGGAAAGCTGCAATCCTTGTGCATGACCATGATTTAGTGTAGCTTAAGGTTTGGTTGTAAAATACTATGCTTATCGTGCAGGGTATTAGGCTATTAACTATAATCCTGATAATTTATCAAATAAATTGAGAAATGATTCATTTCCTGTTCTAAGGAGAAGAGGATCTGCAATATTTTTTTTCATCATTTCTGAATCAGTTTTGGTCATATTTTAATATGGCTGTAACTTCTGTTAGATGGTAATTTGCTTTACGCTGTAGTAGAATTATTTTTCTATTTCCTTTCCATCTTATTCAGAAAAATTTTCTTCATTTATTTAATATGCATGGTTGATGGATGAACCCTATTATCAGACAGGATTTTTCATTAGAGTATTCTTTTCGTTTATTGCAAAATTGGTTAAGTAATTTGTTATAATGTGATTATATTTTTTAAAAAGAATGAGATACAGGTTTAATATTTTCTCCAGGTACCTTACTTCCGCATTAGAGTGTTTCAGTAAGTAATTGTGTCTGTGTGACTCTCCTATGTAAATCAAAGCAATATCAAAGTTGATGTTTTGCTCTTCTTTCTGACTTAATAATTTGATTGCAACATCTGCTAACACCTTCAGCTACTTCTTGAGTACAAGAAAAGTACTGTATTCTCTGAATTTACTGCGGAACATATTTCCCCTGTTCTTGGAAGATCAAAATTTGCACTAAAATATCATTACATATAAAAATAATTTTCAAACTAAATATAGATTTTTGCATTTATTAAAATGCAGTTTACTGCAGATATTATAAAGTGCCTAGGTCTCCTCTACAGTACGTAGGTATCTTAGACTGTATTCAACCTGTTTTATTCTTATTATATTTTCAAGCAATTAATGAGATATACACTTATTTTCATATGAGTAAGAAAAACAGCTAAAAAATCACCAACTTAATAGGCAAATATGACCGTAAGTGTTTAGAATGAACCATTTTGGAAAAGAATATTCATTTTACAGGGGGATTATTTGTTATATACTTACTGCTTTTTATGCAAGTGTAATTATGCTGCATATTCCACTCATCTGAATAAATAACAGTCCTTCAGTCCTGTGTAAAAAGTACAACCCCAAAATTCAAGGCTCAAAAGAAAGTAATTTCTATCCTTTTTACTACTGCATATTTGTGCTTTGTGTCCTTCCACATACCTGTTTCCAACAGAATTTTAAAATGATGCATTTATGGCATCAAAAATTGTGACTGATACAGAAAAGATATGTCAAGTCTTATTAACAGTCAAACTCTTAATAGCTCAGTTCCAAATGAGCATCTTCAGTTTTAGCATGTCAATACCATTTTCATAGGTCACTTAGATTTTACCAATCTCTGTACAGTAGCACAGATCAATACAATTTAAGGGCTGTATATCCTGTTTCAACATAGAAATTCCTAATTGCAAAAACCGGAGAACACATTTGTGATCCTCTGTGGATGAGCACATGTTGACCTTGACATCAGAATAAGACACATGATAAACATGTAAATAAAAAAAAGTTGGTGTTTTCTTCAAATCAAAGAGCTACAGATAGCAGTTTTTAGTCTTAAAAATATATTCTGTGGCAAATATTTGCAATAAAATACTTGTAAACATTTTTATTTGATCCTTATAAAATACTTAAAAATTTATAATTAACACATTAAAGGTCCTGGTAAATATACACAAAAACCTTTTTTTTAAAAAATCATATATGTTAATATATCTGTCTATATTTCTGCTCTTCTTAATTTTGTCTGATACTGAACACCATAAAATATTTTTTACTGTATTTGTTACTGTACATCTCTCTCTTTATATCTCCTTAAGAAGTTTAATGATTAGTGTAAAGTGTAGAATTTCTGTTCTATAAAGCCATTTAATATAGAGTCAATGAATCATAAAACAGTTAGACACAAGAAAAAACAGATATATCTAAGTCGGTAGCATTAAAAAATGATCTTGCAAAGGATATGAGAAACAAACCCACAGATCTACTCGCACAGAGATAACTAGAATAAGTCTCCCTTTTTTGGTGTACCCTGTTCACCTAGTACTGTTCCATGCTCAGGATGGGCTTCCCATTGCATCTACTGGATCCATCTTACATGGATCCATGTAGGTTACTGTACTGACCCATCTTGGGGGAGCCACATGGTGAGGTGGGAACGGGCTCGAAGGACAAAACTCCCCTCAGGTATCTGGCAAACTGCTGCTGGAGTGTTAGACATGACTACCATAAAATGCATCCAATGTACAGGACTTGGGTTTCTCTGATGGAAAGAAACAGAGGTCCAGTTTGGTTTTAGTGCTGGCAGAAATGATGTTCCCAGATAAAATTGTGTCTATACTCACTGCAGGCATCAATAGCCATGATGGGAGATGAGAGGTCTTTGGGTAACGCAAGCATGAAATGAACCAAAGGAGTTCCTTCTTCACATCTCATGAAGAAGTGTAAGACTTTTAGCTCCAGTTCCTGAAATTCCCTCTTGTATTTCTCAATGTTCTCAGTGTATGTGGTCTACAGAGAGAAGAGCATGCTGACCTTGCTTTAATGATGAGTTTTATTTATATTTCCTCGTAACAGAAGAAATGCTCTATAGGAGATTTAGCTATGTCATTTTGGGATATAAAGCAGGAAATTACTGCAATATTGAAAAATCAAATAAAATGTTCATGTGAACTATTATACAAGCGTTAAGTACTTGCTATTATATCTGAAAATCTTCTCCTACTGCAAATAAAATAAACATCTGTCACACAGTGTTTCATAATATTTTACTAGTATACTCTGTGCCTTAAGTGCAATTGAAGTTAAAAGACAAGGCCTACAGTTTATTAACAAGGTCTGATAGTAATTTTTGGCCCATTTTCATAGGCCTGCCTCATGCAAGATATTACAGATCTTTGCTAGACCCTTTGCTAACTACTCTCTGAAACTGTATAGTCTGAGATTGAAAGATGTTTTAGGATATTAACTATTTTAATGGTTTATGACCATGATAATGGTAATGCTTAGAAAGATTTACTGGTACACTTTTCATCAGATAATTAATAGTTTTATTGCTTAAATAGCTGAAAAGCAGAGTAGAGTATGTAGGCATGCGTATTAAATAGTAAATTCAAATTAAGGAAATGAATGACAAGGAGATCAATAATGGCTAAGGTTCTTGCCCACATGAAAGCCAAATATTTGAAAACAATGGAGGAGGAATTAACTACTTTCATTAAATAAATGATGGAACCTTACATCTGGTGGGACTCCATGCTAAATTGTACGGCACAGAACTGCAAGGCCACGACCTGTACAGAATAATATACGAGAATATATGAGAATATACACCATGTTGCTGAATTACTAAATGATTAAGCCAAAAAGTCACTAGTCACTGAGGCTGAGAACTCCCTGGCACAAGAAATTTACCCAACATCCTTCATCTCTTACCACTACAGTACTGTGCCTTTTGAGCCCTAACTCAAATCCAGCACCAAATTACTTCTCTGACAACTTCAGGAAAACTTCCCTAATAAAAAGTCTGCTCAGACCACTTATCCTAATATGCACCTCAAGGTCAACTGAGAAGAAAAGTCTTGTAGCCTTTAATATCCAATCACATAAAATAATGGAGCCATGGAAACTCTCTTCCAGACTCTCTTTACATAAAAACTGAGTTTTCTCCATGTCATGATGTTTCAGTGAACTACAGAAATCAAACTATTTACCCCAACACTGTGCTCACCAGCCCCCTGCAGACCATATGAAGGTGTTACCACAGTCTTTAATGGCCAGTGGAAAAAAAAAAAAAAAAAATTCTGCTCAGATTTACCCACTTCTTCCTCATCCTTTTGAAAAAATTATATTTAGCAAGTTACATATGTTTCAAACCAAGAATACAGAATATAGTATCATAGCATTGTGGAGTTATGAAACTGGAGTTTTCCACTAATGCAAAAAGAAGGAGAAGCAATAGATTATTGAGGGAAGTGCATGTGCTGAAGAAGAAAGCCTGGTTAAAAGACTTCTAGTGCATCTTTCTGCCAGGACTCTCCTTAATAGTATTCTTATGGAGATTTGTGAAAAGAAAGAAATAATTAATGCCCTTTCCAACACCCAACATCCACCAAAATATAAAATTATTAACATCCTTCAAAACATTGAACCATATGCATCAGAATTTCATGATTTGGGAGCATCAGAAACAGCTTCCCTTAATCTTGTGCTTTGTGTGTACTTAAGCGTGCTTTTCTACAATTCTACTGTTTTTCTACAATAAAGACAAGATCCTGAAAGATATTTACATAAATAATTCCTATATACATAGTAATTATCATTTGGCTACCACAGGATTTTATAACGCTCATTTCAAAGTTGCTAGTTCTTACTCAGTCTTAGATGTATAGGATTCAAATATCCATTTAATATTTTAACTTTTCCTAGAGATATTACACAATGCAAATCATGTATAACACGAACCCTACTCAGCTTTACTTCTTTTTATAGTATTCGAGTTATCTGCCCTCAGCTGAATGCTTCAGTCTTGGTTTATTTCCCCAGCTGGAGGAGCTCTACTCTTGTCACTCAATGTTGAGTTTGGGTCCCAGTCCTGTCTCTTACACAAAGAAAGAAAAGTAAGACTTATTAAAGACACAACTGTTGTTTCTGTGTTGAGGCTATTTATTTTTCAAATTAATATGTATATTTCACAAGAACCATATTATAATATTTGCAATAATATATTACATACTACTTAAAATATGACACGAAAAGGAAGATCTTTTAAATAAGGCAGTTGCACCAAGGAGAATTTTATCGCACATTGTTCAACATGTCCAAAATCATGAAGGTGCTTTGGTATGTATACTTGGGTAATTGAATATTTTCCTAAAGACTTAGAAATGAAACGTAAGCTTAGCAGTGCTCTTTGCAAATATTTTAAATTATAACATTGCAGAATTACTAGATGCAGCAATTTCATTAGGATTTTCTAAGGATGGCTTCAATCAAAATTGATCACTAAAGCCAAATTGAATTTTGTACTGTAGTACTCTGACCAAAAGCATCCTTGATCTAAGCTTTGAAGGAAAATATGAGCATATTTTTGCATAATTGAAGTCTATCTCATGTGACACCATCTAAAAATGATATTTCTAAAGGAAGTATCATTTTTTAAAAATCTGTTGAAACACCACTGCTTCTGTACCATTTGTACTTTTAACTGGGTGCATACGAAACTTCATCAAGGAACCCCTCGATCCAATTAACCTCATTATTCTTCTGATCACTACTGCTGCTGTGTTTTCTGTTGCACACTATCTGTGATGTGAGGTGTATGTGTGGATTATGGTGCTGAAATAACGATAAGGAATGTTGCATTAGAACACATGGCTAGTTTAATGTGATCAGTGTTTATAGGGCCAAGTACAAAACATGTTTCGTGTAACTACCTCTTCTTCCTCTGCCCCTGCACCAGGGATTTGGCTGCTCCATCTGTTGATGCTAGTCTCAACTGCCTTAACCTTAACTGATTTCTAAACTCAAGCTGTATCTTGGGAAAGGCCAGATTCACAGCTGCTTTGTATATACAGACATAGCTGATCCTGAAGTGTGAAGACTCTGCAGAGGAAGAGATGGGTGGATCCACCTCAGATGATTCTGTCTTGCAACTAATCTCACGTACTAGACGCTTAGGGAGAGGACCTTGCAGGGCATAACTCCTTTGTCAGCAGTGACTCATTGCACTTTGGATCATTCATTCTGTAAAGCTGTGTGATATTCAATACTTGCTGGAACTGTATCATTTCCATGGCCTTCACAAACCTCTGGAGTAAATGAATACCATGCTTCTCTGGGAGCTGCCCAAAATAGAAAAGCTTACTTGTTTCCTGACTTCTGAACTGCAGAAAGAACGGCATAATAAAGCTCAAATAACATCAAAAACTAGGTATATTTTAAACCTATCATAAACAGAGAATGCGTAACCTTTTTATGAATCTGACAAACTGAAGTACTGCTTCTGGAAGTCTTGCTGCTGGCAAACAAATCCTTCCATACAGCCACTGGAAGAATCAGTACTTCAAAAGGAAAGCCTTCAGATTTCAATATAAGCCAAGCTGTTAATGCTAAGCATGATTCTCTGATATAGTAGTTGAACCAAAGTGTTGTCATTATGTTCCTTAAACATGATTTTGTTGAGTGAGGTAAAATACGGGTAGAACCAACTATTACCTCACATTGTATATATTCTAGTGAAAATATGCTCACATACAAGTGAATGTCCTGCAAATTTTAATGGTTTCCTTCGGTATATCAAAAGCTTGGATTAAAATATATGTTTATTGCCATGAACGAAGAATGTTTCCAGAGAAAATGGAAGAAAAATATAAAAAAGCAATACTTAATACTGAGCCCGTAATGAAACCAAAAACAATAGCCTGAGTGCTAAAGAACATGTCCAGCAAAGCAAAATGATCTAATTTTGGGGGTAGAGTTCACATTAGAGAAATTAAAGTTTTATCTTCTGTGGAATCTGAAAAGGATGTAAGGATATCCTAAAAGATATAAGGATAAATAAACAAGGAGATTGAAGGGCTCATGGTAGAGCAGAACAACTATCAGTAACTTTTTTTAGACAAATCAACTCAATTCGCTCCTAGTAGCATGCCAGAGATGAGTTTCTAACAGCACCTGAAATTTCTGTGGAAGTTTCATTTTTGGGGTATGGTGATCTGCTTTTTGCTGGAAGTTCTGATAAATTTTGAGAATAAGAACAAAAACAAAATTTCTCTTTTCTGCATGTTAGGTGCTGTGATAAAAGGTTGCATGAAGCAAAGGAGAGCAGAGGAACAAGGGTAGGGCTGAACTGCCACGTCCAGGCAGGGTCCAGGCTGCACAGGGGCTGGAAATGGCACCACTGTGGCACTGCGGGGCGGTGACGAACGGCCCCATCATGGGCTGAGATGGGACCAGGGCTGGTGGGAAGCCGAGTGGGGACACAGACAGCAAGGGCCAGGAAGTTTCAGGGCAGGACAGGAACATGGAGTTGCAGCAGCCCCACCTCCAGCAGACTGCCCAGCCAACTCCTGACACCATATAAGTGCAAAAATACGTAACTACTGATGTATTTCAGAGATCTCTATTTATGACTTGGATTTGAAAGCTGAGATTTTGATGAAAAATGTCCCCAAAGACAGGACAGACCCTCAGTCAAGCTATAGAGTGTGAAAAATTATCAAGACTGTCTCCGTGTCAGACAAGTCTGTGCAGTCCCTTGGGTATAATCCTTGGGTATGTCTTTCACTCAGACTGTTTACTGAATGAAAGCAGGGAAATGTTATGGAAAATCCAGGACATTTCTGATATTTCTTGATATTCTCTTGAGAATATGGGAGTTGTCCTTTGGCATATTTAAGGAGAAAGTCATCAACTGCAATACAATACATCTTGAACAAATCTGCTTTACAGGGGACAAAAAAGCTGGTTCGACTGTACACCTATACTAGATTGAGGTCTTTTGATATTTTGTAGTTTTACCATCTAGCAGAGCATTACAAGCCTGCTTCAGATTGCTGTGGAAATCATAATTTGGGAAGTAATGTATCTGTCCTTTCCAAACATCAATTAATTGGCTTTCTAATGAATCAAAGTGACTCTCACTACATGGGAATTTTAAAATGTGTTCTTGTAATTTATCATTCACAGTACAATTCCTCTTAATGAGCCAAAACTTTTTATGTCATTGTGGCACTGAAGTTGTATAATAGCTAGTAAATACTTGGAAAAACCATAAACATTAACTTTTGTTATCTTTCATCCAAACGTAGGATTAGTTTGATCCAAAACAGATGAATGAGGAAAACAGCTACTGTTTCAAATACCTCAGTTGTACAGTTTCCAGACAGAAGGCAAACTAGCTGTAAATCACTGTTGGTCAGTTTAACGTGGCTTTCAGAGTCCCATCAGAGTAAAACCATACTCTGGAATCATTAAAATGTAATATTTTCCATGGGTGTGGTGTTAACTCTGCCAAAGAGACAGAGAAACATACTATATGCTGTTTCAAGCATCATTACAGATGATTTCCATGTTTATTCAAGAGAGAAATATACAATTAGTTAAAGAGATGATTACTTCCTACTGAAAAGGACGTTATAAAATATGTTACTCTGCACCGTAAAGCACTCTATTAACACTTATTCTACATGGCTGCTCAGAAGATAAGGTATTTATGCAGATATTAAAAAATAATAAAAAAAGAAGATGAAAATCACTTTATTGCTCCTGCCATTAATATAACACATAGAAGCCATATATTTTCACTTGGCATTCTTACAAAGATTTGCTGCCTAATTAAGCTAGTGATTGTACTGTATTATCTGCTTTATTGCAGAAGGGATATCTCTTATTTTCTATAAAGTTTCAGGGATAAAGACAAAGAGATTTCCAAAGAGATGCCCAAAGAAACATTTGCTTACCTATGGCAGACTGAGGATTTCCTTCCTGACAAATATAAGAGGCTTCATTTCCACACAGCCTGACAACGTTTGTATCTGCTAACTGACTTGCAGAGACCATATTTCTCCTTTCTTGTCCATTGAATCATCTAGCTTGAAGTCTTGTGTGACACAGTACTTCATCCAATCTTACACTCTGCTACAGAAAAATGTGGTTTTGGTGATTTTGATCTGTAATAATATTAATCATATCCTTTTTTTTTTTTTTTTTTTTTTTTGGGGGGGGGGGGAGAGGGAGAAAGAGTGGGGGAAAGGAACTAAACTGTTTGAGCAGCTTTTCCAGAACTCAGATATTTATAGTTCTGAACCCTCTACCCTTTCTCATGTTTGAAAACATACCATCAAGAAAATCCCTGAGCTGCCCTTTACTGAAGCTGTAGATCAATCTGTGAGAATTCCTAATCTGTGTAGACCTCCAACCTTGTTATTTGAAGGAAATAAGAAATATATTTTCTTTGTGATTTTAGTACTGGTTCTAACATATTGACATGGGAAATTTCAAGTTTAAATGAATGGCTTTCTGCTGAGCAGTGTTATTAACAGATTCTGCCAGGTCCCATTTTCTGTCTCACGAGTGCAGCACTGAGACTCTCTGTGGAAGCCACTGTACTTATTCAACCAGCTCTAAATTTCCCTAGGATGTGAGGTAATTCCAAGCACACCTGTTAGGAGTTAACTTTATCAATAAATAATAAAATACACACATTTGCTCAGGATTTGCATCAACTTAATTAAACACATTAAATATTGAGTAAGGCTGATGCATATTTATTTCCCTCCTCATTCCCAGACCACTGGGAAAGGCAAAGAAGGAGAATCGAGATCTGTCTATTTTTACTATTAATTCACTTCGCTGTTAAGGAAAAAAAAAAAAAAAAAAATTGTGAAAATTCATTAAGAAGCTGGACAAATTTCCAGCCTGAATGTAGTCAGACAGAGCTGGCTCTTCTGTTTCTATTTCTTTCCATACATCTCAGAGTAAGTTTATGACCTGAATGCATGCAGCTAGGCAAAACAGCAAAACTGCTACTTTTTCCCCCCTTTACTCAGACTATTGTCTGAGTGTTGTCTATTTTCTTCAGAGCTTTTGATAGCCAGAAGGAGAAATAAATTTCTTGGTCACAATCAACTGTCTCCTAGTTGCTCTAAGATGTTTTTCATCAGAAATCTGCAGATCATAGAGCAAGGCATGCCATCACATAGCCAAAAAACAACCAAATACAAATACTTTATTAATATAAAAAAAGGTCCTTTTATGTTCTCACTAGGGATAGTAATATAAAAATATACTTTAAAAGCACAGTGGTCTTGCAAATCCCCTACTGTAAGTCCTATAGCTAACACTGAAGGCTTTGTTTCAGGATGTCATTCACATTGTATTTCATCATTCACGAATTGCATTTAGCAACATTTTTTGTTTTGTGTGGTTGAGTTTTGTTCTAACAAGCACTATGAGGAAAATAGTGTTTTCTATGAGGAAAATCCTAACTTCAGTATACTCAGCAGCATTTTGCTACTGATTTCAAGAGAGCCAAGATTTCACCCTGTGCTTCAGACTTTATGCAGGTCATGAAGGCCCCAGTAAATATCTCTCAAAAAGTAAACAGCAAGACACTTTTACACAGCCAGAGTGATGTCACATGGCTATAAATTATATGACAATTAGACTCTATAAAAATGGAAAAAGAAACAAGTCCAGATCCTCAACTGTGACAGCTCTGTGTAGGTGTGTATATTTAACTTGGCAGGGCCACTCACACCAGCTAAGCATCCAGTCCAAATGTATTTTGATAGTAATTTTTTCTTAATATTTATTTATTTTTCTAGGCAGATGGCTGAGTGATAAGACATGAATATTTTTCGTATTTGTTTCAATTTTGAAAAATTCAGAGCAAAATGCTTTAAATGACAGGTGTAGAGTCATGTTGTAGATATATACATTAGACTGATCTTATTATCCCCAGCTTTGCAAAACTCTTACTAGAAACAAGAAAAGGTTTATTGGGTAGAAAAGCCAAGATGTTTCTCTTAGCAGTATGTAAATATATGTTTTAAAATAGTCCTAATTCTGTAAATAGTTTTATTTATGTTTTATTCTGAAGAGCAGACCAGTGTAATAATGTCTTGAATTCTCTGCAACATGGTCGAATTCCACCCCATAAATACATAACAGTATACTTACCTGTAAGGTGGGAAGAGAAGTGGCCTACCTCCTTTGAGTTAGCACACTAAAGAAGCTAAGCATATGAACCACATAGGTAGAAGAATAAATTTAGTAGTTTACATGATCTAAATACTTTGGAAGTACAACATAAAAAATATCAATAATATTCTTTGCACACTATCTAAAAACTTACACCAGGACCAGTTCTTGGAAAAGGGTGTATATTAGTTTATTACTTGAATAAGCTGACTTCATAAAGAAAGGAGATAAGTCTTGCACACCTGCTACTTAGAACATTCTGCAGGATGTATGACTCTTAGAATAAAGCACAGAGTAAACTATGAGGAATGTATTTTCTTAAGCTGTTTTTTGAAATCTATTTTTGATAAACATCACAGTTTTATTGTTATGTTTATGTATTAATGCTCAGGATTTTATTTTTCTCCCCAGAGAGAAAGGTTACTTTATTAAATGAGAAAAGAATAATATACAGGGTGATTCCACATTAATAAATAAACCAAACACAGAAATTAAAAACAAAAATATAATATAATGCTGAAAAGATTTGTTAAGATGATGTGAATAGGCATTAAATAAAATAATAATAAATGATAAAAAACAAGGTATAAATGATTCCAGAAGATTTTCTTATGTCCTCAGGAATGCAAAATCCATTTAATCCATGCAAGTGGAAAATAAGATCATTTTTAAGTTTTTAAATTCAATTTTAAAGCAAAATAAAATAAATTTAACGTGTTCAAACAAAATTGCCATCAGGTTTATTGTATTTTTTTTAGTATATTGTATCTTTTCCAGAATTAGAACTTTTAATGACACAGAAGTAAATGTTAATATGTTTTTTTACAATTTTGGCATAGTTCATGCTTTGTATAGGAATAAATGATGCAACTACTTTGCCAGATAGATGAGGTATAAGTATTTACGTTCAAGAATTTTACATGTAGTTGTTCAGTATTCCAAAAGATGGTCATTACAAATAATCCTTTATGATGTCTATTTTGTCTTTAGTGAACATAAATTTATGCTACTATAGTCAGAGCTTCAAATCTATAAGTCAAAGTTGCTACTACAGCCTTACAATAATTTGATGAGTTCACAGTAAGGTGTCTTACTATGAACAAAGAAGGTTTAAAAATAAGGTTAGAATTGCACAACCAGTACTGCAATGTCTTTTTTTCCCCCAAAGGTGCTTAAAGTATTTCTACCATTTACTGTAAGTGACTATAAATTAAAATTAATTTATTGAAGTAGCAGTTGTCTGAGGTTTCATTTGGGAGAGAAGAATTCTGCATGTGCACAAACTGCAGTTGTAATTGCAAAAATATGATTCCTTTGAGATCGAAATGAATCATTTCAGTTGAAAGATTTATTTATATACATTTGTAATTTATGCTGTGTAAGTGAAAAAGTGAGCCTTTGAGGTTTTCTTTTTGTCTTAAGAATTTACAAAGATAACCACAACAGATAACAAGAATTCAGTAAGATGAAGAAATTTGTAATGCAGAAAGAAAATTTGTTTAATGGGTCTTCTATCATTTATAGGAGTGTTTGGGTCAGCTAAAACTTCCCAAATACATCTCTTTTAGTTATTTTGTCTGCTTTTTGCTGAGGAATATACCTAGTTAATACATTTCCCAGTAGAGTTTTTGGCCTTAATACAAGATGAATTTTTTTTGTTTCCTATTTTTTGTTTCTTATTTTAACTTAAAGAGTACAACCTGAATAACCAAACTGTTATATCCGAACAATATTTACAGTATCTTACATTCTTGACTTCTTCCTTGCAAGAATTATTACAACTATTTCTTGCCAGGTTAGACAGTTTGTACATTTTTGATCATCTCCAGGGTAACAAAAGGTAAACAAAATGTATATGTCACGTAGTGCAAATTTTAACTGTATGTGTGTATGTAGTTTGATATTCCATATAGCCTTTGGAAAATAATATTGTATACACACTTCTCCACTCCTCCTATTTACTGCCACTGTTAGTGATTCTAGATGTCACAGACAGATATAGTCATGTTGAATATCACAGAACTCCACTAACCCCATACCACATTGCAACAACTGCAGTGATCTTTTGCGAGGATGTGCAGATCCTTCGTAAGTGCTCAATGTTAATTTTGCTTAATTTAGCAATGTCTATATTAAATAACTCCAGGAAGTCCAGTTCCTGAGATTAGCTTTTGTGCCTGCAACTGGCATGTCCTGCCTCTGGCAGTAGATCCATTACCTACAGAAGAGTTAGAAGGGTTCTAGGTCTCTCACAGCTAGCAAATTCTTTGGGGGTTTTTTTGAGTGCAAAATTGCCAAGTGACTTGAAAATATCTTCAGCAAAAGTAGAAAGAGTGATCCAGGCTTATGTGTGTTTATGTGTTTATTCATTTAATTTTTGTGAAGGAAATAGCCTTTCAGATAATTTCTTATTACCATTTTGTCTTTTCTCTCTCGAAAGGATCACTCTCCAGTACAGCTATTTTCTAATGTAGAAGAGGAGTGTTTTTGTTTTCATAGTGCTTTCTACAGGTTGTATGTGTGCAAAGTACAACCCTTGGAAAGCCCCATTCTCTGGGTTCTAATAATATATTCCCTCTTCTCTTCCTCCTCAAAGATTAGCTACTCAACTTCACAAGCTGACGTATATGCCAGAGACACACAGTATGTCTGCTGCTCCTGCCATCTGTGCTCAGAGGACAGAAAAAAGCACAGCAACTCTAAAGGGTCATGGCTCAGCATGAATCATTTGTCTGGGATTTATTTTGTTGTTTTCACAGGCTTCTTTGAAGACTGTTGAGCAGAAAAGAGGTTTTCCCTTCTCTCAGTTCAAATAGGCATAAATGTCACACAAACGATATCTACTTATTACTCACATCTTTAGTCTGTGTTTTTCCCCCACTGCCTGTAGTTTTGCTGTACAGAGCATTTTCCTTTTACCAAACTTATTTATACAGGGCAACAGCTTGGTTTTGCATATAGTGGTTGCTGACTCCTATATAGCTGCCTAAAGGGAAAAAAAAAAAAAAAAAAAGTGAATAATGATCTTATAATGATGATATTTTTACACAAACCCACAAATCCCTAGAAATAGACAGTCTCACATTTTTCATTACTTTATTTCCCACTGAGAACAATTCACACCTTAATTTCCAGGCATATTTGATCAGACTTTTCCCCTGTTTCCAAGGGTAAGATGTAGCCATGTGCCTTCTCTTACATAGCATTTATAAATTATCCCCTTGTATGTAGCCCATCAATTAACAGGTAATTTTCATTATTAAATTTTAATTCATTCTATCTTTCAAGACTTTTTGTTAGTAATATCTCTGAACAGCCATATGAAGGGAGGTAAGGCAAAAGGGAATTCCATAAGGTTCATCAGAATAAAACTCAGTAGAGGACCATTTTCATTATCTTTATTATCAATGGCAGCACCTTAAATGCCTAGAGTAACTGTGGACATGATTCCCCACACCACTGATCCTTATCCCTCACAGCTCTCACCTGGACATGGATAGGGTTCAGTATATACTGATACTGGAAACTTTGTCGTGTTTCCTTTCCCAAACTCATCCTAGTGCAAAACTGCAGTTAAGTGACATTTGAGCAGCTCTTAATTGTCATTGTAGCAGAATCCAAATTATTCTGGAGATCCACTGCTTGTTGCAAAATCGACTTTTCCTTACCTCCTTTCTTGCAAATTTAGTAGTCCAAGTGCTCCTCTGGGCCTTCTTATTGTCTAAATACCAGTGTCCCCACTGATTCCATAAAATAAATTTGTAGTTTGAAATGCTTCAAAATATTCTTACTTACTCTATTCTCCAACCAGACTGCCTTTGTACAAAACTTTTTCAAAACCTAATTTGATTCAGAAGTTTAACTCAACGTGGCCAGAAGACCTTTCTTTCCAGTGCAAGACAATATAAAATATTGGCAAAAAAAAAAAAAAAAAGTCCTGTCCTGAAGTCAAACTGGGGTTGATTGTGGTAATAATTCATGTTCTCTAATTGGAGGAATGGGTCCTGTGACAATAGGTAGCATTAGAATTAGGTTTGCATTAGGATTTGGGAATATAAAATCTTGAAAAAGCTAGTTAATTTTCTTCTGCTCACAAGAATTTGTAATAGAGCTGGATATTGTCCTTTTTTAAAAAGAATTATATATAGCTCATTTTGCCATAATTAGTCTTCAGGTTGGGGATTTACAACTCAGAAATTGGTGTCTAGTTTTTTTCTTAGTACTGAGCAGCTCTCCAGAGGAAGACTGAAGAGAAGTCTGGAATCAATTGTGGTCAACAGCTTAAGTTTCCTTCACTGGATGGATAGTTCCCTTGGCTAGAATTACTATAACGGTAAGGTTATTTGGAAGAATGCAAAGACTGAAGAACACAGTTCAATACTTGGTGCCTCGCCCTCAGAATTAGGAAAAAAGACTGAGGTGTTTCAAACCAAAACTCTGGCCTCTTTTTTGTCACATTTTTTTCCATGATCATGGTTAAGTTCAGCTCTAGGATTAGAGCTAGTGTTTGGGAATCTACAGACTGAAGAAGGCAGGTTTTTTTGCTGTATGCTACATGCGTCAAGGTTAAGAAAGATGTTAAAGACAGCTGATGCTTTGTGTCTTGTTTGCTGGAAAGTTACAGCCCCTGACCATTGCTGGATTTACTACTTGTGTTGGAATCAGGGCTTGAGAGATGGATGGTGAAATATCTCCTTAAAATGCTTGAGGTTGCATGCTCTTTAGTGTTATGAAAGAGATTTGTGTTAGCCGTGGTCTGTATTTTCTCCTCATAAATCTTTTCTTAATCTATCTTTTCTTTTTTGGTTGATTTCCTGGGCAAAAATTTTATTTTAAGTTAGGTTCAGGAAAGAATGGCTCATGGTGAGTATTCATTTTATGGTTTGGATTAGGCTCAGGGTAAAGTTTGGGGAATATAATACAAAAGCCAGTGGTCTGCAAATTGAAATGTTGCATACTTCATTTTATTTCTGTAGGAAATGGGATCTTAAGGGTCAGAAAGCAAGCTTGTTTGATTGGTATCTATATGTTTAGTGAATGCTGGTGGTCAGGGTAAGACGGGATTTAGATTAATTAACACAAAGACTGAAGATACTACTCAAAATTGTGTGGTCCTCATAGCTGGAAGTGGGTTGGAAGAGGAACTGGTTGTGGGCTACAGTTGAACTGTGGATAGAGTAGACAGTCTGAAGTGTGAAGAGTTAGTTATATGGCTTATCAGATGACAGAGCACCTTCAGAGTTTGTTTTTCACTATGAAAACATGATTTCCCTTGCCATAGTGATGGGTTACAAATGACTCAGTTTAGAGATATATTTAAAGCAGGATGGAGGCCAGGTGAATTTCCTCTCTCAGGACATACACAGATAGGAGGAAGGCTGATATATGTCATTTCTCTCACTGTAGAGATGAGTTTAAGATGTTATTATAAGGCATTCATTTGGGACTAGTAGGATTATGTTTAGTTAATGTAAAGACACATTTTGTCAAGCAATACACTTCCACAGTATTATTTTCATACTGGCCTGTATGTTAGTTCACTTCCTTTTGTGAAGGTAGCTAACAATTTCTCTCTGAATTCATCTCTAGGTACAAATTGCATCATATGGGTATGTCTGCACCAGATCTGTCTCCTTCTGTCCTACACAGCCCTCAAATTTCCTCATGAAGATTTCAGATCTTGAAACACAAATCTTCACAATCATTCTAGAAAAACAGTGCTCTGGTCGGTAGGCTCACATTATTTCCAGCAACTTCTTGTACTATCAAAATAGACAAAAGAAAGATGCTTGATTTCTTTAGACCAGCGGAGTTCCTTATGGTCCAGACAAAATCCAGGATACGTGCTATTGCAATGTGCTGTGCTCAGTCCACTCTAGCAAGCTACAGAAATGCTTTTACAAACTGGTTTATAATATTTGGTCTGGGATCACCCAGGCACTACCTAGGGTAGATTGCTCTTTCCCTTCCCCTTCAGTTTTTGATCTGGCCTGGTGCCTGTGATCCAGAGATAAGTCTGCCTCCGAAGAGCTGTCTCGGATTATATCCTGAACTGCACTCAGATACCATTTGGAATAATCTTGGATGGTACAGGCACAATCCATACCTTGTGGAAGATGCCAGCAAAAACACATAAAGTCAATAGCCTAACTGTCGATCTTGTTTAGCTGTTTCATTTTTTAAAAAGTGCACACCCTAGTTCATACTACTTGAATTACACACAAAGTGAACGAACATGCCTCACAGTAGAGTTTTGCTTTGTGTTTACTATTATATTTTGCAATGAACAATGCAAATCTAAATTAATTTTGATAGCTTCAGTGGAATGGTTTTAAGTGTATAACCATATTAAAGTTTGGTACAAAAGTCTATCATGGTAACAGTGATTAATATAATAAAAGCAATCTCCATCACTGCAGCCTGATACGAAGCACATAATGAGGACTCTGATTTGTTAGAGAATAATAGCAGTTTATCTACAGCACTGAAATATAGACTTTTAAAAATGTCAGGATGGAAATGTGGTTATTTGAAAGAATTTTGTAGTGTGCAAAGCATAACAGGGAAGTTTGGCCACTGTTTTCTGTGATCTTGCCAGTGCTTTCACAATGTTATTTTTTTCTTTTGTTTGTTTCGACCATGAAGTCATAAACTGAGACTTATGATGGCATTAGGCTTTTGCCACAGAATGATTGGTATGTCCCAAATTCAACCTTGTGGGCTCAACATGAGCAATGAGGAAGAAAATAATAGTCTGAAAGAGAGCTGATCCTTTTTAAAAGGAAAAAAAAGGTTGAGTAAAAAGTGAACATGAAATTTAACATAAAAACAAGTAAATTAATTGCGGGATGCTTGAAAATACTGCTGATCTGAAAAAGATTATAAAAATATTTTCTTTTCCATATGTTTTTTCTGAAGATTGAAGTAGGAAAGTTATTGAGAATATAGAAAACCCATGACTCTGCTGTGAAGAATAGACAAAGAATAACTTTGAAGCCTCTTTTATTAGGTACATTGAAATTCGTGTATTTTTATATTCAGGAGTCAGGTTGTCTGCACATTCACTATGTACTAGATATACTCCCAATACTCCTGAGCACATATTATTTGAAAGTGGACTGTTGAGTTTATTATGTGATAACATTTTCAAATTCATAGTTTATGAACTAACAAAATTCCAGGAAGCTTTCCAGGTAAATTAGTCAGGACAGCAACTGAAGTATAAAGAAAGTACATATTTATGGAAAACTTTTTTAAATTAATTTTTTGAAGGTCCTCTTCTTATGGATATCACCTGATCTGACTAATGGAAATTTGCAGAAGAAGAATTGCAAATCATTATAAATACACTCAAATTTCACCTGCTAGAAGACAATAAAAGTCTCATATTCTCTTTATCCTGCAACCAGGGATGAAATTTCTCTTCTAGGTGATGAGTCTAAGTTCTAAGTCATAACTTTGACACTTTAGTTATGGAAATCTTTAATTTTGTAAGTGATATGACTTATTTTTCTAAATTGAATTGATTTTTTAAAAAATTTGGATTTTTTTTTCTGGCTGTGACCTGGGATATCAAATTCAATGGGAACATTATTCAGTATTCCTAAATATTTATCCACATTGGGGTGGGACGGAGGAAAAGGACTTACTGACCTGAGTTACTAAACACTTATAAAACCATTTTGGAAAAGGTAAATCTGCCCAATCCAGGCAGTAAATAACTACATAAACCTCTTGACCGCTAGCTGAAGGGTCTTTGGCTCAGTAATTGCAGACACATCAGCTGGAATGGAGCTCTGGTTAGCCATATAATTACTCTTAGCATCAGAAGTGACTTCATTATTCTTTTATCATCTTAGGAAAGAGCTGTAAAATTTATTTTAGCAGTCTTCAAAGGCAGTTTGTTCCATCTCCCAGCCATTATTAATGGTTTCTCTTGCATATAATCTGCATTTCCATCACTGCTTCTTCACTGAATGATTTGGTTTGGATTAATTAGCATCAAATGGCATTGCATTGTAAATGTGATCAGTTCGTGGACTGCCTTTTTCATGCTGACAACAGCTTTCAGAATGCTGAATTATAGTATAGGAAGGCCTGCTTTTTTTGGGTAGAGAAGACAGCGTACATATGGAAGATTTATCAACATGTCTATCTAGACAAACACCAGTAAAATCATGCATTCAAAACCAGATCCATCATTACCCTACCATTCTAGTCTCAGCAAAGCCTTTGGAGTCAGTTTGGTACGGTCCTTGAATGGTCTTATATAGAGAGGAGCAAGTGTTTTTTCTGAGAGACTTCACTAACTCATATGGAAAGCATCCCAGAGTCAGTCTCCGCACCTTATTTGAACAAGTCTCCATAAGAAAAGCAAAGGGGATTTTTCTTTCAGGTCAGAAACACTGTGTAGTATTCATTTGCCTAATGAACAACACTGGCAGAATGTTAAATTCTCATTATTAAAACCATTCTGTGTTGAAAAGGATTATTGTTTATTTGCTAAATACGAGAAGTTTGACGAAAAAAATGTTGAGGATGAAGCAAGTTCACGGTGAGCAAAAGCATGTTATTCTGCCTGCCTAACCAGTTGCTGGAGGTCCCAAACTCTTAGGAGATGTCTGGCTTCAGAGCAGTCTTTCCTGAGGGCTGTGCTCTGGATGGCAGTGCAAGGAGTTTCAGGTTGAGAGTTTCTCTGGTCTCTCTACTGCAGACTGACTCCAAGCTGGGAAGCCCACAGGGGTTTAGCCAGCAAGTTTGAAAGCCTGCACTAGCAAGAATTTTCAGGTTTTCCTTTCCAAGGCTGAAAATTTAGCACACAGATCTGTGAAGCCATGCTGAAAAAATATTTCTAGGGTACCTCTACATGCTGCCCACTGGGCATCAAACATCTCTCAAAAACATCAACACGTGATACAAGCAACATGGAGTCTGGGGGATGCAGCTGCAGCTGCAAGGGCAATTACAGTTTGCTACTTCAAGGCAGCCATCCTCATCAGTTACCTAAAGCCATGGTCTACAGTATGCATAAAGCAAATTCAGCAGTGCTGAAAAACTGCCGCTTCGGGCAGCATCCCAAGTATTTGTCAGGCTGAAGTATTTGTGATACCGTGCCCTAAAGTGAACTGTGTGGGCTTTGTTCCAGCCACTGAAGCAGTGGAGAATGAAGAGAAAAAAAATAAAAAAAAGATTTAAGGTCCCTTTTCCCTTGTGCTGTACATGATAGGGAATGCCTTTTAAGGGAAAATAAATGAATTTCGCACCCATTTTGGACTTACTGTTCAAAGTACAAACACTGAATGTAACCACTGTTTGTAACCACTGTTTCAGTAATGATAAATCCAGTATTAGCAATCTGCCACATCAGTCTATTCTTGGTGACTTACTTTTGTAGAGTGGAACAGCTCTCACCAAAGGGTTATCTGATATCTGCTCCCCAGATAGCTCAAAAAAAAGCAAAAAAAAAACAAACAAAAAAACAAACCAGCTGGTAAGGATTTGGAATTTCCATCAAGTAGGAAACTCCAAGATCAACCAGAAATTATGGTTTGAATTCAGAAATAAATGCTAAAAAATTTTACATAGCAGAAAACTTAAACATGAGAAATATACCATTCTAGCAAGGTGGTAGAAGAGTATTTTTACATGGATGCTTTCTCTTTTTTTCCTAAATGAGGTGTTCTTTTTCATTTAGTGTGATTTCAATATCTTGGCATTTTCCTATGAAGAAATATTTAATCAGCACTTAATCATCAGGCACCGTTTCTGAGAAAAGGAAGTCTTATATGATTTTTGGATTCACATTAGCACTTAAATGACAGTCAAACTAAAATGAATGTTTCAAATCCTAAGTTGCAGTGCAATAATCTCCATGTGAGGGTGAGTGCTGGCTAAACAAGCTCCAAGGGATATCAAGGAAAAACTTTGAAAGGGACACATTGACTAGTTAACTCTGACCTTTTTTTTAAATCCAAAATAAAAAGCTTGGCAAATAATAAATGAAAAATAACCCTGATATTACTACTAAAAACCAGTAACCAGTTACTATTAACCAAGATCATCTGAATGAGCTAAAAGCAACACAGTGGTGGTAAGAAAAAGGAAATCTGAAGGACAGTGTTTGTAAAGGGATACTTGTAAGGTAACTTAAAGGCATCTGACTTCCAAAACGTGGAAAAGCACACATATACACACATGCACACATACACACAATACTCCTAAAATGGTTGACTAATATAACTGTACAGAGAAACAAGACTTTTAACTGGTTAATTAGTAATAAATTATTTGATTTTTCTGAATGTATAGTTGACTAATAATACAGAAGATCAGCCTTTTATGGCAGTCAGAAACAAAAAGTAAACACTAGTGTCAGAAAAATTGTGTTTTGTTTTGCTACTCGAACAGGCTGTTTCAGTGGAAAGGCTTCTTATCTAGCTAATAAAGTAAAATAAATTAGCCTTCAGCCATCTCTTATGTTGCAAGTTTTAAGTCAGGCTAACATTTAAAATAAATTAGACAAAATGGAAGAATTGCTTAGCCATACAGTTCTGTGACAAATGGTTATTAATAGAACAAAGGAGGAGTAGCAGTTGAGCACAAATGCAAATCAACACATTTTGGGTCTTCATAGCCGTACAAAAGAAACCCTTTTTATAGAAGACATTCAAATTCTATGTACGTAGCCACGCTCAAAAGGTGCTGGATGTCAATATTTACAAGACAAGCTATTTCCATTCAGATGGATTTATTTTTTTAAATACTAGACAATATAAAATATGTACTGTCAATCCCACAACATGAAGATTGACTATAGATCAGAAGACCAATTCATATGTTAAGTTAGCAAATTTCATATGCTGTCTTCTTTTTTTAACACTTCTGAAACTAAAGTTAAAAAAAGAGATTTTCTATTTTATTCACTGTAGACCAGAGACCTATAATATACCTACTCTGATTTTCAGGAGATTCTGAGCCAGTGATTTGTATCGGATGAATGATTTAATGTAAACTTCAGAAAATTCACCAAAACTTAACCCATTGAAATGTTCACTTTAAAGTCAGCAATGCTTCACTAAAGCCTAGGAATTTCCTTTCATTTACATTTTCTTTTCTATACTGCTCAGTGTAGAATTTCTAACTACCGTTCTTTCTATTTTGTTGGCATATTTCTTGTATTTCATTTTCACTTTCTGCTAAATCATTCAACATTTTACTACTCCTGTATAAGTATGTGTTTAACCTTACTACTTGCTGTTGGTAGAAATGTATATTGCTGTAATACTATCCTTCCAAACACATCATGTTTTCCCCATATGTGCCCTTGCATCCTGCTGGTTTAGACCTCTGTGAAGCAGAAATTTTGTTTAAAACTTGATTTGTGAGTCTGGTTTTATTTTTAGGTATAAAACTGATTTAGGGAAACACTCTGGTTATTTTTGATTGTATGTACAAATATTTCCAATGGTCTAACAATTTTCTTTGTGCCAAGCACTGCCTGAAGAACAGAATATATTCGCAAAAGATGAGTGTGTGGCAGTGGTGTACGAATAATGCAAAGAGGTTTCTCTGTGACAACATGAGGTTATGTTAAATTGCAAATTGTCTCACAACTAACTCCTCCTTGCCAGGACACAGGCTGTGATGATACATATAGCAATGCGTTAGATTGTATAGCCCTATAATACAAAAACTTAACATAATAATTGCTTTGTCTTAGACACTGCCTTTTTTTTTTTTTTTTTTTGACTATGTTTTGAACTGTTATCATTTTCTAATGCTCTATTAATCCTAAAATTACATCCTGTTAGTTCTTGCCAGAGGCAGGCAGGACATGCCAAACTTCTATCTTGATGTAAGCGTGACAGAAAGGTTCTTGTAAGAGCAGGAAAGATTAAGTAATAGCCATAACCTTGCACACCAACCAATAGAAAATTTTGCATATTTGCAATCTTGAAGGGTAGAAAATCAAAAATCTAACAAAAAGTAGGCAGGAAGGAAAGTATATTATAAATATGCTTTAAAATATGGGGTATCAGAACTTGTTTTTGCCATTTTCCTGTTTATGAAAAACATCACAAAGATGTAATCATTTGTCAATAAAGTGTGAGAAGTGAAATTTCAGATCTGAATAATCTTTTTGCATTTCTTTGAATTGCTAGAGAGAATGAACTTCTCTCTGGGCAAATGGTCTCGGAGTATATCGGCAATTTGTTTCAACCATTCAACACTTCGACATTTTTTTTCAACAATTTGTGTTTCATGAACACCTGAAAGAGTTGATGCAGTCTTTACATGAAGAAAATGTGATTTGTGGATAAGGAGTTTAGGAAGAGGATCAGAGGTTATTGTTCTAGAAGCAAACAAACAAACAAATAAAGGAGTAAGAGTAAAGGTACTTCTTCAAGACAGCCATACAAGATGATAGTAGGATATTGGGAGAAAGATGCTGCCCTTAGAAGGGCAGAAAGATGAAGAAATTTGTCTCAGAACATAGTTGTTCATAGCAGGTACCTTAAGAAGAAGCCTTGGGGTGATATGCAACAGTTGTTTCTACAGGAGTACAACTATCCTTGTAAGTAAATATCAGCTCTTGTAAGTAAATATCAGTTAATGACTGTTTACTTAAATAAAGACTAGATAGTTTTTCATATTATTTTCCTCCACTTGTGTCCAAAATCTGTGATTTTCTGTTTTCTTGGAAGACCTTAACAGCTACCTCAGTCAGCAGCTCTTGTCTCTACCTGTTTCCTGTTGGAATGACTGTGCTACAGGTTTGCACTTGAAAGTGAGTACAGTTCATTGCAAAGCTACAGAGCAGAAGCTCAGAGTGAAGCCTCTGTTCTCATCTGAGTTCATTCAGTCTCACACTTCATTAGTGAAAGCCAGTCACGGAGCTACTCATAGAAGCTGGAACGGGTAAACACAACTGACAGAGTGAGAATGGCAAGTGAAATATTTGGGGAAATAAAGAAGCAAAAAAGGATCTTTTAGGACATGAGGAATACTTATTCTTGATCTGTTAGTGTAGGGAGGGAGTGTTTCATTAACCTCTGAATAACAAGATATTCTTCACTAGCTGTGAGTAGAATATTTAAATAATGTTGACTAGTGAAAATCTTTGAGAGATTATTCCTGGGTAAAAAGGTTTATGGAAAGTTACAGATAGTAATTGAACATGTGATAAGACTAATAAGTTATTTATTTGGCTTAAAAAGATGTAACCACCAAAGTATTTAGATTTTATGTATTTAGTAATTTCAAAATCAGGCAAGGATGTCGAAAACAAGATAATACTAAGCTAAGGATCATGTCTGCTTTCCCTACTTCCCTCAGATCATTAGGAAGTGGCTTAGAATGAAGTGACATGCTGCAAGTTATCCCAGATCTCAATGGCAGTGTCTCCAAATATGTCAGCCTGTGTGTGCATAAAAACCTTATATTTCCTTTAAGACATAATATCACTCGGACTGTCTTCTGCAATGACTCACATTTAGAAAATATTCTCAATTTTGTTAATATGCCTTTAATGTTTGGGGTTATTTTCTTTAAATTTTTGTTTCATCCAGCAAGATTCTCTCTACCCTTCTTAAAATCATTAGCACGTGGTCCCCCAGAGATCACACTATAGCTCTGGAAAGAAGCATGCACGCTATGCCCGTCTGGTCAGCTTGAATCAGTAGCACTGTGGGCTGCTCTCTCCCTTCTGTTGGAAAAGAATTGCAACCTTAATACCAGAGAAATCCCTGACAGTCCTTCATGTCAGCATTTGCAGATGTGGGCTGCAGGGGCTGGGGACTCTGGCCTGGCACATGGCGTATGAGTACCAGTGCATATGGCTAAAGAGCAAGACATTCAATGATGTGACTTCCACTGGGTTTGTCAGCTGGGATCCTTCCTATGCCTTAAAAAACAAAACTTCAGACAAGAAAATTTAGAATAATTTTGAATATTTTAATCTCAAATAAAAGAAGAAAATTCCAAAAAGCAATGTCAGGGCTCTGAGTGCTCTCTGAGCCCTCCTCCCAATTTAATCTTGTTATGCCCTTCCAACAAGAAAATTCACTTGTCCTTTCTGTGACAACTGTCTTGTGCATACTGGAGCTTGGACAGTTGCAGATATGGTTGCTTTTCTTGGGCTCAGTCCCTTTGTGACTTGGTCTTCAAGCCTCTCCATCTCTCATTATATAACTTATTAATACCCATCCAGTTGAAGCACAGTTCATGTGTTCCTGTGGGAGGACGTTATCAGAAAGTTAGGTTTCTGTGATATTTTTCTTTTCTGAAGCTCTGGATTGAACTAGAGATGAAATTCTGTTTCAAATTACCATACTTTTCCATGCATACTAAATGTCTGAAGCATCTCACATTCCTTCGAAATTGGTATCATTTTGGAAATAAGTATCAGTTATCTCTCCTGTTTCAGATCTCCCTGTGCCTTAAAACAGCTACAGATGAGGAAATTTCTCCAGTTCTTCACAGATGTGCCTGTGGAGGAAGTGAGACATATAAAAGAGGTGAAAGAGGTTATTGGGAAGTGGCTGTATGAAAGGAAGAGCACAAAAGATGATAAAGTCCTTTCCTGATCCGTTTGTAAAATGTGGGGTCCGTGAAAATAGGATGTATTAAGCAATAACTTCTTGGAATACCTAAGGGTACATGAGACAGGGCTTAGCATTTGACCCTGGGATTCAAGCTTCTATTGTGTTAATTAGTTAGAAAAGTCTTTGACGCAGTTTTGGCCCCAGTCAGAGACAAATATCTCCCAAATAATTTTCCAGGGAGAGTTCAGGAGTTATTGTGAGTGGTGACCATTTCCAGTAAAGAAGTGCAAAAGAAGACATCTTCTTAGGGAGCAGAGGAATTTCTTAAAATATACATGGCCAGTCTGTCATGTGGCAGCAAGGCAAGGCTAGTTAGTTAGGGAAGGTTTATCTCAGCTCAGTCTAATAAATACTCTATGCCAGTTATTTAAATAACCTAGAAATCCAGAAAGAAAAGTAATACTAAAAGGATCTGAGTGAGACTTCTAGCACATGTGTTCCAGACCACTGTCTGCCATAATGGTATGTTACTTCCCCCAAGTCACAGACGGTTTCACAAGAAGCAATTCATCAGCTCTTCTGATGCTTATTAAAAGAATGTTTCCTGTTATTTTTTCACTTTTTTAGCCCTTAATTAAAAGTCTTTCTGTAGTACTTAGAGCAGAATCTTGTACACAAGCAACAGAGATGACTGGTTTTGATGATTTTTATATTTGAGGAAAGTTAGAGTGCTTAATTTGTATTTTCTGTGTCATAAAAGTAAAAATACAGATTAAGATTTTCATCTGCAGTGATTGTGTTAAACCTGTGAAAATTTGCATAAATGATCGAAGAGTATGCTTGAACACATGACATAAAATTCAATTTTTTTTCTATATACTGTAAAAAATGCATTTTTTTTGTGTGTAAATAGGAAAGACATAAAATAAGCTATAGAAAGAAATTTCAAAGCCTCTCTAATTTATACGTCCTGCACTTAGATGACTCTTCATACAATAGTGCTAAGTACGGACTGCATTTCCGCAATGCATTTTTTTGTGGTGTGTGCACATGTCTGTGTATGTGTTATTGTACACATGTGCATGTGTTTTTTTCTTTCTTTCTTTTTTCTTTTTTTAAGTATTGTTAATAGAGGTCTTTGGATAATTATGAAATCTGTAAATTGTCATCAACATTCAGTATTAGGCTTTTATTTTTGAAAGACGTTGTCTGCTCAAAACTGTCTCCCCAGAGGGCCTGGTGCTACATCCTTGTGCTTGCTATCATGAAGAGAGGCAATTGAAAACATCATTTTAGAACCATTACTTTAAAATTAAAATCCTGCAAAATATTATTCATAAAAATATCTCTGACTTCAGCCTGGATGTCTTAGGTATTTAAAGAGGACATAAGGCCAAGGATTTGTAGCATTAGGCCCAAATCTAGAAAAAATACTTAAGACTTATGTCTTTTGAGAATAATCTGCTCTTAACTACGATCTGTCCAAAGCTCAGTTCCTGAAATGGATAGGAGAAACACTCACTGAAAGAATGGAGGCTGCTGCGACAGGCTGCCAGCCCTGGCAGAAAGTTTACATTTGAAGAGGATCCTCACAGGATGAACAGCTGGACTGAAATCAACAATTCTGCCCCTCAAAAACAACAACAACAACAAAAGTTAAGGTTTCAAAATTTGTTTTTCTCCTGAACAACCCCCAAATCTTTCAGATGTTTTCAGGAGAGAGAATTGTGGTGAAACATCTGCTTTCAGATCAAAAAGGCCAACATTTGAATTCGTGTCTCTGTCGCTGGAAACAATCCAAGAGTCTTCCCTGAATGTTTGAGGTCTCCCACTGTAAATCCTGTTGAAATCAATACATTCTCTGCAAGACATCTTGTCATTGGTGCAGCTTTTTAACCAAAAGCAAACAAACAAATTGTCAGATAAGTCCTAACTGGTTCCAATTAGAGACAAATTAAAAGGAGAGGTTGGGAGAGGGGCAGGAGCTTTGATATTAACAATGTGACTTAATTCGTCCCCCAAATCAAGTGCGTAAGTGAAGAGCTAATGCCATAGTCCAAATGATTGACTCTAGGGTTAAATTCTGTAATCACTGCAGATGACTCCTTACTGCATACAACGCTTCCTTTTCTTCTATTGAATTATAATTCCCATCTAGGCTTTATGAAATACACATACTTACACATAGCAATTCATGTTTATTGCCCTCATTTCCAAGTGAAAACAAAGGCAAATTTAGTTAATTGAAACTTGTTACCAGAATGTCTCAAGCATCAAAGCAAACAGCTACAGCTGAGCAAGTTTTCTTTCGACTAAAAAGAGTGACACGGAAAAACCGCATCATACAATTTTATTGGAAAATGTAAAATTAGATTTTATAGAGGGCTCAGTGGGGTAACACATTCTTGGATTTTACTGAAGCCTCACATTGTCTTCAATGCTAGAAGGAGACTCAGACATAGCATGTTACAGTGACCACTATATTATTGCAAATGACTGTTGTGAGCAGATTCTGGCAAAGCCTTATACAGCATTTATAGTCCTCAGCTAGCCACTATTCCCAACAGAATGTCTCAGTTTCTTCATGTTTAAATTGCCTTTCTACTTCAATAAATGTTGAGTCAGCCCTACTTAGGTTATGCAAGATGTTTTATGAGAATTCATGCACATTCTCATAACTGACAAACCACGGTAGTTGGATTAGAGGCAAAAAGATACAGTTTACTTGAAAGTCATTCTGCTAAATACTGATGTTACTTATGTGAGTCTTATGCCTCATGTGAGTCTATATTTCCTTTTTTTTTGTAAAGATCTGTAAATAAACTTAACAATAGCACTAATGGCATTGTCTCCCCTGGAAAGAGGATTATTTGATTTTTTTTACAACACTGAATATTGTGCTTTGTTTATACTATTCCAAATACTGTTAATACTGTATGATGTTCTTCTGAAGACCTCGCTTCCCAATGTCCCTGCTTATGTGTAGAACAAGGCTGCACAGTTTGGAAGAACAGGATGGAGTTTCAGCTGGCCTTGGGAAATGAGATACAGCTGCTTCCCCGTTCTATGAATCTCTGAATTATGCAAGAAGTTATTCATAACTTGCATAGTTTCATAGCTTTTCCTGTGTGTTTTCGTCTGGAGATGAAATTGCTAGGATTTTGGACAATTTTTGCTGCTATTGGTGTGCAGGAGCGAGTGAGACTGGAGATAAAATGGCAATAATCACCAGAAGCATATCAAAACAAAATGCCAAGCAAAGCAAGAAAGGTATCCTCTCCTAAGGTTTGCTTGGAGCTATGTGAAGAAAGAACTCAATCCTCCTCATAGCATCCTCCCTTTTATTATTTTTTTATTATTATTATTTTTTTCCCAGTTCTTCTGACCACTGAGAAAATAGGCAAAAAAGAGAGGAAATAATGTTGAGTCTATATATACCAGGGTCTCTAAGAAACAAATTCTGGGAGTCCTTACATGAGATAAAATTTTATAATGAATTTAAAAGGCTATATATGAATAAGGAAATGTGATATTAGATTGTGCCATGTATCTGGGTTTTCCTTGCTGATTTTGGGAGAGTCTGTGTTTCTGGTGGTACCATAGACTGCTATGGTGTTTCCTTTGTATTGTGGGAGTCTTTTTGTGTTGAGATTGTGTTAATGCCCTTCCAAACTGTCACAGATCCTTCTCCTGAGTGCCTGACAAGGACTTTGGTGGCTATGACACCGCAAAGTGTTAAAATTAGACTCCATAAACTAGATCTTTCTGATAGAAAGCATTGAAATTTTGCTTGCCACAGGCTGTGTAATGATAAAAATCTATGTAACTTTTGTCTTTTTATTTTATCTAAAAAACATTGCTTGCATTAAAGCCATTTAAATTCTTGCCAAAGGAATCCTCTTTAGCACAGTTTGGCCTGAGAAATGCCCCTTACTCTTCTTTCACATTATTTGCCCTTTCTCAACTGGCTTTCTCTGCAGGATCAATAGGAGGAGTTTCTTGTTAGGCGCAAGAGGTGGTGACGGGTTAGAAGATGAGGTAGTGTCAAGGGGGAAGGCACTTGAGGGACAAGGGCAATTTTGAACTGGCAGCTCGTGGAAACTCCTAACTTGTGAGCCAGTACCCTACTGCTGAGGCACTCGCATGCTTTTCCTTTGCCATGCACACTTCTATTGCTAAGGTCATGCAGCTTCAGTTCCAAAAGACATTTGCTTTCTCTCTGTTTATGTTAAGTTTCTAACAAAAAAGGAATCAATTATGAGATTTCTATTAACTGTTTAATGGGAAAAAAAAGTATTGCAAAAAGCACAAATGCATTTTATGTTTTATTTTTTTTATATTTGAAAGCATTCAGTAGCTTTTTTTTTTTTTATATACATTTCTAAGGCAACCAAATGTTAATTTCCCTTTCAAGAGACCTGACAGACAACCAAAAAAAACATTCAATCTTGAAATTATTTGACTAATGCTAGTCAAACAAAGAGGAGGAAAATGCTGAGTTTCTGATGCTGCCCTTGATTTACCTGACAGGCTTCTGTGATGTGATGTTGGGAGGTATTTCAGGATCAGTTACATCACAGAATTAGAATAGCTGGCACTGGAAGGGTCCTTATTGAAGATTATCTAGTCCAGCCCTCCTGCTCAAGCTACAGCAGGTTGCTCAGGACTCTGCCCTGATGGGTTTTGAATATCTCCAAGGATGGAGATTTCATAGCCTCCTGGGGCATCCTGTTCCAGTGTTCAGCCACCCTCAGAGTGAAGTCTTTTCTGTGTTCAAGTAAAAATTTGGTTTGTGCCTATTTTCTCTCATCCTGTTACTGGACATCACTGAGAAAAGGCCAATCCTGTCTTCTCTACATCATATAATGTCATAGAACCATATAATCACTAGGGTTGGAAAAGACTCTTAAGAACTTTGAGTCCAGCTGTAAACCCTTCAACAGCATACTTGCTAAACCATGCCCTAAGTGCCTCATCTACATGCTTCTTCAACACCGCCAGGGATAGTGACCCCACCACTTCCCTGGGTGGCCTGTTCCCATGCCTGTCTACTCTTTTTGTGTAGAACTTTTTCTAACCTGAAGCTCCGCTGGTGCCACTTGAAGGCATTTCCTCTTGTCATATCAGTAGTTATTAATATATTTGTATACATTGATAAGATCCCCACTGGGCTTTCTCTTCTCCAGGGTAAACAGTCCCAGATTTCAGCCTTTGGTCACATGAGAGATGCTCTAGTCCTTTGCAGCCCTTCACTGGACTTGCCCTCAGCAATACCTTCTCTTTTTTGTACTTTTGTATTAAGAAGCCCCAAATGGGACCCAGTCCTCCATGTAGCCTTGCCAGCGCTAAGTAGAGGGGGAGGATCATCTCCCTCACTCTGCAGGCAATGCTCTTCCTAATGCAGCCCAGTATGTTGTTGGTTGTCTTTGTCAAAAGGACACATTGCTGGCTCATGTTCTACTTGTTCACCAGGACTTCCCATGGCTTTGGTGAACTTCAGGAAATTCCTCCCTGTCTATTTCTCCAGCTTGTTCAGGTCCCTCTGAAAGACAGCATAATCACCTGCCACATCAGCCACTCCTCAAAATTTCGTATCATCTGCAAACTTGGAGAGGATGCAAGTGTGGGAACAATAAGAAGAAAATAGCCACACTTGCAGAAAAGCACATTTCTACAGTATAATACAATGGTCAACCTCAATTCTTTCACATTGAAAATATCACAGAATGATAAGGTCAGAGATTAAACCACAGGGATTTGTCTGTGGTATTTTTAGGCAGATGTGACCTTGTTTTGGGGAACAGTAGCCAGACATCAAGTAGTACTGTTAGTTCAGTATGAGTATTATGCCTTGCTTAACAGCAGTGACCTAACTGGACCTTCCTGATCACCAGTCTGGCCTGACTTCACATGCAGATGACTTGACATTATGGCACAAGCAAGCTTGCAAAATAGCAGATAAGTGTACTTTTACTCCTGGAAATCAAAAGTGGCAGTAACTGAGCTTCTGAATCTAAGGCCCAGGTCCTGCAACTAATTGTAGAAGTTTCTTTAAAAGGAGAGGAAATAAGTTCCCGGAGTGCCCTAATTTTGGATCTCTTTTATTCATTGTAAACCATGAACAAAAATAAGTTCCTAATCCCATGTTATCATCTTTGGGACAGAAGTTGCTTCAGAATTATTGATCTGGAATTTTGGTGGTTTTCCATAATTCTGACTACGTAGTTTTCTTTTCTTGTCCACTGTTAAAACTATTTTTACTTCTTGAAAATGTAAATTGGTCTCTTTTCCCTAAACATTGCGTTTTTTTTTCTGCCTAAGAAATGAGGCAGAGGTATAGCTTAAGTTCTAGGCAATCTCATTGCTATCTACACAGTGCTTCACTTTGAAATGTCCTATTCACCACAGTTCACTGTTTGTTTCCATGCTTGCTGTATATATTGTTAGCAGGAACATGCACCTCCTTGCAAACAGCACATTTTCTTTAACTATTCCACAATTTCCTCTCTCATGCTCTTTTATGTTATACTATTTGGTTTTGACTGGCATACTTTAATTCTTAGTCTAAAAGCCTCTTCCTCTGTGACAAATTGGAAATTAAAATATGCCACAATCCAGTAAGCTATTCCATGCATCTGGACTCTGATCTGCTTATAAATCATGATGTATATGAAAGCATCTTCATGTGGGCCATGGTTTAAACCCTCACAAAACAGTTTGCAGGACTGATGCCACAGTGTCACAGGTACTAAGAAATATTTCAAAAAGGAATGAAAGAGTCTTTTAAATATCCAAATATAAACATTTCTCCTGATTTAGTTACCATGATAGTTGCCATCATTAACTAACATGAGAGCTGCATCCTGATTATCTACTGGAGGCAACAAGTGCAAACTGAATCCACTGGCTTCACCTCTCTTGAAGGCCAATATGTACCAGGGACATTCCTGGTCTCTCAGGCTCCATCATCTGTTCCTCCAAAGTGTTACAGCTGCCCTTGGTGTGGCAACCTGCTATCTTCCAGACATTTCCATGGTCTGGGAGTTAGTCCAGGGTGTGGGTATTCTCCATAGGCAGTTTTTGCCTTGTCACATTAGTTTGGAAGCTGAGAGTTTAACTGCATGGAGATGGCCAACTCATGCCCTGATGCTAGAGAATGGGTTGTAGGACTGTTTAGCTTAGGTGGCTGTTGTTTTCCCATTTTGTTGTATTTATTCTTTCTATTGTGTATTTCAGGTTTCCAGTGAATAAGGGAAAACAGATCATTTCTGTGCATTTTCAGTCTTGTTCCTTTTCAAATCCTGTTCCTTTACCTCCAAGTTCCTTATCCTTCTTTTGAATAAAAGATGTATGAATAAATAGATCTATTATTGTATATATAATTCCTAAGTGATTTGCTTATGACCCTTTTGAGTATCCATTTAAACAAGCTGGTTTATTAGGAAAAAAAAAAAAAGTGCATTTGTCAGCTGGAATATTTACCTCATAATAAACATTGGAGTACAGATGTGACATCATTACTTGGCACAAATGAACCATTAATCAACAAAGCAGCCTGATCTTCCCCATTTGCATAGAACTATTCTCCCAAAGACTTCCAGTTTTCCATTTCCAGGTCCCAGTTGCTGACTTCTCAGTTTCAAAGCTGTAGTCAAAAACCTGGCAAAAAAAATTAGATGGATTATTAAAAAAAAAAAAAAAACTTAAATGAGAGTAAATGTTTTTCATAATATCTCTACTTAAGGAGTTGATGGTTGAATGACATTCCTGTTGAGTGTGCACTCATAGTAAATGATTGCTTAAGATGAAGGCTGCTATGGAGAAAATTAACAGTAAATTTTGCATGACTGGAGTAAAAGACTTATGCTAGACAGTAATTCATAAACTTGTAATCAATGTGATCCCTATATAATAGCTTTCTAAACAAAGAAGTGACTCGTATTTCTGTCATACAGTCAGAATACAGGAAATACAACATAAAACAAGAGAGCAAGAGGGACGATATTTCTGCTTCAGGCTCCCTTCTGGGCAAGACTTTTTCATGCATATCTATTTCTTTTCTTTTTCTTCCTTATTCCCACTCACTTCTTTGCAGTATGAGTAACCGTTAGAGGCAGGAATTTTTATTAACAGTGAGATAGTGGGAGGTAATATGGTGAAGGCTTTGAAAAAAATGCAACCATTTACACATTTGGCACAAGGGAAAATGCAGTTCTGTGAAATCAATGGGCTAAGAGAGCATAAGTGTTGGTTCATATATTTAGAGAGAATGAAGAAAGCAAATAGAATAATAATAAAAAAAGTCCCTAGAACTTAATAATACCCAAATGTAATAACATATAACACGTATCATCCATCCATTTATCAATATACATTCCCTACAGCTATTCTTCTCTAAATCAAGCAAGACCTTGTCAGAAGATTATTAATAGACCTGGATTTATGCATCATATAATGTTTTATTTCACTAAACTCTAAATGTTAAACACAAAAGACGACAAGCCTTCTTTGTTTCTGTTTTATATAGTGGGCTTTTTTTTTAAATTTAGAACATCATTCAGTGCAAAAATTTAAGACAATATATGCAAATTTTACTTAAGCTTTATAGAAACATCATTTATTTATGTTATCTGGTGGGAAGATATTGGAGACCAAATGGAACAATACTCTTTCAAGGCATATAAAACCTGTTGCAGAACCTGACCAAGGCTTCCTGTGAATGAGATCTGTAGTCTGTGCTTAGCAGATACTTATTTTTCCAACTTTGCAGCTTATATGTATTCTATTTTTTTTTCTAGATTGGCTCATAAAGCGGGCATGGCATTTGTAAAGCCTAACATATTATTGAATGGAGTAGAATCCTATGCCATACACAACAAAGGATTACTTGGAACTTCTTGTCTTTCATTACTGTGTCAGCCATCATAATTCTTCCACTATTCTAATTGCTTTACTAGTTTTATTTTGTCCTGACTTTCAGGAGAGTGTATGATATATAACCTGGAGCTCAAGAGGGAAAATATTGCTCTTCAGCTCCCTGTAAGAATGCCAGTGCTAGATCTAGGCTGCCCTCCTACCTTGTCCCTGGAGAGAAGAAATACATCTGCTTTCTCTAATATTATTTTTCTTCCTTTCTCCACAATACATTTATTGTACTGTGTTTTTTGTGTTTTTTTTTTTTTTAATATTACTTAGACAAGCAAGCTCAAATATAGTACATAATCCCTGATTTTCATTTCTGACTCACTACTTCATCATACAACAGTATTCTGCTGTGAGTAAAGTTAAATAAGTCTATACTTGATGGGTCATTATGCAGCTTCATATTTATAATCAAATTGGACAAGGATCTAGAAATATAAAAAATCAAGAGTTTTTTCTTATCCTTATATGCATTTTAATGTTTACAATACTTCTCTATTCTTTGCACATAATCTTTGTGAAAACAGCTATGCTTTGGGACATTCACTATATATTCTTTCTGATAGATCCTGTTACTATATTTATTCATCAGTACATTTGTCTCAGTAGTACTCATATAAAAATGTTGTTCTTAATGAAATGCCAAATAAAAGAACTGGAGACCTAAGAAAAAGGGGAAAAAAGAAAGGAGAGTTTTTCTAAAGACTTTCTCCATCTAAAATGACATCATACAATACCACGAGTCATATAGAAAAGTATCCCCTTAATTTATAGAAGGGTACACTATAAGACACATGACAAAATCTCTGCTTGTTTAGTACAGTCATGAAAAAGATATATTGGGATATTGGGATAGCTGGATTCCAGTGGGATAAAATATGAATCTTAAAATCACAGAAAGTTGACCCTTGAGTTGGATGAATAATACAAGAGCTTTGTGAGCTAGAGAATTAAAATTTGTAGGAACTGTTCACAGGCCCTGGCAAAAAGTCAGTTCATCAAATAGTTTCAGTGGCTTGGATTTATTTATAGTAGTCATTAAAAAGAAATCATATGGATAGATACATGAAAAGATCTCATATTAGATGTGAAGGACTGCCTTGATAAAAACATATGGCATTCTTTGGTTTCAAGTAGCAGGAGAATTCGTTCCAGTTCCTTTCATAATGATTTCTTGTGAATTAATTTCTGTATGCATTGCCACTCCTATTTTTCTCCTTCTTATTGATAAATTCCATTTTTCTTTTTAACATAGCAGGTTACACGGTCTCTCATTTTTACATATAAACTGATAGTAATTTGTACTATGATGGTATAGCAGAAGCTGCCAAAGCTGGAAATCCTGGGGAACAGGAGAAAAGAAACAATCACTGATAGTTATCTCACTGTGATTCAGGGAAATCCTGTATCTCCTTGTTAGTTGCTTTGGCTTGTCATCTGTATTTGCTACATCTGTGAACAGTCACTGCAGAAAAACAATGAAGACTGTGAAGTCTTCAACGACAACAAAAAAAGTCTCTTGGCTTTTGCCTGATGATATTTTAATTTAGTATTCCCAAACCAAAGACGTCTCTGTCCAGTGATTTTAAAGACTTGCTCCCAAAATATGTGAAGTAAATCCTGGCAAGTGAGGCTAATTTAGAGCTGAGGAGGAGAGCACAGATGAGGCTTCCAGAACTGGCACTGAGGCACCTCTCTTTTGTGCCAGAGGTTTGGGGAAGATATTAGCTGGAGGGCTACCATGCTTCTATCTAAATAGACAAAAGAATCTGGCATGGTGTTCCTCAAATGGGATCCGATCTTTCAGAGAGTTTCACAACTTGGTTCACTCTCAGTGTCTCCCCTTTGGAGCATAACAGTCTATGACTGTTACATAGATGTGGCAATCCATGTATATTTCCATGAAAGACTTTCTAGATGAGAATTAAGCCTTTTATTTTTTTTTTCTTTAAGTAAATGTACCTAGTAGGCTTCATAGACCTTAGCTGCAACAAGTGCTTGACCTTAGCAAGAAAAACAACAACAACAAAAAAGGTATCTAGTTATTAAGTCCTATTCTTCTGGGAACATAATCTGGTAATAAATTACATGATTTGTTTAAGAAGATTCTGTTTAGTTCCTGTAGTTCTGAATAGGTTCTTGCCGAGGCCTGAGTAGTTTCCTGTCTGTTAAAGCATTAAAGATTGTTTTTCTTCCATGGAGCAGAAAGGATTGTGTCCCTTGCGTTCAGTACTAGAAGTTAATGCCTACTCCCCATCCCTAGCTTGTCCTTGTTGCCTGTATTCCTAGTTCCATTTTCAAGTCAAATTTATCATTAAAGCAAATTCCCATATGCATCAAACAGCTGCCTTTTGCCCTTTGTGAAGACGATTTCAAGAAACTGCCTCTAGATCCCAGTGGATCTTTGTCTGATATTGTGGAATAGAACAGCTGGCTAATGAATCAAAATCACAATCAGCAATCCATCTTCCAGTCAGCACTGAAGTCTATTTATGACCCACAGGTGAGGAATACATAGCTGCTCATATGGAAAATCACCTGATTATAGTCATCAGCAAAGGATTCCAGAATTAGTAGTATTTCAAAGGGGAAAAAAAAAGAAAAAGCACTAGCAGCAGTGTTAGATTCCTGCTCCTCAATAATATTTTAACAAGATAAACTGTCAATAAGTAGGTAACATTACATCATAAAAAACCTCTTAAGTTTATGACTACTTTATAAGCAGCCAGGATTCATGTCCAAATACAGTTTATTAACTGTTTAACTCTAAATCAACTTTATAGTTTGCATGTGTTAAAATAGTTTCTTTAAAACTGCATATAACACTTGAAATGCCCCCATTTGGCAGTAACTAAAGATAATTTTCAACCAAGAGAACTCTGGGCCAAGTGAACAAGTAAGTTCTGAACTGTATTTGCAAGTCCACAAAAGCTCTGCTGTGAAAAAAAATGAAGGAAGTGTCCAAACATAGGACACTAATGGCTTGGTGTACTGCTTAGTTCAAGTGTTTGTTTTCCAATAGTTCAATAGTTTTAACATATAAATAGTCCGGAAGCAATAAGGTTGTTAAGCTTTTTTTCTTTTCTTTTTTTCTTTTCTCTTCTTTTCTTTTCTTTTCTTCTCTTCTCTTCTCTTCTCTTCTCTTCTCTTCTCTTCTCTTCTCTTCTCTTCTCTTCTCTTCTCTTTTCTTCTCTTCTCTTTTCTTCTCTTCTCTTCTCTTCTCTTCTCTTCTCTTCTCTTCTCTTCTCTTCTCTTCTCTTCTCTTCTCTTCTCTTCTCTTCTCTTGTGAGAACTCAGGAGGAATGGAAGGTATACCTCTACTCTGCACCCCACTGACATACTCAATGTTGTGTGGAAAAATAAATTTTGGCTCATTATCATAAATGGAAATATATGTGGAAAATTGATAGAGGTATCCAAATCCTGAACATTAGAGGATGGATTTTTGTATAACATTATAAGCAAATGTCTCTGCTTAATTCACTTAAATACTTTGCACTTCATGAACGGGCATGGTTATACATATTTCTATTTTAAAGATTATAATAAAAGTTTCAGTACCTTAGCATGTCAAGTGAGAATATAAATAAATTGTTGTGATTTACATAATATTCCCAAATGGCAGAACTAGATATTTCATTTAACCTTTTCTAGTATATAAACACACTTTGGATAAGAAAGTGAAAATCTCTTAATGAAAAGGAGAAAGAGTTTACAAATTCTTTAAAGAAGAAATTGGACAAAATTAACTTAATTTGGCTCTGGATAAGATGATTGAGTATATCTTTAGTTATTTTTTGTGGCTGTGAAACAGATAAACATAAACACCAATAACTGATTCTGCGTCTCTTCAAGAAAACATAACTGGTGATACAAAATGTTAGATGAAATAAGAAAAATGTACAATATTCAAGTAGAGTAAGTTCTTGAAAATAATATCTTCAGAGCTTCAGAATAAATCCTGAAGATGATGCTTTGTGTCCTGCTCCTGACAGTGATACAACTAGCCTTGGTAATATATGAACTACATGCATAGCTCCTGCTGACATGTAGTAGGTAGCGTAACATTGCTATGTAATATTCTGAGTGTAGTGTTGAAATTCAGAAAAAAAAAAAAAAGCAAAATGAAGAGTGGGTTTGCTTATCTGGAGTATTTCAAGAATGGATAAGATAGGTGTTCTTTAAACAGTATCACTATATTTTCAGGACTTGGCGTTAGTAAGATTATCTATTGTGAGTCCTTGATAAAGGATGTTTCTGAGTTATTTTATGGTCTATCATTGGGTTGTTTGACATTTTCACATGTATGCCTTCCCCTGCATTCATGGATCTTTCAAAACACATTAAAAAATCCTTATAGTTCTTGAACAAAATACTTATATATTGCTGCTATATAGCATAAAACAGTGCATGATATCCATAAAACTAAGCCTGACTTTGAGATCTCTCTCTGACAGGTGTTTGTTTAGTGCTTGGGGTTCTGCAATTCTCATGAACTTAAGAACTGTGTACATTCAGGAATAAGGAATATACATAATTCTTAAGCATGCTGAAGATAGGAGAGAGAAGCAAAAATTAAGTCACAGACATCAGTGTATTTCCTAGCATTTATGTGGACACGAGGCAACGTGCCTCTTCAAGACTAGTGGCAATGGCCTCAAACTGAAACACTGGAAATTCCATGGGAATCTGAGGAAAAACTTCTTGACTTTGAGGGCTACAGGCTGCTCAGAGAGGATGTGGAGTCTCCTTCTCTGGAGATATTCAAATTCCATCTCGATGTGATTCTATGCAACATTCTCTAGATGACCCTGCTTGTACAGTGAGGTTGGACTAGATGACCTCCAGAGGTCCTTTTCAAACTCAGTCATTCCTTGATTCTGTGGTTCTGTGGACTGTGACTCTCTTGTGACTGACAGATGCTTACCATCCTCCTACTATGTAAGTTAAAATGCTGTGAAAGTGTCTATTAAAAATAGTGCACTAATCGCTATCTCATCATAGAAAATAGATAAAAAAACACACTGACTGTTCCCAGCTACTCTCTCATTCTTTCATGCACCTGTAGGAAGCAATGATCTCCATGATCTTCATTAGCAAAGTTGAACAATCTGTCACTTCCTAGATCTTTGCCTTTGCCCTTCTTGAAGATGGGTGAAGTTGTTGTTTCTTTCAGTTATCAGGAATCTTCCCTACATATAATCTACCCCTTTGCTATAATCTTTCAAAAATTATGGACAGCAGTCTGCTGATGACATTGACAAAGACCCTGACCATCTTTGGATGCATCTTGCCCAGTCTTCTGAACTTGTACACATCCATTGGCTTATGTCCATTTGGCTGATGTTATCCTTAACAGTGTCTTCCTCAACAGTGAGTGATGTCTGCAGATTCTGCTATGCTTCCACATCTCAGCAATTCCAGTGATATCACAGATCTCTGGTTGCGCATGGCAATTCATTCCTCCTATTTAGTTGTAGTGTGCATGTATTTGTGTGTTGACACTCGATATAGGCTCCTGTTGTACCACGTAAGCAAAACGAGTGGGGTTCCTTCATTGCCCTGCACTTCAAAAACTTTCTACGTTCCTTTGGACTTTGGTCACCACCCAGCGTACTTAGTTTAAAGTTCCCCTCACTAGAGTAGCAAAACCTGTTGGCAAAGATCCTCGTGCCCTTCTTTGTCAGATAGATCTTGTCTCTTCCAGCAGTCCTCATTCCCTGATCATAAAAGTCAAAGTCTTTTCTGTGGAATCCACCATACTTGTGTTGATCCATAGATGCACCCAGTCCTGTGTGCACTCCCATGTCCCTCATCTTTTCCACTAGTGCTGCTTGGTCCATCCAAGCTCTCCCTTAGCAATATCATATTTACTCATATTTATCGATATGAATAAGCTGTAAAAGGTCCTAGGTTCACATGAATCTTTCCTCAGTTCAGGGATCCTTCTTTGAAGCCTGGGATCTGGGTACTGGGCCCTGTATGAACAGCAAAGCTCATGACACTGTGAAGAAAATACACAAATACTTTCTCATTAGAGGTTAGAGTTTCTTATGGCACCTTATCATATTAGAGAGTCAAAATTTTGTCATATCCAGATTTACTGCCTGAAATACCAAAAAAATCAACTTCATGATTCAGGTATTTTCCAAACAAAATAAAACTAATAAAAAACAACCAAATAAAAACATCAAAAAAACAATTAACAGATGCTTATAGTGTATAATGTACAAATATTTTCCTTCTGAGGACACTTCTATTATTTACAAAAGCAAGCTTAGAAAATAAGTGACCTGTAAGCTTCTGGGTTGCTAGGATTCCAAAAGACTGAGCTAAAGATTTTAGTTCAATCTCCATAGCAACTACTTGGAGGGTGCTTCACTTTTCTTGCAATCATCTTAATCAGGAATTTACTTCAGTGAAGGTAAAAAGACGAATGTAACAAACAAAAAATATTTTCCGACTGGGATTGATTTGCAAAAAGATGATAATTGTTTTTATATTCTTATAAAGTTCTCTTCTTCCTTAATAGATAGATTTTTGTTTCAAATCCCAGGCTTCTGCAGTCTTTTTGTGCCAAAGTCTCTCTGAAATTCGCAAAAGACCAAACTACCAATTGTTCTGACAATGTGCTTATCTATGTGATTGCTAGCAATTCTTTGTGAGTTAGCAGAAAATACAAACTTTGGCTCTTTTACAGTCCACAGCAAATGCTAAGAGAAAAAGACAGGTTGCATATAAGCACCAAATATCCAAGTAGTTGGTGGTTTTTATCTACTTCTATAATTATTCTTCAAGAAAATAATAGACAGACAGCAGTGGCCAAGGATCATCACAGTAAATAATGCTTTGGAAAGTCAATGAAATACAAAGCTGTAAACGCCAGAATATGTGGTAATCTGCTATGGGACTTCCAGTCTGTTGACCTGCTTACATGTAGAGCCTTTTGGATAATCAGCAAATCAGCAAAAATATAGGAACACCAGAGGATGGCCAAAAGAAATACATAGTGGGAACAGCTCCATGATATTTGTACTAAAGAGCTTTAGAAATTATTTAAGAAATGAATTTCAGTACATACAATTGAACCATGACTGCAAAGCACAACCATTCCAGCAGTTACACTCTAGCAAATGGTGCAGGAGGGAGAAGATTGGCAATAAAAATCTACAACAAATGGTATAGAATCTTAGAATCATTAAGATTGGAAGAGACCTCTAGAGATCATCTAGTCCAACCCCCCTGCACACGCAGGGTCACCTACAGCAGGTGGCTCAGGACTGCGTCCAAGCGGGTTTGGAAGATCTCCAGAGAAGGAGAC
>VZSV01000085.1:2769095-2811409 GCA_013398735.1 Nothocercus julius
CCTTTGTTTGTATAAATGTGGTCTGCCAGATACTACAGTCCTCTATATTTTACTGTTCCATAATTTAGTCTCTCTGCTACTTAACGTAACTGTCACAGGGTTCATTTTCTGGCCTTGAGGCCAACTGGCAGGGTAGACTGCATTATTAAACTACCTCCCTTTCCAAATCAGAATGGCCACAGCTGAATCACCTCTTGGGAATGGCTTATGTCCCATTCTAATTCCCAAATTTCATTTGAGAATTGTTATTAGTTTTCTCAGGAAAAAAAAAAATCCTAAGGATTATTGAAACATATAAAGACTGTTGAGTTACAGTGTCTGGGTCTCTGCTTTAGCAAATAGATGGGACTGATGAATATTAGAATTGGAATTGTTGCTCTTGCTTATACTGAGTATATGTGACTTTCTGGAATGAGAATTTTACTTCTGAATCAAAGAGAAACTATTGCTGCTCTGTACACTTTGACAGTGTTTTATGTACAAAACCAAAGAAAATTTAGAATAGAAATAATAAACACAGCCTTCTAGTAGAGCAATTCTAGCTAGATTTAGAATTTATGATTCAACAAATAATTTTTTGGCTTTTGTTTGTTTGCTCAATATTTTGCAATGCCTGATATTCACTTAAACCTGTAGATTTGTTCAAAACCAGTGTGCTAAAAGTGAAACTTGAAACTAAACTGGACTATACTATTTGCGTTCTGAATTCTTCTTGCAGGATCTCCAGAATACTCAAAACTGCTGCTTCCAAAACCTCTGTCTTCTTAAGGTAAGGTTCTTTGCCAAAGCAAACAAGCCTATACGAACCTGTCCACATTGCACCCCTTTTCAGACCCAGGCTATGCTGCAGATTGTTTGTCAAATGCTCCAGTTTGTCAAACATGATGTTGAAAACACAGCTGGTTCCTGAATTGCTTGTTACGAGTCCCAGCATAGCCATTGCTCCTGCCCATTTTCCAGAATCAAGAAATGTGTGCTTTTCTCCTTTCTCCTCTCTTTCTGCTTTTATACCACAGGCCTGGAGTCCCTCCCACCCTCTTTCTGGTGAGATTCTCCATCCCTACCAGCCCTCAGGCTTAGCCCTATGCACATTGGCCTCTCCATTTAGACTGGGTGACACTGGGTGGTATGGGATTTTTATCTTCAGTTTCTGAGGCATTAAATACTGTGCCAAATGTTAGCATCAGAATCTTAATCCTAATGGTCAGTAGATAATAGGATCTCACTCTGAATAATTGCTGTGGCAGTTTTCAAGATGTAGCTAAACTTATATTTGTATCAATCAAAAAAAAAAAAAAAATCTTTCTCTTTGAACTCAACTGGCAAAACACAGCCTACATCTGCACAGTTGAATTTTCCTAACTTGCTTCCTTAGTAATTATTTTTATCAATCCTTGATTTTGACTTCAAATATGCAGAGGGAAATACAGAGATAAATATAGGAGGATCACAGAATGGGAACAGGGACTATGTCTATGTATGCGTATGGGGGATGTGAAGTAGGCAACTGACATGACATAAAAGATGATTATAGCATATGGAGAGTACACGAACAGCAAATGTTAAACAGAAAGCATGTAAGAGGCAGGGGGAAGAGAAGAATAAGCATAAAAATACTTTGCTCACTTTTTCATCAGAAGCAGACATTATGCAAGGGTTAACGGCAATATTATAGAACATCTGAAGTTGGAAGGGACCTCTGCAGTATATCTAGTCCAATGTCCTGCTCAAAGCCATGACAGCTTGAGTATTTTGCTCTAATTGGTCAACAAAGGGAACAATTTAAGTTTATTTGATTCATACTAATCAGAAAAGTAAGAAAGAAATCATCTTTGGGCTTTTGTTTCTTGAAATTCTGCTTAGTTCAACCAGAGTCACAAGCAGCCAGAATGTGTCCTCAGGATCTGTGCTTCTCTGACAGTGGCCTGTCTTTTCATTCTCAACAATTCATTATCCACAACACTGTCACTTTCCTCTGGAAAGGCTGAGGGATGGATAGGAGCAAAAGGGTAACAAAACATTTAGAAATCAGTTTCTAAATACTACTGAATCACTGAGCAAACACCTTCATAGGAGGGAATATATGTCTGCCTTCACTTTGCTCTATGTATGGATGAAGAGATAAGGAAAGGATAAGGACAGGTTAAAGAAAGAATAAGAAAGATCATGCCAAAGGAGCATGAGGGGAATAAAGGATTGCTTTTTTAATTGTGATTTTTAAACACCTAACTTCCATTCTAGAGATGAATCTGTAAAGTTTTTTAGTCTAGTAGCAGGAACTTAACCAATCTAGCATACTAAGCTGTTACTGTATGACAAGAGAATAGCCAACATAACTACTATATTGCATTAAGATGAAAATATGATCTGAGCAAGTGGAGATTATTCAGCCTTATTCCAAAGACTACATATCTTAGCTGCAAATGTTTAAGAGAAGGACAGCTTCAGCCACGGAAGAAATGAGTTAGTTATAACTTAGACTTCATTAAGGTAATTTTATGTCTTGTCATAGGCCAATTTTTTTGTAAAGTTGGAGCAGACTGTGATTATTACAGCAATTATAAGATTGATTTAAGCAAATTACTGCTCACAAATAATTTTAAGTCATCTATAGTAATCTTGCTGGAGAAAATTTGAAGACAATACATAATATCCCTTGTTTATAAGATCATAAGAAAATTGGATAGAGGGCAAAGGCCAGATGACTTTGCATTGGTTTTCTATACTTCCGTCTTTGATTCATGCTAGACGGACTTACTGAAAAGAAATGTTACTTAGTGCTTTCCATGTAAGAATTTCACTCTTATAAGCATAGAAAATAAAGAAATAAACTTGTCTTTAATTAATATGAGCAAAAATACAATGCACTCAAAAAAATAATTATCTAATGTGAGTGAAAAACTCGGTAGACAATAGTGGATTGGATGGTAAATTACACTATTTTGTATGGTTTCTAATTTAATGTTATAGCTAATGACTTTAGCAAAAAAATATGCATTATAGAGTATTTGTAATGTTTGAGAGATCACAATAAAGACACAAAGAAATGAATAATTTTCAGGGTAAGAAAGGTGTGATGTAAAGATAACAAAAGTATATTACTTTATCTGATAATTTATGGAAATTATTTCTAATACATTTCCAGTATAAGGTTGGCTCTTCCTCTATGCTGTATCAGAGAGAGTTCACCGGCATACTATGAACAACTCCGGCCTTGCACACTCAAAAAAAAAAAAGGTCCCAGATAGAAGTGGAATAGGTTCTGTAGAATGAGTTCTGGGATGACTTAAGAAATAAACAGTATAGAGCCAGAAGAGACTTAGAGATCTTTGGGTTCTTTAACTGATCAAAATGAAGGCCGAGAAGAAATGTGATCATTTTTATGAATATATGAGAATGGCATATTGCTAAGCAAGACTTATAACTCACTTTCATGTGATAATTAGAGGGTAGCTGATTACCTAGGAGGCCTCTTATTTTCTTAAATATGTTTATACCTTAAAAAAAAAAAAATTACTCCTCAGTAAAGCAGTTTAACAGTTCTGTTTTGGCACCACAATTTTATTTTTTTCAAGAAAGTAAAAGAATTCTTTTCATGACAGGAATTGCAAAATGCCTTCTAAATCTAGAGGGGTTTTTTAAGCTGTCAAGCTGTCAGAGTCAATTATAGCTAAGTTCTTCGTTTTATTTGTTTTAGATGGTGCAATTAGCATAGTCTGTATTCTAGAAGTGCTAAAATACTTTGATCACTTTAAAATCAAAGCTATGAAAATTGCATTAGCATATTTTTAATGTTAATGTTTTAACATATTTTATTTCCAGTCCAATTTACAGTTCAATTTCTCTTCCCTTTCTAATATCAAAGAAGTTCTTTTTGTTCTTTTGTCATCAGAAATGCATCTGGAATCAATTAATTAAGAAGTCAACACCCAAACTGGAAAGTTTTTCGAGGATTACAAGAAATAGAGATACAAATAACCCAATAGCTATTTAAATATATTGTGTATATAGCGATAATCACTTAGTTATACTACTGAGTTGTTTAGGATAGATCTGAGAGAATATGAACTCAGAATTAAGTATTTGACACTACTAGTGTCAAAAGTGCTGCAAACTTCAAAATACTGTCTATTATGCATACAGCTGGAGAACTACAGCCTATATATTTATGGGGTTTTTTTAGCCCAAAAAGAGATAGCCCAAATTTAACAACAGATTTTTAAAGAAACTCCAAAGGTCTACATTGTTTAAGGATTCCTCCATTGTCCAGTAACAGTTTTAAACAGTGGAGATTTAAAATCTCCAAGACATGACGGTTGGATTTCTTATACTTCTACAATTATATTTATATGTCCCATTCTAGTAAATATAGTTCAAAAAATAAAAAAATGAAAGAAAGCCAGATTATCTTGAAAGAAACCGTGATTCATGCTCTAGTTAGCTCTTTTGGAAAAATGTGACTGTAGTATATGAGAAGAAGTGAAGAAGGGTCAAAAATGCTGCTCACAGATGTGAGATGTGTCAACACTGGGAATAAAAAGCTGGGAAAACACTCGTCTGGTGAAAGTTATTGGGGCAAACAAAGAATCATGGGAACTAGGTCCAAATCATTTTAATAAGAAACAAACTGCTGCTCACAACAGTGTCACGTTCTGTACGTTATTATCTCTTTGTTCCAGCAAGTACACTGAAGAATAATTTCAAGTTCTGGAAATGATAGTCTTGAAACCAAGTTCTTATCTTACCATAGCATTAATGCCCAACCTGTGGAGGACAAAACTAAAATGTGGTAAATATGCATTATATACAGTAATAGTTCAGGTGAAAAGATGAAAAAACTTTGAGGTTTCTGGCCTATGATACTGAGCATTGTATTACAGATAATTTGCCTGTTCTGGTTTACCCGCCTTTTTCTATACTCCCTTTAGTTCTGATCTTGCTTCCACAGACAGAACACAAGGGTTACCATTAATTTATACCAAAACTTCTCGTACTGCTGCTGTTAACCCCCTTTCTGACACAAATCTGGTCATAGTGTTTCCAATTTTGGAGATAAAAACAACAACAGCAAGTTAGGATATGTGACCCTGAAATCATGAGGGCTGTTTTTCTTTTTTTTTTGAAGGAAAATGATTTTGGAATTTTTTTTTAAAATTCTTTGTTTAGTGAGTCTTAGTGAGTTAGTTAGAAAGCACATGCTCATAATTTTCAGATTCTCTTTGAAACTATAGTCTTAGAAGTGCCCTAATATCTTCATAACATTGGCGTCTCCTTTGCAACTATTGTGCTCGCATTGTTGGGTCTTCGGTGATAATAAATGCCAAGAAACTCATGATTAAATTGTCAGTGTTCACAACATTGTGGCTGCCTGTAAAATAAGAAAAACTAAAGCTAACTGCAATAACATTCTTCTTCAGTATCCATGAAGTTCTATTGTATATCATCAGAGCAATTAAAGAAGAAATGAGTTGCAGAGCAAAGTTGCTGCAAGCTGGGGGGATTCACGAAATTTGTTGGGAGCTGTCCAAGTATGGGCAGAGTGTGGTCAGATTACAAATTAGTGAGGAGGCACCACAGCATACTGCTGAAATATACAGTGCTGGCATGAATGAATGATTGTAGGGAAGGAGACATTTTATGAAGGGTCAAAGGGAAGAAGCTGGCAGTATCCAAAGGTTTAGTTAATTCAGAAAAGGTTTGGATAATTTAACATCTAAATGTTGATGTTTATCCAAACTAAACCACAGGGTAGGATTTATTTGTAGTTAACCTGTTAAAAAGACTCTTTCTGTGATATATGGTAGATATAAGTATAATGTTGAAAACAAACTGATACTTTTAGATGGGAATAAGCAGAATTCATACTTATAAAACTGATGCCCTTGGAAGATAGAGTCTAGAGTTAGAATAATAAAATAGAGCTTCTCAGCAGAATTTTATCAAAATTAATGCTTCAAATTTTGTATGAGATATCTTTCAATAGTAAGAACTGCTTTTATTTACAGTGCTTTCTCGTTCTAGAAGATGCTGACTAAAGATACATCTTCTCCATTTCCTACCTTTTCCTGAGTGCACAATATATTTTCCTCTGCTTATTTTCTACTTCTGTGACTCTTTCCAGCTATAGAATACTGGAAAATCTACTACACAAAACTTTGCATTATTAAGAAGGAAAATAAAAGGGATGATCTTTTCATGTGTGATTTGTTGGGCACTTCTTTTTGGTTCCTAAAATTGCTGACAGACACCTGGAAAGATGCCTGAGAATTTTTTTTGTGCTTATTTTCTTCTGAAGAATTCATTTTCCCATGGATTCATGATGGTTATTTCTCTACTTCTTTACCTGCCCCTCAGCTTCTCTTCTACTCCATGTTTTGTTTCTGGGAGATGCCTTTCCTGCAATGTCTTGTGCTGCTACCAATATTCAGCATCCTCCTCTTCTTTTCTCAAGCTTTAGAGACACATCATTGAGACCACGGGATTCAGAAACTATTGAAGGTAACTGATGGGAATTGACTGCAGTTTTAATGAAGTGCGTAAAGGGCTCCCTATTTTGAAGAGAAAGCAAAGGTCTGGGATATTTATTCCAGCTCACACTGCAGCAGGTCTGTTGGATGAGGAAGAGCTATATAAAGCAAGGGCCTAACTGTGCTAGGCAGTGGAAGACACTTGAAAATAAAGGTTTTGATTACAGGATCTGAAAATCAAGCCAAATAGGGGAAGTTCGCAAGTGCAAAAAATTGAAAAATTCTTACATAAATCTATATATTGTTCACCTCCACTTACTTCCTAGTGAAGTCTTTGGCTGGATATTTTGAGACACACAACTAGAAAACCAGATCCACCGCTTTGTTGTATAATCACTTCTACTCTCTTTCTTCCTACCCCTTTTTCTACCTTTTTTACCTGAATGTCTTCTTCCCTTACACCATTTTCTTGTTTCTGTGACCCATAAGAAGAAATCCAACCAATATGAATAACACAATGCTAGATTCCTCAATATATTCTTATAAATGCATCTGAACCTTGTGTTCCATGTATTTCTGTACTGTTACTATGCCAGAACAACAGAATGCTTTTGTAGCTCAGTATCGTATATTATGCGTACACGGAGGCCTTTTTACCCATGTGAAAACAGCAAAAGGCACTCTGGGAAAAGCGTAGCCGTCCGTAGCAGTCCAGAGTTCTAAATGCATTTATTTTGTTGACAGAAAACAGCAGGAGCAACATCCAAGGTACCAAAAACTGGAGCTGAATGTAAATATATTAAATGTCTATGATATGTTCATAATGTAATTTAACTTCTTTGAGGAATGTAAATATACTCCTTTTTTTTTTTTTTTTTTTAAACAAATTTCAGTGGAAAAAGGCTGAGCACATGAAGGACTTCACTTTTAGTTGAGGATAAAGAAAGCATTTTCCTTGGTAAAAACTTTCTTAGGGATTAAAGAAGTAAGAATGAAAAAATAATATTGTCTTATTTAAAACTCTCATGGAAAATATCACAGATTGTCTTCAGATTTTAACTGCAATTGTTAAAAAACTAACTGGTATTTTGTACTAAATTTCTTATGAGATTAAGGACATTGTGTCTCTATTACAATAAAGCCCATAATATCAAAGCTTTTCTCTAGCTGTTTTGGGGAAAAATTGTTATGAACAGAGCCTTCTACAGGGCATTCTGGCTTCTACATCTGCAGCATGCACAGGTTTAAGCTTTGGTGAAATGGCTTCAGAGTGCAAGTAGAGGTGAGTTTTTTGACCAAAGAAGACAACGAATGGCCTCTGTTTCAAATGTTACATCTACAGATGAATTTATCTTCTCAGAGAAATAAATTATTGAGGAATCTGAACATGAAAAGCACCCCTACCACCCCCCCCAAAAAAAAAAAAAATCCAAAAAAACAGAAGTGCTGCACAACATTTTGCATGCATTTTCGCCTTAGTTTATGGAAGGCAGTGGAAGGGGACCACAGAAGACGTTTTAGTGAGTGGGTACACTTTCCGCAGTTAGTACAGAGTTGAGTATTTTTATCTTTTCGTCATGCTTTTTAGACATAGGCAGGTGTTTACGGACAAGATAATCTTGACATTTGCTTACCTACTCAAAGGACTTATTTCACTCTCATCGGCAAAGCCAGGCAAGTTTCGATTTAACTACAGAGTTAAATGAAAAGTCACTTATCTATGACAATAGAGTATTGTCCTAGACCTTGGACTTTCAAACTGGTGCTGATATTTGGACACACAAAGCAGAACATAGCACATGATGGCTAGGGCAGCATCAGCTAAGCAGGATGCAGTAAAAAAGACATTCTCATGAACTTTCTAAAAACTCTTTCTTTAGCTGATTACTGACGTGCTTATTTTTGGTATCAGAAATTTTCTTTTAATGTAAACCATTCCAGACAGGTCTGCTACAGTGTCAAACCATAAATCACTACTTTATGTATAAAAAAATCAAATATAATATATTCCATTACTTCCTGGCCTATCCTGCATTTTCTTGGTACACAAAATCAATTTAATTATAATCAAATATTAGTGATTGTTAAATACCACAAAAATGGTGATATTCCTGTTTGTTTCGTGCTGTTTAGGAATTCCCTTGACATTTCTTTTACTATATAAGGAGCCAAAGGACAAATGCATGAAAATATAAGGAAAATAGAAAGAGAAAAAAAAAAAAAAAAAAAGCAGAGACTTTTTCCTCTTCTGTATGTTATGTACATTTACAACTTGCCCAACTAATTTCCCAGGCAGGACAATCCAAAGGGTGATTTTTATGAACTTGAGGATGTAACCATTGATGTTCACTGACCACTTTTCCTCACACTGAGAACAGTTTATACAGATTATCTGCACCACGAATTAAGGAACTAGTTCTTTATTCCATTAAATTCACTGTGTACAGGTAATTAAGCTCTGTTGTTCTATTTATAACAGTAATAGAACTTAGATCTGATTTTCTTCTATGGTAAATCTGGAGCTGTCACAAATACAGCTTATACAAGTACAAACCTATTGTTTTATTTTATTTTTTTTCCTCATACAACAGCTCTGTATTAGGCTGGCAATGTATATTTGACCCAATATGTCAAACCACCTCTAGGCCATGTTTTACTTCTGCATACCTGGGTGGAAGCCTAGACTAATTTTAGCAAAGGTAATGGAATTCCTCAGGTTTGTATGGTATAACTATGTAGTCTGGAGGCTAAGCAAGGAAAGCCTCTCTGCATGGGTGCTGTGGACAACTGTGGAAGAGCAAGCAGAGCTAGATGGAGTGGCCCAATAAGCAGAATGAAACAAGTCTAAATCACACACAGCTTGGCATTTGTGACATTTCCATTAAAAACAGCTATGTTATAAACCTGAGGAAATGATATGATGTCATTGACAATTATATTGTGAAAACTATCAGAAAACAATTTCTAGAGAGCCTGGGGTAAATGTTTTGCAGTGATCAAAGGTTGCAGCCTGTAGCCTGGTGTGACGAAAACCTGCACAAAGAATTACAAGAATATTTTTTGGAAAGAAGAAGGAAGACTCTGTACTGAAAATCTCTCTGTTGTGGCAAGGATGCTCTTTCTCTGGAGCTGACATACTGCCATAGACTTCTGTGCAAGACATGGCTTAGCACGCCACAGTAGCAGCAGGGCAAGAGTGCAGCCAGCCAAGTGGGTATAAGAACAAGTGGTCAGTCTCATTCACTTAAGTGACTGCAGAAGAATATAGGGATGATTAGAAGCAAATACAGTTTGTGGGAACAGCAGAAACCTCAGCTAGAGATGATTGATGGAGAACTGGTGAGGGTGAACAGCAACCAGCAGCTGTTTTGAGCAGGAACAGCAAATGGTTTCATCAGGATGGAAACAACGCCTGTGGGGCCCTCCCTCTCTAGGAGCCTAAAATGGGGTAGGCTGTTGGGGGACTCCAAAACTCAGCCTTTTCCCTTCCTAGGGCAGCCACTGGTGAGTAAGTTGTAACAGAAAAAAGGAGGAGCAAGTGGCTACACACTCACAAAGTTTTAAAAGAAGAACTTGGCTTTGGACAACTACCAGAGAACTCTGGGGAGGTTAATGGCAATTTGCCTGTTGTGTGAATTGTTACTGCATTTTTCTTTCCTCCCTTCTTTACTCTGTATAGCAAATGAACTCTTATTTGTTTAAGTCTGTTGAACTCCTGCCTGTGAACAGGCAGTGTTGCTCACTGAGCCTGCAGATGGCTTAATTTCCTACGTTTCTGGCCAAAGGCTTCAGTCCATGTCTTTTTAGTATGGACTGCTTGAGAGATGAAGACATTCGAAGGTGAACAGTAAGGAGAAACAGAAACAGAGGAATTAGGATCTTAGATGTGGGCCCTGCTCAAGCTGTGGGAATAAGGCAGGTTTTGGAGATTCTTACCGGGGTCACAAGGGTCTTGGTGATCTAGAGTTGCAGATTTGGGTATATGCATTCAGAAATATGTGAAATGTGTGAAAATGAAAGTATTTGGCTCTTAGCATTTGATTTATTTCCTAATGAGCAAAACTAATGAGTTTTTGGTGACTGATGACACTTTGTCTTGAATGTCTCTAGCTGTTCCCAATTAAAATTCAGTCAGAAAGGCCACTTGTTCCTCTGCTTCACTGCGGGTGCATTAAAGTTCCTATTCAATAAGAGCTACGCTGCAAGTCCTGATAACATCACATTGAAGGGGTTTGCCGTTCATTATGCAGTGGAGGTCGAATACATATGCACAAAGGTGTCCAATAGCAAGACTATGAAATTTATAGGAACTTTCTGTTTCAGAAAAGGCGTATGTGTTCCACGGAGACTAAGAAATATCTCATTGCCTTTGGTTGTGCTCAGGGCTCTCTTCTTTCCTTCACTGTTACTTATAGCACCATCAATAATTCAGAAACATTAATAATTTTACAAAGTATGCTATGTCAAAGGCAATATTTTAATAAATCTGTCTTGGGATTCCCGTGAAGAAAAGCAGTAGATCAGGATTTCAACAGAGCTGACATCCATCCAATCTGGAGTTGGAATTTTTTTTTAGTTTGTTTGTTTGTTTTGTTTAAGATAGTTTGAGGTTGATTCTGTTATTGTTTACATCAATTTAAAACAGAAATCATGCCTGTAAAGTCAGTAAAAGAAATCAAGGTAACATATAGCTAAAATGAGACCTATGGATTAAACCAGTCATTTACGTATAAGAACTACTTATGTTACTGAAGTTCCTTCACTGTCTCTCATCTTTTATGGCTTTCTAATTAAATTATTCAAGGATATTCTGTGTATTGTTTATCAAGATCCATAGTTCTTTTGATAAAAAAAACAGAAAACAAAAAGAGCCAAATGATAGGACTGAAGAATAGTGCCTTAGCTTTAAACAGGAAATTTTATAGCACAGATTTCTCTTGTTTTTTATTTTATTTTGTTTTTGTTTGGTTTGGGTTTTTTTGGACTTGTCCCCAAATAATATGATCTTAGGTGAATATATTTTCAGTAAGAAATGAAGTACAATTAAATATGAAGCAGCAAGCTCAGTCAAACAAAAATGTGCTGACGGCCATATAGAACTCTAAATTGGTTGGAACAAAGAGGTTTTTCTTTCTCATTTGTGTGATGACGTGTTTTTGGAGAAAGAAATTTTCCTATGGCCCCAGTCCTGCATTGTCCTTGATACCACTCTTCTACTTACTGCCTGTGTCTACTTCAACTTTTACTTGCATTTACGCTTATGCAATTAGCTTCTTTCCATATTTATTCAGAAAAAAAGTAATTATAGAAGAAATGCATATATGTTGTGTCATAAACCAAAAAAATCAGAAATGCACATGCATGCAGTAGGCATAAAGCATAGCAAGTTCCTTCACAACATGCATATAAGAGTTGTTTTGTAGGTACAACTACTCAAAAAGCATGCAAATATTTCTATGGCTGAACAGAGAATTAAAATTTTCTGCAGTGCAGGATGTGCATATACTTTGCATTGCCTCTGAAATTAGGAGATGAAGATGAATAACAGCAAGAATGATGAACTATGCAAATTTTAAAGCATAAATATGATAACTGTGAATACAAATTAGTTCATAGTAAGTTCAACTTGAAGCCCAAAAGCACTTTATGCAGTACGCACCAATGCACTGATTTTTGTTCTGTTTTGTTCAGGAAAGGTCATTTTTTACTCAAGAGGAAATAGAAAGTCACTTATATTGGATTGCTGTGGTCCCAACTTGATCTAAACTTCAATATGCTGTTACTGAGACCACATAAATTTTTCTCATAGGAAGCAAAGACAGATTTTGCTTGTGGTAAAAATGACTAGTTAATGTGTTTTTCTGCCTAGGCCATAAGTAGAAATGACTTTGATGATCTCATCTCAGTCCCAAGTGGACATTTGTCTCCATCAGAAACAATTTCAGTCTGACATGTTTTGAAAATTCTGTTATGACGGCAACCAAAGCTGGAACTGCCAGACATTTAACAAATGAGAATTTGTTTGGATCAAAATTTATGATGGCAGTGTATTGCATGAAATTCAGTTCTTCTAAAGAAACACAAAAAAGATCTTCTAAAACAAGTTAAGCTTACTACCTAGTTAAGTTTCTTATCTATCCTTGTCACATACGATTATCTTTAATTTAAATGCAACGGATTCATACTCTTTGCTGGTTTAAATCAGTTGAAGTTCAATAGGTGTGAATCTGTTCAGCATCCTTGACTTCAGGAAAGTTGCACTAACTCTACACCTGTGTGTATAAATAAATATATATGATATGTATATATATATGATATGTATATAAATACATATGAATGTCTCATACAAAAATTGAAATCTTTGTGGTAACAATACTGAACTACATTAGTACCGTTCTGCATTAAAGACCCAACCTTGTGCAATCTAAGTCTGTGGCACTGTTATCAGTATTTTCGGTGGATCCAACATTAAACCTTGTGCTTCTGGTCATCAGCCAACTATTCAGCCAGAATACTGGCGTCCAGCTGTGCCGTGGGGTGGACTGGTGAGATGGGGCCTCTGCTGTTGATGGCTGCTGAGCAAAAGCCTGTGTGGAATGCAGATCCCCAGGCCAAGGGGATGTGCAACTTTTGCATCATTTCCTGGAGTCATTTCCACATTGAAGACAGTAGCTCCAGGAAATAATGTTTAATTATTTTGTTTGTTTGTTTGTTGGTTCATTTTTGTAAAATATTAAAGCCAAGTTATTTTAGCATGAAACCCTAGCGTTAAATGTCCCATCTATTTTGTGACCAAGGCAAATTCTAGCCTCGGCAGTGAGTATATAATTCTTTTTAATGTTGTGAATTTTGTTGGAAATGTGTATATATATATAAACACACACCCCTATTTACAAAGGGCACAATTTAACCCCTTGCATATATTTCTCAGTCCAACCCAATAATGGCAGAAATGGAACAGCTGTCAAAGAGCATGCCATAATGAAACCCATATCCTCTAAAGTAGCTATCAGCTGTATATGCCTCCACTGGACATATTAGATTTAGGACTTCAATCACCAAGGAAAATGAGTTTCTTAAATGTTACTGCTTCAGTGTAGGTTTCTACCTCAAACACCCTCCTTCTCTGCATTACCCAGCAACATAAAAATGTTTTAAAACAGGAAAGCTAATGTGTAAAGTCCCAACAGGCATTTACTTTCAGAAAGCTGCAGCAGAACTATCTAAATAATGTATTTTCTGCCTGAACCCTCAGAATGGTGAGAAATGATATATGGCATGTGTGCTGTACATGTATAAATCTTAATTGCTTAATTTAAGATAGAGCAAAGATCTTGTTTCCTTGGCAAATGAGTTGTGGGATTTAGAAAAAAAGGCCACACATTGTTATTATTAGGTTTCACATAAGGATATTTCTGCAGTATAGATCATCATGACTGTCTTAAAATAGTGCTGGTGATAATACCCCCTGAATGAATTGACGAGGCAGTGAATCAAGGTGTGAATCCAGTGGGGGATTTACTTTTGACATTCATAGTGAAAAGTTCATTCAATATGTTTGTAGGACTAAGTCTTGCATTACATTTCGGACAACAGGAAGTAGCAGGGATAAATTATATAGAATAAATCTGAAAATAGGGGCTTCATGGTTTTCATACTGACTTATAAACTAGGATATAATCTGGAGCTAAAGAGTTACTATCAGGAAGTAGCACAATAGTATAGCTGGACGATTGGTTACCTGAAGAGGTAGGGGTAAAACCATCAGCAACTAAAGCAAACTATGTGAGGTAAATAATTGGTTATAATATTTTTTAGAAGTGTATATGCTTTAGATGGCCTATAGTAAAAGTGTTGAAGGGTTTAGTTAGAGAATGAACTGTTTTTGAAATAGGACATTTCAAACAATCAGTAGCTATCTTTTCTTTATTAAGCTGCCTGGATTCTGACAATCTATCAGTACACGTTAGAAGATTTATACAGTATCCTTAGGAAAGAATATGAAATTTATTTCCTATTTTTTTACAGTGCAACCATATGATATCTCAAATAGTAACTTTAATCACATTTTTGTGACCCTATAAAAGGATGGCCCTAATTAAACCAGGGATATTTAATTAGCTTATCTTTATTTTAATGTCCATAAAGGAAAGCAAATTCAGACCTTTGTTAATCCCTGAAAATGTGCAACTCAACTTAAATTTGGTTTGCTTATGACTAGACAGCCACAGGAAGGAATGGGAGATGACTGTGGTGACTATGACACATGGGTTATGTGAAAAGACCCCATCCTGGGCTAAGTTTCATAAATGCTGAATGCTTCACACCCAACTATATATTATAAAGATACAGTCCAGCCTAGAAGGAACAAAGACATGTTCTACTGAGGCTAGGTGAGAGTGGAAGGATTTTCCAGAACAGCTGGAAAACAGATTAATGTATTATTTGTATAATTTCTCTAGAAGTGAACAGTATCTGTGAGCAATCCCCAGTACTGAACTGACTGTCTGTGCACGTTCGACTGGAGGAAATTGTGAGGTCCAAATTTCCAAATTCTTGGATATTTCCAACAACAAAAAATGCCATCTTTTCTGGATTCAGCCTCGACAAGCAGCTCTTCCCTGTGGTAAACTCTGAATCATCTTGTTATTGTCAATGATACAGTTGTTTGTACTGAAGGGTGCTTTCGTTATGGCTGCACATTATGTTCCTTTTCTGTTTCAGACAGCAAACTGTTACTGCATTTCCTTCCATATGGAGCTTAATTTCCCTGCCAGTAAAGCAGTCACAACACAGCCATGAGCTAAAGCTGCAGATTCTTTCACTTCCCAACACCCTTTCTGTATGCTGATTGAAGTCAGTTCCCACAGCATTCAGCACCTCACAATAGATTGTAAAGAGCTTTGCCCCTAGAGGAATGGCGATGTTTGAATATATGTCACCATCATATTGCAAACACATTTCTAAACTGTTGTGAGGGAATATAGAAGCAAATGAAAATATTTTTTTTATACTGAATAAAACAGGATTTTAAATGTAACTGAAAAAGGAGATATTTAATTGTATCTTCAGAAATAAAACTTTCCTTCTTTTTTAAAGACCCATCAGTCTACTTAATGCTTTCACGGTGAGCCTACTATCCAAAATAGGTGAACTGATAATGACTGATTTATCTTCTGTGCTTTCAAGGAAGCTTAGAGAGACATGAATCATTTCTCTGCACTCATATTACAAGCACACAACTTGGTAATCATGACATGCAGGCCTCTGAAGCTGATTAGCACATTTCCATAGAAGTTAATGTCTTCTGCAGAAGGCAGATCTTAAAAGTCGATTACTCAGGGTCTGCAGAAACTTTTCATTCTTTTAAAGTATTTTCTTTTTAAGATCTTGATGAATAGCTTGACACTCCTTACTACTAATCCAAATTGCTCAGAAATCTATTGCTGAACAACAGAAGTGACTATAGTTTTACACTGCAATCCCAAAGTGTCAAATCTACTTTGAAGAACATATTGTGCTACTGCTAGGTAGCTCAGAAATTTTCAAAGGCAACTTAATTCATTAGAAAACATAAATTCAATGAAAACAGTACTTTTGCAGTACTACATCTACTTAGATGACAGTAGCAACAATAGCTGGAATAAAAGTTGACTTCAGGTCCTAGATGGAATTTTTGGTTAAGGAGTCATCTGAAAACAGACATAGCATAGAGACCAAGACTCAAGGCCTTCTGTTTGTATCATCAGCATTTGATGTGAGTACCTAAGTACCACCTGGGTTTTTGGGGATCATTTAATAAAATAGAACAATTTAATGGCAAAATTACCTTGCACCAAACGCGTCAAAGCCGAGATGTTGGGTTGTGTGAGTTCCCCATGTGGTGTGCTATCAGTTATGCTACAGCCAGTTCATTTATAGTTCATGCAGCCAGTTCTTTTTTTTTTTTTTTTTTTTTTTTCTTGCTGATCTTGGTTTCATTCAGATAGAAAAAGGAAAAAAATACCAGACCTTGAATTCTTTTTACTACTTGTTTTCTAAATGAATTCTGGTGCTTTGTTGAATGGCGTAATCATGCTTTAAGTCCATGCAGAGTTCAGAGAACCACAGAACTGTTGGCTGGAAGAGACCTCCAGTGTTCATCTTATCAATCTCACAGACTTAGGCAGGATCAGTTATGTGTTTGCTGTTCCTGACAAATGGTGTTGGAAATATTCCTAAGGATTTCTGATGCTGGAGATTCCACAGCCTCCCTCCCCAGGCTTTTTCTCACACTGTTAACCCTTTTTTTATTTTCTACTGCAAAACTTAAGACTATTATTTCTTTTTCTCTGTATCACTACACAACAAACATGTTTAAATGAATTCAAAATTGTTGTTTCCTATTAATATTCATGACAGAAAAAATAGCCTATAAAATTTTCTATAGCAATTGAATCCTGGGTTTGGTCATGTGTTAGAACTTTCTACTTATCGATTTTAATTTGAATACTATTTCTATTGTAATAAAGGCATTTCTGACTAATAGTGGACTAATGACCTACCCACCAAGTCTCTCTTTCGACTCTGGTGTGAATAACTTTGTCCCACTACCTGTAAAGTTCTGTCCTAGTTGTTTAAACCTACCTGGAGGAATTTTCACCTCCTAATGCCTCGTTTTAAATTCTAATTTAAAATAAACAAACAGAGTACAAAGATACTCTTCCACTTCTTTTTGGGCACCCCATCTCTACAGTTCACAGAATATGACCCCAAGGTTTAGAAGAGCAAAGCCAAGTTGCTGACACTACTGACACAGCCATATTGATGAGAGCAACCCCTGCCACTGCTGGAGTACTGTGGTCACTTGTGGTCTGCTTAGGCTCCCTCATGCTGCATTTTGGTGGTTGTCTAGTCCAAATGTGCACAAGGAGGCAGAGGGACCTCTACAAGCTGCCCATGCCATTTTGGGCAGCAATACTCAGGTCTGATAGAAAGTTTCCTCATTGCCAGCAGAGGGAAGTCACCAACTGCATTTACATTTTTGTGTTCCTCCTGAGAATGCGGGTAATTAATCTACCAATATTTAAGATGTGTGCCTTTTTTTTTTTATCCCCTCTGGCAAGGGTATTGCATTTTCATGTGCTACCAGAGCAGCATCTGGAGAGGAGGAATAGCACCAGTACCACTCTTATAGACACTCTTATAGACATAAGCAGCACTGATTTATGCAAAACTGTACTACTCAGGAGATTATATAGCTAGCTATATAATAACATCAATGAATTGAAGATATTATTGTGATTAAACATGATAAATTTACTGTGTAGTGTCTGCAAAGGCTCATGATTTGTTGATTATGACTGTTCACATAGTTATGAACTTATTCATGAAGATATTAATACATCACACATTATTATAAATTGTCTGAAAATTAATTCCAGAAATAATTGTTACAATTTACATTTTTTTTTAAGTAAGCATTTTTAATTATTCACTGAAAAAGCAGAAAGAGCAGCATATAATTAAAGTGATTAGTCACAGTTCATTAGAAGTCAATTACTTGTGACTGAATTGGCTTTATATGACAAGAAACCGAAAGGCTGAAATGTGTTTACAGCAAGCATTCTTTGAAAGTTAACCACACAAAATAGGCATTGTTCTATAATAAGAAAGGATGTGCTAACATGAAAAGCAGAACTGGATTTTTTTTATGATCATTATTAATAATTGTTTCCTCTTTTGCCATGTTGCACCTTTGCTGTAAAATGGGAGGTGAGATTTGAATCTTTTTTGAAATTCTTTCCTTTTTTGATTTTTTTCACTGCAAATCATTGAATCATTATGGTTGGAAAATACCATCAGGATCATTGAGTCCAACCATAAGCCCTTCAACACCATGCCTGCTAAACCATGTCCCCTAATATAAGATACTGCATGTTTGTAAAATATTGTACTTAATCATGTGGCAAATAAATGGTTTGTGATAATGTTTCAAATCATAATAGAGCAAAAGCAGGCAGCTGAAGGGAAGAGTTTTCACTTTTGTTATGATGTGATTTACTTGAGAATAGATGGCCTGAGATCAGCTTCGTGTTCACTATGGCAGTGTTTTCACAGTGGAAGGATACATTTTTATTTATCAAAATAATACAATTTTAAGAAGAGTACAGAAAGGATTGAAGGACATCCAGAAAGATTTTTTTTCTCTTTTCAGTATGTTCTGTGTTCTCTGTTCCTTGTAAGTTGTTCCAGAGAGATATATCCTTTTTATGAAAAAAGTTCCAGCAAAGTAGGTAGAAGTTCACACTTTTCAGTTGTTAGGTTGCATGGAAGAAACGTGTCATTACCGCATGCTGTACAGTTTCTCAGGATCACTTGTACTGTTTGCAGAAGCCACCTGCTGGGTTATACTCTAGCACTAAAGATTAGCATACACAAAATGTTAATGCTCTGAAGGCTGTCAGGTAGGATATATGGACTCAGTAAATACAGTGCTCATAAAGCTAATGTTTCTAAATACATCTCTTTAGCACAAAGCTTTGAAAAGTGTACTTAACTGCACCTACATGAATAATCCAGTGTATGGAGGCTCTATGCATGATTGCAGTTAAATACCTGTTTGAGTGTTTTGCTGTTTCAGAATAGCAGGCTATTTAGTTCAAGCATGAAAACTCAAAAGTTTTAAGACTAAGGGGTTCCCCATGACCATGTCATTCTCATGCCAAGGTTCTGACACCAAAGACTTATAAGGATGCCAGCAGAACCACAACCTGGCAGCCAAGGTTTACATGACAAGCAATAAAAAAAGTAATATTGCAAAAATAAAGATGGTCCTTGTTCTCTCTACACTGACCAGACTCTCTCTGAAGACTGTAGGTAAGCACAGCTCTAGAAAGGTTGTTTCAGACAGTTCATTTTTCATTTTCTGTTTGATTTTATTGTGATATATTGGCTGGATATGCACTGTGCAAAAAATTGTAGAGCTAAATCGTAGAACTAAAGTTCATTCTCAAATATACCACAATCTTTAGCGATAGTAAACATTTTTTCAAAATGACTTCAGTTTCTGATTCAAAAGAAACAAACAAAATTAGACAGGTACTTACATTCTTGTGTGACTACTACATGGCCAGACAAATGGCTGTATAAGGAACAGGAATGAATTTTTGTTTCTTCAGTCAGTTTAACTTGAATTTCATCTCTTGCTGAGGATTGCATAAATAAATTCACTAATACAACCAGTCTCAAATGTTGTTATTAATGAGTCACATACTGTTGTCATAATAAGTCAAGTAATTTTTATTCAGTTTATCAGTACCTTGTCTTTTTTCTTTGAAGTAGTAGTGAATGAAAGTGATTTTTGAAGCAATGGATAATCTGTAAACAATCTTTAGTGTCGGTATGGCATGCTTCATACAAGTCAAAGTGCTTTTACTTTTCTTTGTGCTAGTGACTTGATCTATGTGTTTCAACTGACCCCTTATTTTCAAGGGTTCTGACAACAGGACAGGAGCAAACATATTTGGCATTATCTACTTGTAATTTAAAAAATGGATCATCATCATTTTATTACAGTTTTGTGGTTTTTGTCTTTTGAGTTTAACATGAACTAGAGCTTTGGAGAAAGGAAAGGGAAATATAAAGGGAAAAGGGAAACAGAAAGGAAAGTGGAAACAGGAAGGGACATGGAAAAAGGAAAGGAAAGGCAAAGCAAGTTAAGGACAAGGACAAGGGCAAGCTTATTTTAATAAGCTTAAGAGTTAGTTACCAAATCGAAGGTGAAACATTCCATACACTTCTGCCAGAAGCTCCAATAATTAGTCACAGGCAGCTTATCCTTCTTTACCTAATGATGTAAATCAGAGCTGAATGGTGTTGAAGCCATAGTAGAGATGTGACTGCAAGGTTGGTAAGGATTCAGGAACAATATAGTTGGCTTTGATTCTCAGAGGGGCTGGGCTAGAAACTTTTAAAATTGCTGCACTGATGAGCATGAGCATCTGGATACTTTGCATAAGAAATATATAGATATCTAAAAATATCTATATACTTAGCATATTGAGCTAAATTTGCATAGTGGGAGACTGTAGGTCTTAGTGGGTAGGGTAAGGAGATCTGGGGAGGAATGAGGCTTTGAGAAGAGCTGAGAGCTTCTGGGGTAGCAGGTATTCACCAAAGGGACTGTGATATTTTGGGTACAGAAGTACTATGAACAGGGGTACTATGCTGGAGTTGAGAGGCTTTAAAATCTCTGAGTGAAAAACAACTCATTGGTCTATTTCATTTTCTGAGTAGAAACAACTATATTCTTGTTCTTAACTCTCGTAGTATTACTGCCTTTCAAAATATTCAAAAATTGACTATCCTTTAAAGTGAAAGGGATTTTTTTCAACATATTTCATGAAAAACATATTCAACATATTTCATGAAATTTACACTGTGGGGAGGCCTGTCCACCACACAGACCCCATTGTCCTGCACGTAAATGAAGAAAACAAGATGGAGGGATGTGGCTTATTTAGACCACACACTCATTAATTGAACTTGTCTGGCAATTGTGCAGCAATAACTTTCACACTGTGGATCATGTTTCCTTTCAGGACTGTTTCTACTTCATAAAGAACTGCCTTTCCTGCTTTCCCTGCCTGAGTCCCAGCTCACCACAGAGGCACTAACACCTCTTTTTACGCAGGATGATGTGGCATCTCAGCTTGTTTCAGGGACGTCTTCCTCATAAATTCTTTCCAACTTAAATTTATCAGGAGCCCCTTCTGGAAGATGAACCTGTATGAAGATGCACGTAATATCCCTGAAAGCTGCTACATGGCAATTACTGGGCTGATATCCCCATCTCTCTTGCTTGGGCCTTAGGGATAAAGACACCTCTGACTGCTGAGGACACTGCAGTGACATGTAAAATATTCCTTTCCAGGTCCCAAGGAGGCAAGGAGAGCAATGCTCATGACAGGTCCCCAAGACATTGCTGTATGTTACCCTGCAAGCTGAATTGTTTACCAGGGTGTGAGAGGGGGCCAGGGAGCGAACTGCGCAGAAGTGCCTCCCCAAAGGTGAGCAGAGCGCAATGGGGAACCCTTCATCCCTTGGCTCAGGTTGTGCTTCATCCCCATTTCTCATACGCAGAACAGTCCTTCAAGGAATGTCATCTGTTCTGCTTTCCCTATCCGCCAAGAGCGTCTTCTAGTATTTGTGGCTCTGACACTTATATTTTTGTTTCTGTGATGAAATTCTGCTACTAAAATACTTTGCAGGAAACTTGCCACACTTTAGTGTGCTGGAAAGTTTGCGAAATATGGTAATTGACAGAGGATACTTTCTTACTCATGCTTTTTGTAGTAGAAAGGTGAAACAATCATTTTTTTAACTTTGTGCACTTAACTCATGCTCTCTGAAATCAGATTTTAAATAAGTAAGGCATAAACAAGGAGCCAAAGATTAGTGTCATAAAATTTAAATCAGTATGACTCAGTATTTTAAACATGTCATGCTTATATCTATCATTTCATGTTTGCTGAAAGATGGCTATAAATTGTTCCATCTACAAATGAAAGACAGGGTGAAAAGGACTTGTGTATTACCCATCAAAACTCTAATTTTCCAAGATGTAAAACATGAATTGAAATCAAGGAGCAGTGCTGTTTGGTTTCAAAATTAAATACTCATCTTTTAAAATATTGTATTGTCATCTCCATAGGCTAGTTAATGGCTAACTACACTCATCTGCAATGCTGAAGCAGAATCTGCTTTCCTAATAGGGTAAATCACACTGACCTCAATTCAGGGAATGATGTTCAGGTTCATTTCCTTTTTTTTTAGTGCCAACATAAGACCATGTAGTTGAACAGACTCAAATCTGAAAATTTCATTTGCAACTAGGTTTCAATTTTAGGTAGTACATGTACTTTTAACTCAAATGTGAAAACAGTCTGACTTCTTCCTCAAGCATATACTAAGAGCAGAAGATTTAGTCAAAGCTACAACTCACAGCTTCTTTTTTTCAGAGGGCTAAAATGCTAGGGCAGATTTTGTTCCTTGATAAAAAGAATCTGAGCTTCAGGCCTTTTTCAAATGTATTGTTAAGCCTATGGTTGTCTCTCGGCTTTATGAGTTATGATAGAAATAGAGAAATATGAACAATGTTTAAGTAACAGAAGAACATATCCAGTCTTCATAATTGTATAATAATTTCTTTTGTAGCTGTATGACACATTTGTCAACTATGTAAATACAAATTAGAATCATATTCTTCATTATTGATCTTTCACCAAACAGTCATGTCAAAAACTTAGGACTTCTTAACATTTCAGTCATTAAACCTCTAAAGAAGGAAAAAAGGTTCAGTTCAGGGTGGAAATATTCATGGAACTCTCAAAAAATCTAAAGGAATTTGACAAATATGCAACAAAATATTCTCCCTATGATCAGACATTAAAAAGGCATCTTTAACCATCTTTTCCATAAACCTCTCATCTGTGTTAATTTTATTGGTCAGAGTTCTGCTTTCTTTTAGCATTTACTGAACACAGAGTAGTTCAGACCTTTACCAAGATATCCTTTGTTTGCATAACTGGTAGTTTTCTATCATAACTGGGAACTTGGTTCAACCCAGGACAAACATTTCAGTCCATATAGAAATGCCAATAAGGCTGCACTCGTCACTGATGAATTCCTTCATGCTAGACAACTGTGAAAACATTCTGTGATAAAAAGAAAAACATTAATATAGTAGTTAAGTCCTGCACCTTCACTCGTCAAATGAAGGTGATATGCATCCATTCACAGAGCAGTTCATAATTTGTTTTACTTGATTTGGCAATCACAAGTTTACTGAAATGGTCATTTTTTTTCCTACATTTAAATGAGGGAGAAAATAAAATCCAGTTTAAAGGACTTGTAAAGATTCATAAACTGAAGTCATATGTATTTCCTGTATTACACTCTTATCCACTACAGAGATCATTTTTGATAAAAGATTCTATTTCAAATAAATTGAATTACGTAGGATTTTTTTTTTCCTTCATCTCAAAATCTGTCATAAAAACAAAATATCTTAAGAAAAATTAAAAAAAAGTCTTTTTTTAAAGTAAAATTATTCAATTTTCATAGTTTTGTTTTGTTTTTCTTCTTTGGTTAGTTTTTCAGTCTTTACACACTACGGTCAATCTGATACTACATTTCATGACATACAGACCATAGAGGAAAAAGGGACAAAAAAGTAATACAGATTATTTCTATGATATGGTTTTCAATACATCATCCCAGTTGTCAGTCTTACCCTATTCTCTTCAATCTTGCTTCTTTGAACAAGCCTTTCTGAGGGAAGGGGCATTAGTGAGAAAGTGAGTGAGAAAGGCAATATACAGACAGTTGGATACGGGGTAGTCAATCAGTCCAGATTACATGCAGTTTAAGTGGTTACAGAGTGAAGTAATAACCTTTTAAATGACTGATAGTGGTACTTAAAAATTCTTGGAAATATCCTGCTGACTGAAGAAAAGCCAATTAATGTAAAAAACAAACAATAATCAGTTTGATAAATAATGTCCAGCGGATCACATTTCTTTGCTTATGAAAATACTACCTCAAAATGCTAAATGCAAATTTAAGCATACATGAATATAATAATAAAACTTGTGGAAGGGTAAAAAGTAAATAAAGGGCAAACTGTACCAGGAAAATATGCCTGACTTACTTGACAGCACTACAAAAACAGTCAGATTAAGAAAACATTCAATTTGAGAGACCATTACAGAATGGGTCTGATTCATAGTTCATTTTTGTTTTGTTCTTTTTTTTTTGTAGTATTTAGGTTAAAAGGGATCTATAGATCATCTAATCTAACTGTTGTCTTTGTAAGCAGATTTTATATTTCACCCAAAGACATACAAGCTAAACCTCCTATATTTTTTTTATTGTGTTCTTTGTGCTTAGCTGAACTATATCCAGAGTTGCATTCAGTCTTCAGTTGAGAAAGACAAGATGTATTTATTTCATTATCTCCTTTGAGAATTTCCCTCAATAGTTTGTCATTTGCCCTTTTTAAAAGTCTCCATTTTTTTTACTTAGACTTTGGATGATTTGACATTTTGATATATTGTTCTTGCTCCACTATATTAAAGTGCCTTCTGCATTATATATTTTCTTTTCATGAAGTATTTACATGCCCTGACAACAGCCTTTCACAAACCTCCTTGCGTTATTATAAGCAGAAGAGATCTGAAGGTCTCTAGCACCATAAGACCTGTTTCTCCAACCTCCAAGTAACTTTGGTGGTTCTTTACTATTTCATCTCCTATTTTACTTTTTTTTTTTTCTTTTTTTAAAGCAATGTGGACAAGAGGGCAAAATTCAGTGTTGGAAATGCTACCATGATATAGCCTTCAGTGAAAGTTAATGTTATATTATATATTTAGACTTCAATAAAGCACTTACTAAAATGTTTAATGCAGAAATCATTCTGAAGCAGTACTTAAGAAATGATTTAGAGAATCATAGTAAGTTAATGATAAACTTTGAGATTTAAATGTCTAGTATGAAAGCCTTGTTTTTACTCTCTAGATGATATTTTCTTTCCATACGCATCTCCTTGGAAATTGTGCAACATCTCCTCCTGCTCTCACAGACAGTTTGGATCTTAAACTCAGTATGTTTCACAAGCTATTTGCAAAGCTCAGGCTCAAGTCAATACCTTTGGTCTGCTTGGACAATAATTATGAATAAAAGGGGGTGGAGAGAGCAGTTGCCATGTCCAAATTTATAAGCAGTCTCCTGATGTCTAAGAGGATGATTAGAATTCCTGTTGCACCTTATTCAGCTGAGATACCTGGACTAGGGTCTCTTATACTTCTCACCTGCCTCTTCTAACTAGTGGCTTTTATATAGACAGGCTTATATAGCTTTCTTACTTCTATCTCTCAGAGCTGTTTCAATTTCCAAACAGGATATTGTAAGCGTTGCCTGGGAGGCTTGATCCGAGATCTCCTCCCATGCTGCAGACCAGTGCACTGGCTAAAATGCACCTCTTCTGAGAAATCTGTTCTTCCTTGCAGAATGCAGACATATAATCCAACACAATTAAATTATTTCACCTTAATGAGATAACCCTGTAGCAAAATAAAGAGTGTTGACCTGGAGTAGCCCAGCAGTAAGTTAAAATGCATTAGCTTAAGTAACAGTGGAGATGAGTTCAACTCATAATTTTCACTTTGCACCTAAAATGAGTTAATGGTATAGTCCTGAATTAACCTTGCAGTAGGTTCAATCATTAATTAAAAAGAAGTAACCTCTTAAACTATCACAGCTGAGGGACTTTTGATTATATGTTTATGCACTGGGTTTCATCCTAATACATAATAGGAAGCTTTATGAAAATTGCAAGGTTTTTTAAGACAAGGAATGTTTTCACTTAGAGCTAACCTCCAATTGCTTCTCTATTTAATTATATTTTCCCTGAATTGTTTTTTTCATACGAGATGGTTGGAAAACAGTGTGTGTAACCACAGTCTAAATCATCATTTTCAATCTTCTCTATTTTTCTATTTGCTAATGAAGGCATAGTCTTGCAAATAGCTTAGTCCACATGAAAATCTAATAGAAGAGAGACACCTGATTCAGATTTAGATCGAATACCAGTAAATCAAAAATTGATTAATTCTTTGTAATGGCAAATATTTTTCTTATTCATCATTTTGTTGACAGAACTGCCATGCTCCATGTTAAACTGTGACTGATTTCTTCCCACTTTCCACCCCTCCCTCAGGTGCAGCCTGAACCAAAAAGTTGGCTCTGAATATTCCCAATCTGTTTCAAGGGGGAAAAAAAATGGATTTAAACTTTCTTGCCAAAGCCAATCCCAGTAACAATCCAACCCTCTTTCTAAAAGAGATGTTCTAGCTCATGTCAGAGTTTCCATGTTTTCACACATAGTGACAGATGGTAGAAAGGTTTCCTTTGCGCACAGTTTAACGTATTTTCACCATATGTTCCGTTCAACTGATGCAGCGCTGGTGGGCAGGGGGAGTGTGGCCTGATCCCGGCTGCCAGGTGGACACCTGTGGGGAGCAGAGGAGCCTGGAGGTGCCTGGGGAGCAGCTGAGTCCTCGCTGACGAGAGACACTCCTGGGAGCGGGGTGCTGTGAGCTCGGCGCACCAGGAGCCCCCCACCACGCCGGGGCCTCCTGGAGGCTGCCAGGCCTTGGACGGGGAGCCGGCCCACGGCCAGCCTTTGGAGGCACTTGGAAGAGATTCTTCTCGTGACTCAGGCAGGACAACGTGAAGGCTGATACAGTCCAGGAAGATGATGAAAGTTACTGGGCTGCGAACAAGCCTGGAGTGAAGGACTGATCCTGAGAAAAGGTGCACGTAGTGCAGAAGAGTGGTTTTCAGCCTCCTTGTGTTCACCCTGCTCACACAGAAGAGCTGATTTTTCTCTCTTTTAAAAGTCGCCTGCTTTACCTGCTTTTTTATTACCTGGGTTGTAGGACTTTGAAGTCCTTTCAGTAAGTTTACATTGGTCACTGAAGAAAAGTTTGCTGGGTCAGGGTTTAAAAAATTCCCTTAAAATAGTTTCCCCAGAAACTTCACTGAATGAGGAGGGAAGGGAGTCGGGGAGATGGCACAAAGTTCTTGTTGTACTTCAGCACTACTAACTCATCCTCCTATTTAGTAACCGTTCAGTTTCTTTTTTTTCTACAGATAACATCAGGGCTGTAGATCTAAATAAACAGTAGTCAGGGAAGACCTGCTGTTTGTGTTGCATCTGCACTCAGGTTAGGGGAAGCTAATGGTCCCTTTGAAATGCTGGGTCTGATATCTTGGAGCTTTGCTGCTGTAGGAGATGTGAACTTCCCTGAAACCTCAATTTACAACTAATAGAACATATATATATATATATAAAAAGGAATGACCTAAGACCTAAAAGTATTTTGCTATTCTTTTCTTTTTAAAAATTTCTTTCATATCCATGTTTGATGACAGAATGTACTAAGGCCTTAAGCAATCAATCTGATCTAACTTTGAAGTCAGCCTTATATTGAACAGAGGGCTTGGATTAGGTGGCTTGTAGAAGTTCTCTCTAACCTAAATTATTTTTCTGATTCTCTAATTAAAATCTGTCCTCTCTATCTCTGAATTTACATTTTCCCATCTAAATCTCTCTTTTTTTTTTTTTTTTTAATTCTATAGTTTGCACCAGATAAGAATATATCTTTTCATAGCTGCAGTGTTGATGAGAGGTTTAAAATAACAATGTTGCTAGTAATTTTCCATCTTTAGAATTTTGGTTAATGTCTGTTACCTAAAAGAATCAAGGACAAAATAAATTATACAGGACAAAAGAAGTCATATAAGTCTTTAGGTTACTGATATAACTTGGATCATCCATTTGTTGTTTATTAGTACAAATACACTAAACAGAAGAAATGCATTTTCTCACATTGTCATTGACTAAGCATCCAGCTGAACATACATGCTGTTGTGTACTAGTTACAGAAGTTTAGCTCATGAGTTTACATCTGATCTCTAATATTTGAACCAAAAATCTAAAAGATTTTATGATTCTATGTTGAATATTCTTTCCAGCATCTGTGGAGCTACTGGAAATAGGATTCATAATATCCATTATATCCCTGATATTTTAGGGAAGTTTTGTCTGGTAGTCCATTTCAGTTAAATAGATGACTAAATACCTAAATTTAATAGTCTCTAGAGCTTTCTATATATCACAGAAACACAGAATGGTTAAGGCTGGAAGGGACCACTACAGATGATCTGGTCCAACCCCCCCAGCTCAAGCAGGGACAAATGTTTTAATGTTTTAATTAAATGTTTTAATGGAAGGCCTCTGTCAGACAGAAGGTCACAAGCCCGCTGTATTGTCATGCTTTGCTCACAGTTTCACAAAGTGTCTTTCTGAGGGATGCTTTCTTAGAGAAGGCTTCATTTCAACACAAACTAATTTATAGAAAACATTAACAAGAACAACAAAACATTTATTTTCTCTATGTGTCGTTTTTTTCACTGTACATACAAAACCACACTATAATATGTGACGGATAAGAATCCATTTAGCATGCATTAGCATGCTAATCCATTTAGCAATCCATTAGAATGCATTTATCACTGCATTATTCACTTTATCAATGACACATGCCAGATTCTTCAGTTTCACTTTACTGGATATCCTGCATCCAGTCCATCTTTGCCACAAAGAACCACACCAGAATTTTTTATTTTTATCCTTTTCGTCCACTTTCGTTTCTTTTTATCTGGAGTCATCTCTAGACTCTCCCCTTAAATCTCTCCTCTGCATGCATTCACTCTCTTTTCCCCATTTCGAATTATAACAAAATGCACATTAGGATTACATTCCATTCAGCAGCAACAGTGATAACTTTCCTGTTCAGAGTGATTTCCATAAGCTTTCCTTTTTTTTTTTTTTTTTTTTTTTTTTTTTTTTTTTTTTATAATATGTATATATAAAAGCTCTTTTGAGCATCAAACATATCTTTTCTGGAGGGCAGCCAGGAGAAAATGCCTGTTGGTTGCTTTAAAAAACGGACCCAAGTTACTTTTAACAAGCTGATTTTAAAAGGAAACATTAATTACAGCTGCTTGTAACTGATTTTTGCCACATCCTACCTACAAAGCAACTTGTTAGCTACACCTCAAGTGAAGTCTGTTTGGAAGATTACAGCAAAGTAAAACACTCAAAAGACCAAATGGACAACACCAAAGTGAACATTCAAAGCCAAATTAGGAACAGCTGAAAGGCACCAGTATCATAAAGGTCACTGAGGTTCCTCCAGCAATGAGCTTTTCAAAACTTTTGAGATCAATAAAATTCGCCAGACCTCAAGTGAGACTGCTGCGTTCCACAGTACCTACACAACACCCCCGCGCTGCTGGAGAGCAACACCTCAGGATAATCTCATGTGTGTCTCTAGGTAGCAATTTGGACCTCATAAATCTCCCTTTCTCCAGTTGGTTTGGCACTCTTGCTGCAAACCTTACTGATCCAGAGGAACTTGCGAATTTTCTAATCTAAGCACTCAGCATTTTCAGCGCTGGAACGATCAGTAATGGCCAGTTTGTCCTGCCACAACATGCTCTCTGTTCACAGCAAAGCTGGTCTGGGACATAAGGGACATCCTGGCCCTAAAGCAGGATGAGTAGCAGAAGGAAAGGTGTCAATCTTGTTGCTAACCTGCTATAGCTGAGTCTGCCCTTGATCGGCATGCAGCGTTCTGATGGGTTGTGCCAGAAACTGATTCCCCTCACAGCTCACGTTCTGCTCTCAGAAGTGAAGAGTCTCCTGCAAGGCTGATGAATATGCATTTGACCTAAAAAATACCATTTTCTAGGAAACTGACATTCAGGGACTGGTTTCAATTAGAAAGGGCAATTACAAGTTTTTTTTTGTTTGGTTGTTTGTTTTTTTGTCCCCTCATTCTTCTTTGTGGGCTTTTTGCAGACAGAAAAATGAATGCACAAGCTAACAAGAAAACATTTGAACAGTCACTATTAGTATTTCCAACAGGTTCCATCATCTGATGGAAATAATATGTTGGGATATGCAGCAGCAATTGTAAATGCAGTCTGGCAAACACTTTATAACATACCTAATTTTCTCTAAAATGCGCTGTGAATTAACATTTTTCCAAGAAGAGTGTGGTGTTCCTGAAGATATTTAAGCAGTATGGAAACTCCCTAAAGTTTGTTTTTAACAATAACTTATAATGGATTTTAATTTTAGTGCCATCAATAATAAGTAGAACTGTAGCCTTGTATGCCTTTGTTTTATACGGTCTTTTTGGCTAAGCACAGTGCCACATAATGAAAACAAATACCAAAATGACCAGAAGTGATTCCAAATATTGCTATTTGTATACCTTCGATCAAAGATAAGATCAGGGAGCTAGCACTTAAATTATGTGGCCAGGTAGATGCAGTCACTAGGAATAAATAATTAAAAGGGGGGGAAATAAAAAGAAAGACAAAAATCCAACATCACCATCTTACCATATAATTGTCTGAATATATATTAACACTGCAGATGTTCATCACCTCGTGGATCAAATGATAAAAATGATAAAGATTTTATCCTCACTATCATACTGCAAGTTGTTTTTCAGCTACACACATAAGAACTTTGGAGCTTAACTCATGAATCTGAGACTGCTGCATTAAAGGATGTCTTCTGTTGCTTTCACTCTACCTGTCATGGTAGACATGCATGGCTTCCATTGCCATTAGTGCCTGAGCATATCTTGTATCTCAGTTCATCCTCATTGACTTATTAACTTCCCGAATCAGGAGCAATGAAATGAGAAACTCTGTAGCAACTGTAAAGAAGATTTCATAAGAGTTACACAGACAGAAGAAAATCACATATCATTAGGACTCATCACCAGTTCAGTTACTCCCCAACAGGGGCATGTGAAGACCCAGAGCAGATAGAAAAAGTAGTGAAGAAAAAGCTCCAATTTATTGATCTAAATGTGAGAAACTGGTGTTTAGTAAGTATCAAAAATGTATTGATTAAAAAAAAAAAAAAGTAATAGATCATTTTTATTTCATAAAGTTTTTTCCCAATCATTATTGCATGTATATAAGATTAAGTCAATTCTTGACATTTATATTCTTCTAGAGAAAACTATGCTGCAAAGAAGAGTTTATTAAAAGTTATTCTTGTCTTTCATGATGAGAGGTCACTTACTGCAGGCTAAAATAAGAAGACAGCCAACTCAGTGCAAAATGTTTTTAAATTAAAACAGATTCCTTTACCTCTTCCACTTATTCAACATAAGTGTAAATAAATATTTATTGTTTGTGATGATGACAATAAAATGGCTTATGAAAATCAGTGATAATGAACGCAAAGCAATGTGCAAAGAGAGAAATAAATAAACGTATCAAAAACTAACTAACTGCATACACACAGCCTCACATACAATTGCATACTCAGTGATGGGCCCTGACCTAGAGCTTGCCAATCAGCAGAAAATATTCTGGAGTTATATTTCATATTTCTGTGAATAATTCAGTAGCCTTCCTCAAAGCCAGACAAATATTAACAGTTGTAGTAATGCCCAATATGGTCCAGCTCCACCTGGCAGTATGGCTAGAGCCCATGTAGAAGAGCCTATGTATCATTATATATTAATACACATACATAAATATAGTATAACTATCATACATTATTTATTATGAGGAATCATTATGTGACCACAGCGCAGTCTCACTCTGCTAGTCTCAAAATAACTGCAACAAAACTGGAAAATATGCAGAGAAAGGAGGCAAGGATTTGAAACATAAATGTTTAAATAAAATAAGATATTTCAGCTAGGAAAAGAGATGGGTGAGGAGAGGATATTACAGTAGTCTGTAAAATTTCAGACTGCACAGAGAGCATGAAAGCAAAACAGTTGTTCCTTGTTTTTAATAGCACAGTAGCTATGATGTACTGCATCAAGTTACCAGCTACCAGGGTGCAAAACAGACATAAGTAAGTATCAGAGTGGTGGAACTTATTGCCTTAAGGCATTGTGGATGTCAAAAATTTATGTTGGTTCAAAAAATATGTACAGAGATTCACACCCTTTGCTACTTACCACTGTTAGTGGTGCATACCAATGAATACAGGGCTTTGGCCTTTATAATTTGGCAATTATTATGAAAAGCGCAGGACTATGTTGTATCAGGTCCATTAGAAAAAGGAATTTTTTCTCAGTCCCTTCCTTCCAGGCAGAGACACTCAAACAGCTGATCCAGAATATTACAGCTAGACTGCGCTACATTCAGAAAGATATAGAGAGCATCATTAGCATAAATATATCATTGAAGTCTGCCTGAATTTAGTGGTGAATATTTTCTGAAACACTAAGATGAATTTCTTCTGGTAATGCTACCATTATCTGGTGTTATAACTTTTGAAGTGATCGTTCCTTTCTACCTTTACAATTTACAGGAAGGTGACTTTTCTTCATTTTGTAATGGAAATAGGACTTAAAATGACCATAGTATTGCCAAACTGACTACTGTTCTCCCTTTTGGAAAAAATACTGTGTACCTGCTTGATCAGTCTTAAATAAAAGATTCAAACCAACATGTGAATATAAAAAGTTATTTGTTTAATGAAATGTTACCAAACTTTACAAGAGAAAAACTAATAAAACAACGTTAACCATGAGCCAATAATATGCCCTTGAGGCCAAGACCAACAGGGTCCTGACCTGCATTAGGAGGAGTGTTGCCAGCAAGTTGAGGGAGAGGATCCTGCCCCTCTCTTCAGCTCTGGTGAGGCGGCACCTGGAGTACTGGGGGCAGTTCTGGGCTCTCCAGTACCAGAGGGACATGGAACTTCTAGAAAGGGTCCAGTGTAGAGCGACAAAGATGATTAAAGGACTGGAGCATCTATCTTATGAGGAAAGACTAAGCAAGCTAGGCCCGTTTAGCCTGGAGAAGAGAAGATTGCGAGGGGACCTTATAAATATGTACAAGTATCTGAAGGGAGAATGTATAGAGAAAGAGGCCCAAGTCTTCTCAGTGGTGACCAGCGGCAGAATAAATCGGATACAAATTGAAACACAGAAAGTTTAAGCTCTATATGAGGAAGAACTTCTCTACTGTGAGGGTGCCAGAGCCCTGGCCCAGGCTGCCCAGAGAGGCTGTGCAGGCTCCTTCTCTGGAGATCTTCCAGACCGGCCTGGCTGCCACCCTGTGCCCCGTGCTCTGGGTGTCCCTGCTGGAGCAGGGGGGTTGGACTAGATGGTCTCTAGAGGTCCCTTCCAACCTCAACTGTTCTGTGATTCTGTGAAAAAATTACATACATTTAAAGAAAGACCCTGTACCTGTTTCTGGATATTAGATGAATATGAAGAAACTCAGTTTCAACACTGCAAATGTTGTACATGCCATATAAATTCATGGTGGAATCTTCTCTTGGATCCTAAGTTAATTTTTGTCATGTAACACGGTTTTAGTAGGAAAGGAAAGGAAAAATACAGAGCAGTCAACAGAAATTAGAAGACACAGAGAAACACTTCAGAAAACAATGAAAGATGAAAAATTTTTGTGCCAGAAAAAAAATTTCAGGAGTTAGATGGATCAGCTGATCAGTCTGAACAAAAGACCATGAGGACTCCCAAAAGCCCAAAATGTGTACTACAAACATGTAACCTTGAGGTCCAGTAAATATAACACTGTCACTGTTTGTAACATCGCAGTCTTTGTGAAAATCACTGAAGGAGCACCAATATAATGGCCAGCTTTATAGAAACTCATTTTAAGCATATTTGTCATTAGAGAAATTTGTTTCAATTTAAATTTCATTCAATTCTATCTCCTTTCATGTCACCATTTTTCTAAACCTGGCACAGATATCTCACCATTTGCAGATATATAGTGTTCTTAGCATAGAAATTATCCAGCTATGTAAGTACGCAGACTTTCATTATTCTATTTAATATTTCTGCTGTGTTTATCATCACCTATATCCAACTATTCTAATATGATATGATTTTATGTTGGTCTTTAAATGGGAGTTATCTTTTGACACTGATAGATGAGAAATCAACTGTCTTGTAACTAGTTTTTAATTAAGTGAACATATGCAATATAAAACAAAAATGGTCTATTTCTATTGTTTTTTTCAGTTTACTTTTTGTTATTATTATGAGAATAAAACTTGGCAGCAGCATGAGGTGCTTTTGCTTCTTTTTGTATGGTGTAATGAGAGACATAAAATCCTTGTGAAAGGGAAAGATGTTTTAATACTTTTGAAAATAATAACACTACACTTGTGCCAACATTTCCTAAGCTTAAAAGATGCATGCAAATTTGGATAGTGAAGCCACTAAAGAATAACTCAAAATGGATTGAATCAATTACAAACTCAGCCAAAATAAACTGACTGGTTTTAATGATTTTTACCAAATAATGGGAAAAAGGATTCTTGAGAGAGTCCTTGAGACAGAGTGGGGAAATGTTAGTATTCGGATCCCAACTTGTCTCCCTTAGCTTGTAAAAACTTTCATGCCAGATGTCTATACACATGGAGGAAGGGGCTGCAACTTGGGGAATCTGTTTGTTTTTCCATTTAAGTAGAATACTTTCTCAGAATTGTAAATTCAGAGAGCAGCAACACAGCCTGGCTAGCTAACTTCACGCTTGCTTGAATTTCTCTGGAAACACTTCTGCTATGCTTCTGAAAAAAACATGTGCTCGGCCTACTGGAAGAGCTGCACTCAGCGCAGGCACGGGGTTGATTTGTGGGCGACACAGTGAAACGACCACTCGCCTGCCACATACCGTTGTCGTGCCCTGAGAGATCCATCTCTCACAGTGTCAGACATTATTTAAAAGCCACACAGTGTCGGTGTTGCAGAAGACCATTGAATTCTCTGAATTTTGAAACAATCTTTGTATAATTTGATGCACTTCAAGAGAGGAAAAAAAAAAAAAAAAAAGATCTTCAGAAACATTGTGTCCTGCAGAGCTAAGTTATCTTTGGGAAAATTAAAAACAGTATCTCTCCTGTCAATTGCCACTATATTTATGATTATTTCTAAGTGATATAACAGTAAATAGCATTCTGTGATGTCAGAAGCTAAGAGCTTTACAAAGCTGCCACAAAAAGTTGTCAATTAAATTTAAGGAACAGTGTTTTACAATTGTCATTTATTCTGGCTGTCCTAAGCTGTTCTGAAGGGTAGATGAAGGTTTCCATTTCAGTAGCCAGAATCTGTCTGATTTGTAAGATTAAAGTGTTAGAGTCAGTTATCTCAGAGCATTATAATGACATTAATAAAAATGATCTCACAAGAACAATCAGTGTGGTTGTCCACTATGCAGCAGTTATTCCATAAATATGGCTTTAGGAATGTGCTTATAATGCTCACTTAGGCAAGCTATAAGCTTTCTGAATAGAGTAATGTTACCATTTTTGAGAATTACTATATATGTTGTTAACGGTTCATTCTTCATCAGTTTTTCCAGTTCTAGAGGGAAAAGATTATGGCTGTACATAACGAGCTTAATTCATATACTTTAAAGAGAAAATATTAATGTTACAATGTAGGAAAGTAATATAAATGAAATGCGTATATAATTCTTACTCCTCATTTTAGCCAGTCTTCTGTCCAGATGAATCACAAATTGTAACAATATTCAAGGATTTTCCAGATTCTAAAGTGATCATAAAAGGCAAGGATAGTAAAAACTCTACTTCATTAAAACTTTATAACTAATGAAGTCATTGTGTCTATACTTCCTGAAGAAATCAGTCAGACTTACATGCTGTCACATAAGTTTCCTATAAATTTCTACAATAAAAGAAGAGCTTTGCATGTACTTTATGCTTGAGTTCTGGAATGATGTTAATTATAGTATTGTCTACTGAGAGAAAAGAGGACAGTATATGAATGAGTGCATAAAGTGTGGATATATACCTTTTATTTATGAAGGATTGTTTCTGGCATTCTCAAATGAGTTTATTAAGGTCTCCAGCCACACTTCAATTCCAGCAACAAGAACTGCCCCTATCTTCTAGAAAAGAGAAGGGGAATAATTCCCAAGCACTAACATTTTAGACTACTGTTTAAGTAAAGTTTCAGAGTTTGATAGATAAGCCAATCAAAGACCTCCTACAGAAAATCCAGTGTGAATTCTATACTTAAATCAGTGTAAAATGAATGAAATTGGGAACATAGTTTCCTGCAATGTAAGTCACCAATCTAACAAACAGTTAAGTACAGGCAGTGTACCAATAGACAGCCAGAATTTGAGAGGATAACGTCAGAACCAATGATTAGCCAGAATGATCATCAAATAAGATTTTCCTGTAAATGCTTGAATCCTTAAAGGGTGGCTATTTTCTCACTTACCAAGGTTTGCTTGCCTCTAAGCTTTGCGGGAGAATCTGCCTCACCAGACACAACAGCTCCGTCTTGTGCCCTTTGATCAATAAAGAGATCCTCAGAAGCATTGAAGGATCTGAAATTACTACCTTGTTTGTGAATATCTGAATCAAAGTTCCTTGACTGTTGTCGGAGCACTTGGTTTTACAAATACGGATTCTCATACTGCTATTTGAGTATTTGAGAATCAACTAAAAGGGACATTGATAGCATAGAGTTAAAAGGCAAAGGGGGTCAAATAAGCTAAAAGGAGAAATGATAACTGCAATATCTAAAGGAGAGAATATTCTAGATAGTGGTGCTTAGCCTGATGAACCTCTAGGGTGATGTTTTCAGCCCACTGATTATCTCCCATATGGCACTGTGGCTCTCATTTTCTATACTCTACAAGCATGGGCCTATAGGTGCCCACCATCCCACAAAGCTGCTTCTTCAAATTCCCTACAGAAGACACAGGAATACTCTGAGTCTAAGTTAGAGGTGCAACCATGCTCCAGCCTTTTTGCATGAATGAGATGGGCAATAGGTTTGTCCATATTCTACTGAGTATCATTAGGTGAAGAAACCATGCACCTGCAGGACTTATGTTATGAGAAAGTACATTTTGAGAATGTGTGTCAAAGAAGAGTGATTATAAGGCAGTAATTTTCTTCTCCATTTTTTTTTTTCCCAGAAAATTGCAACCAGCTGTAATTCATATGATACTCTTTAACTTACCTCAGGAATAAAAAAGTTTAAAAGCTTCTGTTCGGTAGATACACTTAAAACAGATTCACAGCTCCAATAGAGAGAATAAAGTAGAGCAAACTCAGAAAGGAAAAATATCGTAGTGAACTATTATTTTCATTTTAACGTTGGTGACTCTGTTAGGAATCACAAGAAATTTTTTTTTCTTCTTCTTATATCTATTTACATAACTTCCAATAATGTCTTTCAGCTTACACCATTAATATTTCATAGCTGAGCAGAAACAAACTCAGTATTGGATTTTTATGACATATTTATGGATGCAGTAAGATTCAGCTTAGAAATAACGATGATAATTTGAAAATTTATATTTCCTTTTCTCTTTTTTTAATGTACTAATGAGAAGGAGTTTTCAACAGTTGCAGTTATGTTGCAGTTATTTTATTTCCTTGGAAGTAATCTGTAGGATAAATCTCCGGGATCTAAATCTGTAGGATCCTATTTATCTGTAGAATAAATATCTGTAGGATACCTCAGTTGTTTACTACTGAGGTATATGACTGCATCAGATGATTGTCTACATCACACAGAATGGTACCGGCAGTTTTAAATTTATGGGTAATACTATAGGGATTTTGCATTTACTCTTCTGTGCCACTTAGAAGACATAAAGGAAGGGGAAAAATAAATTTTAGGTCTGCTATTTTTAGTGAAAAGGACAAAGCATTTTTTTCATATAGAGAGATAATCAAAGATAGAGTTTAAGAAAATCAAAAAAAAATCTGAACAAAATGAAAACAATGTTATGCATAAGCTATAAACTATTTTTTGAGTAGATAAAATGTCAAATAAAAATTGGCTACATGCTTTATTTCTCACCATGTGTTGATGTTTATCTATAAACTATTTTTTGAGTAGATAAAATGTCAAATAAAAATTGGCTACATGCTTTATTTCTCACCATGTGTTGATGTTTATCTGTGTACATCAGTTATAGTTTAGTATGTTTGAGGTTTAAGAATTGCTCACTTTTACTGAGAATTTATTAAGCAATTCAAATGAAGAGCCATTTAAACTACTCCACATGAATGCCAGCCACTCTTCCCTTCTGATGTTTCGAAAAAGAATGGTTTTCAAACAAACTTACTATCTCTGATCCTACAGAAGGTATGACTAACTAAAAATTTCTTGTGTCCAGACATTCCCAGTGCATGAATTCACATAATGTTTTTGTGTTACTGAAGAACAATGACATAGATGAAAGTGTTGTCAGCATACAGGATTTTCTTTAGGTTCACTGCCAGTTTAAGCAGAACTCTATTATAAACTATCAAAACAGTATGAGGCTTTTTAGATTTAAGACCCTCAGTGCTTGCAATCCATAATTCAGCCTACATGGCAAGTCCAGTTGATAAATGTGATCCCAAGAGCTCCAGACAATGACATCAGTACAATGCCTTCCTTTGTTGTTCCTGGCTTGACTTCAGCAGGCAGAACAGTAGTAAGCATTCAGTCTACAAACTTCTTAGTGAAGATCACTGAAGTTTCCCGCTGTAGGTCTGTCATGCCAGAATAAATGTCATTTTTTCTTGCCCTTCTCAGCCACGTGAGCTTAATCCGGTTTTAAGTAGTTAAAGAATGTACAAAACTCTCTGAAACACTTTATACTTACATAAGAAGTCAAAATTCAGCTTTGTGAGGATTCAGTTGTAGCCTGTCTTGCCCTTTACTAGAAACTCTACAGTGGCATTTACAGATCAGCTAAAATCCCATACAACACATCACACAAGACCCAACAAAAAACTACAGGACTTCTTCCACCTTTTTCATTGTTGTTTATATTTGCTAAAAACAGTTGTCTACAAAAGCAAAAAATCCCTTCCTGGCACTAACAGAACTAATCTTTGTATTCATTCTTAGGTAAGTGTTGGCTGAGCACACTCTAATATAAGTCTTGAGGCTATGTTGAACTGTGAGCTACTTTCTTTTCCTTCTCTGTGTAACTCAGCCAAACTATGGAATATAGCTTTTCAATCTGGATATCTGATATGATCTGTATAATGCTACCACAGTGAGACTGAGTAAAACTTTCAGATCTCTGAACACCTGAATTCCAGGCAGGTGCTTTGGGAAGGCCACACTCTTCTCCTCCACATTTGCTACCCCCCACAGGTGTCTCCTCCTTATTTCTGCCTTTTAAAAAAGGTCTTATCCTGGACACCTGCAGGAGGGAGAAGAGTATTTTTAATGTAGGTTTACTAGGAAGCCTATCACCCTACAATGCAGCTCCAGAAGGGACTTGACTTTAGCTCCAATGTCTCCCAAATCCGCTGAAGGATGGAGAAATACCTACTAAGCACACCTTCTCAACAAACATCTCCATAAATCAGCATTAAAATATGCTCCAAACCTCTAGAATGTGTACTAAAAACACTCCAAGTCATCTTCTAACTATAGTGCCCAGAGAACTGGTCATTTCACATTTTATATTGTTAGGGAGATGTTGGATCCCTATTCTTACTATCTTTAATAATCTTTTTTTTAAAAAATTAGACTTTGAGACTTTGGGAACCTCATGAAGGTTGACACTGAATCTTTGCCAACAGTTAGGAAGGCACAAAATCACAGAAGAGAGAACTCTGCCTGCAACCTGGCTTACATACCTATCTTCCAAAAAAAAAAAAGAAGAAAGTGTAAAAGAGTATTAGGGGAAGGAGCAGCTGCAGCATAACTGAAAGTCAGTAAAACCTCACACTTACTTTGCCTTGTGAAGGCTTGGTGTTCACAGCAAGCCCTGCATGTAGCTCTAATATACACTGCGCCCTTAAGGACAATGTAGATTCTCACATTGAGGTACAATGCAGAGCCAACAGCTGACATTCATATCACACAAAAACCCCTGTTGTAGTTATTTTTAACCTTGAAAAGGCAACAGGCTATGAATCTTCTACTAAAAGTCAGAGAAAGAACAAAAAGTACCATTTGTATAAACACTCATGAAAGGACACAAAATTCAATTGCTCACAATATCCCTTGCAGCCAGATCTCAGTTTGGATGAGTGCTTTGAATAAACCACTTTTCCATAGTTGAAGTAAAATTGCTCTGCTAGGCTTATGGAGTGAAAGGGAAGGATTGATTTTTTCAGCCAATTTTGCACATAGACCATAACCGACATTAGGCTAACTCTGCTTTCTGTTCAGCTGGCAAACTATTTTATTCACTGTCATTTCTTACCATCGACTTCTCGACCTGAAAAGGCGATATTGTGGCAAATGATATTTTTAATTTGTAGATCAGTTTGTACATCAACATACAATTCACCCTCTGCAATCTTCTTCTAGATTATTTTTAGAAGCAGAAGTCATCTGGGCAATTTCAATGTAAGGGCCAAATCCTGATCTCAGCTGCATGAAATAGCAGCTATAGAGACTTCTGCCCATATTGTGGGGCTGCTGATTGCTACCAAATAGCCAACTGCTGAAATCATTACATATTGCTGATTTACTGTTAGATGAGAGCAAATTCACATTCAGTGGAAATTTCTCCGGGGTAAGGATATCTGCACTCTCTGTCTACTGACTGGTCCTGCATCTTCTAAATGTCTGTGACTTTTGCAAACATAGAATCGGGTCTTGCAGCATTGCAGGAGTATTATCCCCTATTTGGGGAATAAGCACACAAAGAAGCTGAATAATATGTTGTATTATAATGTGTCTGTGGCAAAACTGGGAAATGATCCTGTATTAATTAAATGGATCACAGTCCACAGAATTAATGACAGAACAGCCCTTTCTCTCAAAAACTGGTTTGGTTTAAATGCCAACTGAATGACATACAGAAGCTAAAGGGACTTGTTAACTGGTCAGCTTCCTGACAAAGCAACCAGTGTGCTTTACTTAGAGGCAAAGCCCTTACCTTTGAGGTCTGGAGAAGCTTGGTTAAAATCCTTGCTTTTTAATTCTTTTTTTTTTTTTTCTTTCTTTATTTTTTTTTTCAAGCTCTTGTTTATAAAGTTAGTGTAAAATGAATCACAGAATTCAGACATAGCCATATCAACCCCTGAAAAGTCTGAATAAGAACAAAGCAACTACTAGTGGAGTGTCAAGGATTCACAAAGCTGTTATGTTAAGCCATCTCTATGGGACAATAGAGGGGGATCATTTCATGTTATATATCCTGGTTTAGATTATTCAGGCATAGAAAGCATGCACAGTCTGCTTGCTGTGCAAATTCATAAGTAATGCTACACATTTCTGATATTTGTGCAATGCACACTATCTAAAGAATGTAGGGATGCCTCTCTTTTCTGAACTGAACTGAAAAATCTATATTAAGGGACATGTAGCTAAATGCAAATCAACATTCACAATAGTTAAGGAGAGTCCTAAAATGTATTAGCACATGTTTTGATTAGGAATAAAAGAACATTTTATGATAATAGACATACAGAATATTCAAAACATGTGGTCTGTATGCAGTGTTTTGGGGCAAAGTTTCAAAAGCAAAGCAAACTTCAAATACAGTTAGTGATTTACTTAGGTGACTGACCAAAGACTGTGTGTGAGAAATAGCTGAGAATACAGCTGGAAACATTTGTTTTGCTGGCAAATAGGATTGACTGATTGGTTGACCACAGAATCAGGGTAATAATATAAAATCTTTTGCTCATAGATAAAACAAGGTTTTGAAATGGTCATTTTCTGAGCATCTGTGGATTCATCGAGAAATCATATACATTAGAAGAAACAATGCTTCATAATTTTCTTGGTCATTCATCTGATATATACTACACTTATTTTTAATTTAGGCCACATAAATCAACTTGCAGTATCAGACCTGCTACCTGCAGTATCAGATCCACTAGAAACTGGAGAAAGCCAATTTGCTAATCATTTTTATAGCTGACAGCTTATTTGTATGTAGAAGTGATAGAGCATGGAAAAGCAAAGGAAAAGCCTAAAAGTCTGTTTTGTGTGATTTTATTGGGCATAGCAGTGAAGTAACAGAGTTTACAGATTGAATTCTCTAGTTCTTTTGGAAGCTGTATAAGTCTTAACTGCCGGAGTTCGGAGAGATCGGAAAACAAATCATGTCACTACTATAGCATCCATTTCCACTGAAGTCACAGAGAGAGAAAACCATGTGTTTGTGCTAACAGCTCTATGATTATCCACAATTTTGACACAAAATCATGAGAATTTAGGTTTGCTCCTTTACCCAATCTGTCGCCATTACCCATGGGGG
>VZSV01000085.1:2811634-2948287 GCA_013398735.1 Nothocercus julius
AAATCTTTTAATTTTCATTGCCTTCAAAGAAGGAATACTTCATAATAAGTGTTCATCTTCTGAAAAAAGCTAGAGGAGAGCTTTCAATGTTAATTTGAGGCCTAAGACCAGACATCATATTAAACATTAGAATACAATCATTTATCTAAAAATCTTAGAATACAATATATATATATATATTTTTGACACTAATACTAATAAGCATAACTAGTACTAATAAGCATAACAAACTTGGGAAGTAACAGCAATAATTAAGGGTAGTTGTGGAGGTAGTAAATGTAGACTAATGTATCATGATTTAAGGTCTTCCTGTGAATTTCTTTATTATTCTTTCTGAACAATTTGGAAAAGCTAATCTTTAATATTCTTTAATATAGCTATAATAATTTATTAATTTTAATAATAACAAAATCACAGAATCACAGAATGGTTGAGGTTGGAAGGGATCTCTAGGGATCATCTAGTCCAAACCCACTGCTTATGCAGAGATGCCTAGAGCACATTGCACATGGTTGCACCCAGGAGGGTTTTGAAGATCTCCAGAGAAGGAGACTCCACAACCTCTCTGGACAGTCTGTTGCAGGACTCTGTCATTCTAACAGTAGAGAAGTTCTTCTGCATATGGAGATGAAATTTCCTGTGTTTCAATTTGTATCCATTATCCCTTGTCCTATCACTGGCCACCACAGAGAAGAGTATGGCCCCAATCATGAACATTAATATGAATATGTAGATGTTGTTACCATCACCACTTACTATATCAAAGGATAAAGATTCCTGATAAACAGTAGACAATATGAAGTATACAGAAGATCTGCAAATAAGTCAGTGAATATTTTTCAGTTTCAAACAGTTTCTATGTTGCCTTTCTATAGCTCTGAGTCCAAGCAGAGAGAAAGAGGTGGTATGTGTGGAGCCCACCATGACCATCCAGCTAAAATTAGCTACTAGGAGGTTCACACCTATACTGGACTCAGATCATGTGTGATTTGTAAGCTGTTTGAGACTTTCCCTGTGGAAGCTGTCTGCCACAAAAATTTGAAACCTTCTCCAGCAAGCCTTCTTTTTTTGGTCTGATCTAAGAAATGACAGTAGTGTTTGGTATAGCAATGCTGAAAGTTAAGAAATCATCTCAGATACTGCAATTCTTGAAGGGAAGGTCTCTGGAGTGGGTGCTTGTGCTGGAGCACCTTGTCTCGAGGAGCACAACTGCGGCACAATGCAGCAAGGAAGGCTAAGGCACAATTGGAATTAAATCTGGCAAGGGATGTTAAAAATAACAAGGGGAGCTTTTTCAAATATATCAATGGCAAGAGGAAGATTAGGGAAAACATGGGTCTGCTGGTGAACGGGGTGGATGCCCTGGTTATGAAAGACACAGAAAAAGCAGTTATTGAATGGCTTCTTTGCTTCAGTGTTTACCAAGGGCAGCCCTCTGGAATCCCAGACCCTAGAGACAAAAGAAGGTGCCTGGAGGGAGGAAGACTTGCCCTGGGTAGAGGAAGACTGGGTCAGAGAACACCTAGGGAAACTTTACATTCACAAATCCATGGGCCCTGATGGGATGTGCAGAGTGCTGCGGGAGCTGGCGGATGTCATAGCTCAGCCGCTCTCCATCATCTTCGAAAGGTCCTGGAGAATGGGGTAGGTGCTGGAGGACTAGAAGAAAGCCAATGTCACACCGGCCTTCAAAAATGGAAAGAAGGAGGACCCAGGCAACTACTGGCTAGTGAGCCTCACCTCCATCACCGGAAAGGTGATGGAGCAGCTCATCCCGGCTGTTGTCTCTAAACATGTGGAGGATAAGAAGGTGTTCAGGAGTAGTCAGCATGGATTCACCAGGGGGAAATCATGCTTGACTAACCTGATCGCCTTCTATGACGGAATGACTGGCTGGATGGATGAGGGGAGAGCGGTGGATGTCATCTATCTGGACTTCAGCAAGGCTTTTGACACCGTCTCTCACAACATCCTCTTGGGCAAGCTCCGGAAGTGTGGGATAGATGAGTGAACAGTAAGGTGGATTAGGAATTGGCTGGATGGCAGTGCCCAGAGGGTGGTGATCAGTGGTGCAGAGTCTAGTTGGAGGCCTGTGGTTAGCGGTGTCCCCCAGGGGTCAGTCCTCGGTCCAGTCCTGTTCAATTTATTCATCAATGACCTGCATGAAGGCACAGAGTGCTCCCTCAGCAAGTCTGCTGATGAGTCCAAACTGGGAGGAGGAGCTGACAGCCCAGAGGGCTGTGCTGCCATCCAGAGGGACCTGGACAGACTGGACAAGTGGGTGGTGAGAAACCTTAAGAAATTCAACAAGGCCAAGTGCAAGGCCCTGCACTTGGGGAGGAATAACCGCAGACACCGGTACAGGCTGGGGACCGACCTGCTGGAGAGCAGCTCTGCAGGGAAGGACCTGGGCGTCGTGGTGGATAACAAGTTGACCATGAGGCAGCAGTGCCCTCGTGGCCAAGAAGGCCAATGGGATCCTGGGGTGCCTTAGGAAGAGTGTTTCCAGCAGGTCGAGGGAGGGGATCCTGCTCCTCTCCTCAGCCCTGGTGAGGCCACACCTGGAGTACTGTGTGCAGTTCTGGGCTACCCAGTTCAAGAGGGATGTGGAGCTGCTGGAGAAAGTCCAGCGCAGGGCTACAAGGATGATCCGGGGCCTGGAACATCTGCCCTATGAGGTAAGGCTGAGAGAGCAGGGCCTGTTCAGCCTGGAGAAGAGAAGGCTGAGAGGAGACGTGATCAGTGTCTATAAGTACCTCAAGGGAGGGAGGGAGGAGGATGGGGCCGGCCTCTTTTCAGTGGTGGCCACCAAAAGAACTAGAGGAAACGGCCACAAACTGAAGCACCAAAAGTTCCACAGGAACTTAAGGAAAAAATTCTTAACAGTGATGGTGACAGAGCACTGGAAGCGGTTGCCCAGAGAGGCTTTGGAGTCTCCTTCTCTGGACATCTTCAAAATCCGCTTGGACGCAGTCCTGTGCCACATGGTGTAGGTGACCCTGTGTGTGCAGGGGGGTTGGACTAGATGATCTCTAAAGGTCCCTTCCAACCTTAATGATTCTATGATTCCATTAATTCAGAATTTTATTTGTATGCCTGTTTTTGCTGAGGTTTTCACTGGTAAGATCTGCCCTCAGACCTCCCAGGTTCTTAAGTCTAGTGGTAGCATCTATGGGAGCAGAGGAAGACTGAGTCTGGGAGCATTAAGACAACTGTGCAAGCACAAATACAAATGACTAGATGGGATGTGTCCAGTGGTGTGGAGGAAACTAGCCAGTGGTGCTCTCTAACATCTCTGAAAGGTCATGGCAATCAGGAGAGATGTCACACCTATCTTCAGGGAAGGCAAGAAGGAAATCTGGGAAACTACAGATTGTTCTACTTGATAGAGGAAGATTATGAAATAAACTCTCCAGAAAACTGTTTCCAAAAAATGCGAAGGATAAGTAGGTGGTAATTGTGAGCATGGATCTACTTAAAAGAAACCATGCCTGACTAACCAGCTGACCTCTATGACAAGATGACTGTTTCACTGGTCAAGGGAAGAGCAGTAGGTGTTATTGTATTGATCTTACCAAGGACATGATCTCCTATAGAACCAACATGGAGAAACATAGACTGGGTAAGTGGACTGTGAGATAAACTGAAAATAGACCCAGCTGGTCTGCCAGGTTCATAGGACTGTGGCCAGGCAAAGATCAGTAGAGAGGGATCAGCAGTACAGAGTCCAACTAGCTGCTGTCTACTACTCCTCTAGTAACCAGGAGGAAGAGCAGGGTGTAGGAGACTGTTTTGGATTGCGTTTGTCTCAACATTGTTGCCGCACCATTTATCTCAGCATCCCGTAACTGGGAAGACCATGATATCCACTCGAGACCCGAACAATGACATCCTTGGCAGCATCTACTGAGCCCCGCTTGCACTTGAGTCAGGTGAAGAGGAGCACCAGAGCACACGGCATGTACAACATGAACAACATGTACCAAAAAACTTCAAGAAAGTTGGTGGACTCTTCAAGAACTAGGACAATAAAGGGACTGCATATTCCTCCCTTGTGGCACGGCTTCTTTTCCTGAACTCTCCTTAAAGAGATCATGACCTGCACCGAGGCAGAGCCAACAAAACATAGCTGGACTGGTAGTAGTGGTGACTAATCTTGCTGCATCTCTCCCGCTTGCTTGCTTATCTTTCTTTTTCCCTTCTTCTTCTCTCTGTCCTATCGCGATAATGAGAATAGAGCTTACAAGGTTTTCTGGAGTTTGACCCCAGTTGTGTCTTAATCTCGCTCTTGGGATTGTATCGAAACCTGCCCCAACAGTGGATTGGGACACAGGGCTGCTCCACAAGGAAGGTGAGAGCTGAAGATGATGACAAGGTAGGTGGGGTCCTCACCAAAAGGGTGCAGTGTTGTGACACTTGAGTGGGGACAGCAGGGCAGGGTTACTGGCAATATCATGTTCTATTGACTCCCATTCATCTGGGAGTCTGTTTCCTGTGTTTCTTAAGAAGAAGTGTTTTAGGCAGTTGAACTGATAATCTCTACAGACAGACAAGGTTCTCTCAGGCGACTGGTAGAAAATACCAAAGAGAAGTGTGAATTTGAAATTTTACCTTTTGTGTGGACATTTACCTCAGTGCTTCAGTGAAAATCATAAAAATGAGTTTTGATCATAAAGGAGGAGCATTTCTGCTGAACAACTACATAGCGAATTCCTGGACTGAGGCCCACTTCAGGCCTGGAGAATGTGCTACAACAAGATATGAGACATTCTTGTGAAACCAGACCACTCAATAAATTTCTATGTCCTGAAAAAAGCATACACAGGGGAAGCAGACCTATTAGGGTCTTTAGTGAGACAAGGAGGACAGGAGCTCCAGTGAGTTGTCACGACCAGTTGGGGTCCTGAGCTAAGGTGAAGGTGGTTTCAGTTAGATAGGTGTGCTTAGTGGATACCTACTGAAATAAAGAGAAAAAAAGAATAAATAATAATAAAAAAAATAATAAAATAAAGAGAAATAAAGAGAAAAAAGTTCAAGGATCCTGTTTTTCAGAGGATCGTCTTACTGCAGATGCTGATGAATGACTCCTTCTTTGCAATTTTATAATCCTGTGACACAACATTTGTTTACTGAGGATTTTTTTTAGACTTGGGGAAAACTTGGCTATATGTTTTGCAATATTTCATATTTGACTGGTCTGGAATGATAATGAATTGCTTTTCTATCATTTTGTTTTCTTACTTTGGAAAGCAATACAGTATTTACAATGAACTGCTAAATTAGTGAGCTACTTAATCTAGCTTAGTGCCTAAATAAGGTAGCTAGCTCTGTTGGCATTACTAATTTCTTGTGCAGAATTGTTTGTTTCACTGTGCTGTTCTACAACCTGCACTAATTGCATCAATAGCAATTTCTTTAAACATACCTAAATAGGTGACATGCTTCAATTTAATAGTTGAAAGTGAAATTGAATAACAGGTACTATTTTTATAAGCATTTTTATAGTAATATCTTAGAAGGATGTGTTTTACAGTCACCTAATGAAACTATCTCCCTGAGTTTATCCTGCAAAGAAAGATGCATAACTGTCAAAGGTATATCAAATGTTCCTGTTCTAAGCTGTCCTCTGGAAAGTCTGTCTGTAACAATCAATGATGTGGCTTCCAAAGAGCTAGGTTAACTTCTCATTTCTCACCAAGTGGTACTATTATTCTTGGACAAATCAACCCAGTGCAAAATCCTACATATTTTTATTCAAGCTACACATAAACACTTGTTTCTTTAGGATACCAGGATATGGAACACTGAAAAGAATTTCAGGATACTCTCTCTTCTTGTTCCCCATATGTTCTCTTGCTATTAGTAGAACACAAGAACATAAGAGACTCAACAATGAATACTTGAAGAATGAACTGCACGTTTCTATTATAAGTTCAGAATAAGTTTAAGGCAAGATCCAAAGTATTTATTTAGGTAGTAGGATGATGGAATTTAGGTATTTAAGTCCAATAAAACTATCTCTGTAGCTTATATTGCAGTAGTTTCCCAGCTGCAGATACAGGTTTATGGCATGCAGTTCTTGTTGTTTGGGCTACAGTTTCTTAGGCACCTAATTTATACATCAAAATCCCCATGAAAATGTCATACCTGGGGAACACAGAATAAATTCTATTCTGATCCAGGCACTGGAAAAACTGATCTAGTCCTGAGCAACTGGAATCCATCACACAACATGCTTGCTTTAATGAAAAAAAAAAATATATATATATATATATTAAATGTTATAGCATTTGTCTAGGAGTTAGGAAGTAGGACTTGGTTCTAACCACCAGACTAGGAAATGGTATGCATTTACGGCAATAGCAGATGGTGCTGGAAGCTCAATGTGTTGTGAAGTTGCATATTGTATTACCAAGATTGCAAGATTCATTAGGTTTAGATGGAGAGTAGACATGAGGTTGTATGATATGGTTGCCAAGAGCTGAGGGAACTATGTCATTCAAGATGCTTCTGTTCAATGCAGAAGAACAAGAATGTAAGTTTTTACCAATTCTTTGTTTAGTGCTCTGACCAGTAGGTCAAGAAAACTGGAAAATCTCCTGATAGTGATTCTCAAGGGTGAGATTTTTGAATTAGATTACTCACCTCAAAGGGGAGCCTGGACTCTGTCTCAAAGAAATAGTATGAAATCATGAGCAATCATGTAAGCTTCAAAAGAGGAGGGAATTCACATATGCTCCTGTATTTAGCATATCCCAACGTTTGGCTCTGGATAGCTTCTCAATAAGCATGTGAGAAAACTTAATTACTCCTTCGAGCCATCTAATCCAACCAGTTTTAGAATATAAATTATTTTCCATGGTCTTTTGCTGCAATCTGATACTGAACTTTGCAGGCATCCAGGGTACATGATTCAGAAGTTCATCAATTCAGAGTATATGATACATTTCCAGTCTCCGTTACAGACTTTTTCTCCATGTACATTGCCCATAAATCAATGTAGTTATTAATTTGTTTGCTATTCATGGATGGTCAAGGGACTGTGTTTATAACCATTCCTCAGACTGCAGGGACTTGGCAAATTAATTACAAGAGCACCTTCGATTATCAGCATTAAGTATTTGATTGATGAAATCAATCACTCAAATCCTAGAGAAAATTTGTATCTATCCCAGCTGAATGATCGAAATGGTTTAATGTGAGCCAGTGCTCACATTAATAAATATAAATAAAGAGATTTCTAGGGATCTGTCTCTTGGAGAGAAGGGTGAAGTACAATTGATCAATATGCAGGAAAAGAAGAGACAAGAAAAGACATCAAGACAAGAAAAGAGACAAGAAAAGACATCAAACTTTGGACTGACTTTGGAGGTCAGTCATGATAAACCCATTATTACCCCAAATAGTTGACTACACTTATTTCTGCTTTTGAAAAGAAAACAAACAAACAAACAAAAAAACCTAGACCCAAAAACCTAGTAATAAGCTTTTGCATTACTCCTATTTTGATATTTTTTCAGGGTTTATGTTCATGTTGATACACATTGATCACATGTATCATGATTGAGTAGATGGATATCATTCATTTTGAGATACATACAGTTAGGGTGAGACTATCTGTCTTAATATCTTCACAGGAGAGACCACCTAACACAGGCCATGTAAATAGGTCATATTTGTATTTTCTTTGTCATTTCAGCTGATTTAAGCGAGTAGCAAGATAGCTGGCTGATATTAAAGTGATTTTTTCACACAAGCATGTGGCTAATGAAAAAAAGAGCACATTAATAAATAGCTGGTTTTCCAATATGCAAGCTTACTAATGCAAGCTGTTTTATCCAAGCTGCAGAACCTACTCTTCCTGTTGTCATTTCAGAGATCACGTGAGGAGAAAATGTCATCCAGTGATTACTGTCCACCAAATATGGAAATTTCTGCCATGTGATGAGGTCATGGCAACCATGCAAGTGCTCTTTCTAGTTATTTTGCCTCTTGCATTGATGTGAAGGAGTCTTTGTAATCTCTGACAGCATATAAAGTGAATGCAGCAAAGATAAGAGGAGGGATGATTCCCTGATATCTTTTCTGAAGGAAATGATTATGCTTGTAAATATACGCATAAATATAGAAAAATATGGAAGAGAAGGGAACTGGAGGTGCAGAGTTTGGGGGGAGGCTGCTAACTCTTGTGGTAAATGGGAATTTTACTTAGTTTATCCAAAAGAGACCAGCATGACTTCAAAAGATGTGAATTTCTACAGCTGTTCATTATTTGATTCTTAGCAGAGGAAAAGCAGAATTCTGAACAGTGTCAAATTTTAAAGAAAACTATTAAAGCTAACTAATTGGCTCATCTGTGTAATCTGTTGAAATTTTAAGTCCTGTGATAGTCACACAGCAGTAGAGGCTAAGGATTTTTCTTTCAAAGCCTTCTTTTGTGGGAAGAAGGACAGCCTGGAGCAATCTATAAAAGCCAAATGGATAAAATTACTTTACAGAAAAGTGGGCTCTACCCACCTGTTAGTGGGTAACAGGGAATGGGTGAATGAACTAAGGTCATGTAAGAGTAGCAGAGCTCTCGGGACAAGGAGGGATGCACTGGATTTTTCAGTGATATTTGGGACTGTCTTTGAAGACCAAGATGGTATCAGACAGTGTGGAAGGTGGAAGAAAAGATGAGACTAGTGGGGCTGAAGTGGAAGGCAAGCTGAGGACTGTCAAGCTCCTCCCACTCAACAGCAGACCAGGAACCATGTAACCCAAAAGGGAAGACAAAATTTGTTAAGGAGTCTCTCCCTCCCCAACTTTTGAACTTTGGATCAAGCAAAAAGTTATTAGGAGGGCTTTAACAAATAGGGATAATTTAGTAGACATTCACAGTTCTGCCAGAAAGCTGGAGTCAAACGGGAATGAGAACAATCTCAAAGGGAGACTGCCTTATGTCTCTGACGACATCCTCACTGCTGGCTTTCCCATCTCTGCCCTCTGTTCTGGCTGCCCTGTCTGACTGCAGGCAAGGATGGTTCCAAGCGCCTGGCAGGAGCCTCAGGGGCTGATCTCTGTTCAGAAGCGTATAACTGAACCTGTCTCATATTGTCACCAAAGTCATTGGAAAGATTAAAGATCATCCTATGTTTGCCCACTAACAACTAACCTTTAACATTTTAAATCTTCATTTTCATGGGAACTGAATGCAAGGATAATATTAAAAAGGAGTTCACAGAGTGGTTTGAAGAATAAATTTTAGCACTAATATCTTTTACTTGACTAGCTATTATAGCTAGAAAAAAATATTGGAATGTTTTCAGCATCACTGTCCCAGCTTCAGTTATTTAATTAGAAATCTTATTTATACCATCAGATGAGGACTTCAGGCAAAACCAATCAATTTTAAACTCTTAAGTAGAAAAAAAAAAGTAGAAAAAATAAATAGGAGAAAGCCCATTTGCATGCATTTTTTTTCATGCAGAAATTAGTGGTAAGCATATCCTGATTGTTTTCCATTTCATGCCACGGATTCACAACAACAACAACAACAAAAAAAAAAAAAACAGTTTGATATTTATCAGGACATTGCATAGTTTTAACCTAAACCAAAAGTTCCTTAGGACACTATACTCCTTACACATTCTAAATGGAAAAGCACAAGTCAGAAGGAAAATATTTTCTTAGGGAGGGCTACATCTCCGTCCAATTTTAAGGAAGGCTTGGGTGACCTGAAATTTCCAGTGAAATTTCCAGTGAGTTGCTGACATTGATAGCACAGCTGATGCAAATACTAATTTTATAGCAGAGTTTGAGAACATTTTATGCGTACTATTTTGGAGGTAAGAGGCATATTTTCTTCAGGCTTTTATATATTCATGTTGACATCAGATATGTTGATAACATAGGTCTGTTCTTGTCTTCTTGGCTACTTTTTCTAAATGCATCTGTTTAAATTACTGATATTATTCCCATTGTTTTCAACAGTACAGGATCAGGCACTAAAACTGAAGTAAATCAAGATCAATAAAATGAATGCCAGTAAAGTATGAAAGGAATCTGGCACAAATACCCTGTCACAACCAGATTTCCATGTAGAAATCTTTCTAAAATAGGAGTGCGTAGATCTGAAAAGTAATAAATAAACTACTCACCTATAACAGGGAGTGAGTTATACAATAGGCACGGTCCATAACTGAGGATAATGCATAAATATCCCACCTCAGCCATAGTACTGGGACACTGGAATACTTATTTGTCGTTTCATCCCTGTCCATGCAGGAAGGTCAAGGAAGTGATTAATTAACTCTTTCTCCAGTTGTTTAATACTTAGTCCCTGTTTCAAGCAGTGTTCAGAAAACCCATGCAGAAATGCAATGACACGGAGGGTAATTCCTTCCCCCTGTCTTTGCCAGCTGTTTATTTTCACGGCTGTGCTGGAAGTAGTTGCTTCCACAGCAGGGTCAGTGGAAGGAATTGTCTCATCTGCTTCAGGCAGATAAAGACACAAGAGGCAACCACTTTTTTTTTTTTTTTTCTTTAATTGGCCTTCACAAGAAGGTTCCATTTGGGAAATGAATTTTTCACTAACATGTATGTGAAGTGTTCACACAATTTTTTTTTTTTTTTGGTGTGTGTGTGTGTGTGTGTGTGTGTCTGTGTATTCATTTGCATATGAAATGGGGCAAATTTGCAGCACAGACATGATTGAAAAATAAAAAAAAAACAACAACAGCAACAAAACAGTAGCTGAAAGTTCAGAGCACAAGCACAATTTAAACCACCATAGCTACTTTTTGCAGTAATTTTTCACCATGATCTTATTGGCAATGTCAGTCTTACACATCAGAAGGTAAGCATTATGAAATCTAATGCAAAATGGCGGTAAGAAAAATCATAGAAATTAGACTTTTCTTTGTGGCACCTACTGCAAACCTTACTGCTTCTAGTTTTGCACCTTTGAGAACTGAAATTTTAAGGATAATTGAAAATTTCAGAATAAGTGCCCCAAGAGGAGTGCATAATATAATAAAAAATATACCTCCTTTGATTAGCATGTGAACAGGCATCAAATAATGTTGTCACCAGGATCATTCCTTCAGTGATTAATTATTTCTAAGCACATACTAGAAAAAATAGGAATTATAACTTATCTGGTATTTATGAACCATAATAATTGTTCATGCCATTTTACTACCCATGTTCCTGATAGTAAAGATATACAACATATATATACAACAATGTATGTAAATTACTGGCCTTTAGAATGACTATTCATGGGAAGGGATATGCCTAGGGTATTAATATTTGAATGAGGAGTTTACAATAGTCTGTTGAATTTTTGATCTTGTGGAGGTTAGATGGGTAAAAAAAGTATAAGTGAATGAGCTGCTAGGAAAGACCCATTCAATGTAGGAGTAAGCTGAGGAGAAAGGGACTCGCAGCTCGTGGTTCCCACAGTTTCTCGGCTAGATAACCATTTGGTTGCACCTTTGCTATGAAATGAAATGTTTCATTTCATATGAAAAAAATGCTTTGCAGTAAAACCATTATCAGTCTAGCAGGATTTTCATTTTTGTTTCTTAATTCTGAATTATGATCTCTGTTTTTATAAATTCTGTAATTTTCCCATTTGAAAAACTGGGTATTGTAGTATTACAGAAACTTTTAAATCTTAATCTAATGTCATAGCATTATAAACCTGGGCTATTTTTAGTCTGTGATTATTTTATTTCCAGAAAATCACAGAAACCAAAAACCTTAGTGATGAGGAATTGCTGTGAGAAAGATGCAACAACAGAGACTTGAAACATGTCAAATTTAAGGGGGGAAAATTCACCTGTGCAGCCCCTAAATAAAAAAAGAATGAAATATTTCTAGGAATTCCTTGAAAGCCACAGGAAAGGAATGGACACTGAGACCTGCTCTGGCAAGAATGTTACTGTCTTTCCAAAGGCCACTCATGTCTCCATTAAACAGGAATTTTTTTTTTAAAGCAAAAAATGGAAGTTTGTACAACTGCTCAATTTGTCATATAGCACCAAAATATACTGGAAGCACCAAACACTAATTTTTTGTGCCCCCTTAAGTTTCTCGGTGTCTTGAAAAGTTCACGTCAGTATAAATGTGAATTCCTGTAATTGTTATTTGTATCAAAGTATGCCTAATTCATAATTATGTACTTTGTGCATCTTAGCAAATTGGAAAAAAAACTTTCAGACAGATTAGTTGGCAAATTTTGGTTAGACTGAGAGTGCCTTGGAGGGCCTGCTACATATTGTGGTATGTATGTGGACATCAAAGCAGCAGTTATTTAGACAAGACAAACTAACAGACAACTGACCTTTCAGAGCATTTAGAAAGAGCGTTGCTCAGTTCAACCTGGAATTTTGCTTTAAATTGATGTACCAGTTACAAAAAGCATTTTCCATTTTGATCACCCAAATATCTACATCTGTTGTGTCTATACCTTGCAAGCTGAAAATTTTTTATTTTTCTTCTTTGCAATGCAAAATGCATTTATGTTTTATTACATTTATGTTTTATGGCATATATGGAGTAAAAATAAAGAAAATCTTGCACTATCACTTTCTCCTTTAGTTTTCAAGAAAAAAAATTCATAACTACACTTAGATTTCAGAGTAAGTTCAGATATTTTAAACCTTGCGGAATAAGCAGGCTTAGAATTTTTCCAGTCCCTTTGATAATGATCTGAGTAGTCCATTTCTAAAGTATGTGGATGAGTTGTGGGTGAATTTGACTCACCTTTCAGCCTTTGCAATGGTTTTTCTAATTCACTGCTGCTCCTTCTAAGCTGGTCCTGGCCCTTGCCAGAGAAGGCAGCAGAATGACAGAACTAGGGTTTATCCCTAAATAAGCGGTAAAAAAAATAAAGATAAAATTGCCCAAATCCTTGCAAATCATGGAAATTATTATCTGAACAGTGAAATAGTCAAGCCATAGTCTATTATGATCCCTTGTTCTTTCCTGGTGACTCTATGTTAGACACATCTGTGTGACTGCCTGTTGTAAAGAAGATACTATCTTGTAATGAATATGAGCATGTGTTACTTTAGTTGTATCCTTAAAAAAACACAAACTTGTAAAGCAAAAAGTGAAATAGGCCAAATCTTGCTTCAGACTGGGGGCAGCAAGATATGAACAGAGTGATCTGCGATATTCAGGCATTACTGCCACCATATAAATGCTAAGGAATATATTTGCTTTTGTTCAGTAACCATTAGATTTACCTATGTGCTCTTTTAGATGCAATTTTGATGCCCCTTTTTCTGTTCTTCCATAGAACAGATTCGGGTCCGAGGATGGATTCCCACAGATGCGACAAACTATTATTAGGCATCCTGTGGGCCTCCCTCTTTCCCTCTTCACATCGCCTTGTGTCCTTGATACTCACTTCTGCTGGAAGCCACTGCAGAGCTCAGAGATAATTTGCCTTTATTAATTCCTTCTTGACTCTATTTCTAGGGAGACAAAACACCTGGTACATGGTGGGTGTTGACATCAATGCTCTACTTATTTTAATTTTTATCTGGTTATAATTTTGGAGAAATTAAGCCACTTGCAGTGTCAACAACCTCTTTTATATCTAAAATTATGAAAGGCAAAACTTGTCACACAGCCAAATTCTTATTTATTTAGATCATTTGTAATATGGTCTTGAAACATATCTGTCAGCAGCACTTCACTACCATTATTTTATCTGTTCTCTGCGCATAGTTTCTTGGAATGAGTACAGTTTCTTTGTGGGAGGTTAAAATAAAGCAACTATCTTTGCTATCTTTGCAGGTAAATGATTTTGTGTTTTATCTTACCTAACCAACACCAGGCTTTGCAGCTATTCTTTTCTTTTGCAATTTATGTAGTCATGACATTTTCAGAATTCCAGAATTCTTTCCTGAATTTAATGGAGAAAAAAAAAAGAAGAAAAATTTAAAAGCACAAGTCTATGTAACTGCCCTAGGCCATGACTTGTGCTTTCACTTTGAACAATACCTGAACATGGAAGAGTTACTGATAACATATTCTGAAGGTTTCTGTATTCTTCCTTTCTCTCTTTGCCCTTTGTTTATTTCCCTGCACTTTCTCATGCTTCTCTCCATTCTCTGCTTTCCCTCAAACCCCATACTTTATAAATCATAGAATCATAGAATTATTATGGTTGGAAAAAACCTTTGAGATCATCGAGTCCAACACATTCTTGAACGCTGCCAGGGATGGTGACTCCAGCACTTCCTTGGGCAGCCTGTTCCAATGCTTCACCATTCTTTCCGTGTTGCAATCTTTCCTAGTATCTCACCTGAACCTCTTGTCCTATCGGTAGTTATTCTGGAGGAGAGATCGACCCCCGCCTCACTACAACCTCCTTTCAGGTAGTTGTACAGAGCAGTAAGGTCGCCCCTGAGTCTTCTCTTCTCCAGACTAAATAATCCCAGCTCCGGAAAAAAGTTTGTTCTCCAACCCCTTCACCAGCTTCATTGCCATTCTTTGGACACACTCCAGGGCCTCGATGTTTTTCTTGTAGTGGGGGTACCATGTTTTACTATTAAAATTGTGTTTAGGCTGCAACATAAAGTCTTACAGTGAACTCTACTTGTGATGGTTGTGTTGTCAAGTGTAGGATGGTCACCACAGATTTTAAATCCTGCAGAACAGTAGTATCATTCTGGTCAGCTAAGATGAAAATTTTGGTCTTCTTCAAAATTTCTACCGAACTCTGTGAAGTCTCTCACTGCCTCTGTTAGTGACCCACCAGTGTCATGTGGATCATGATAGCATCTTCGCTTAATCCTTAATTCTACGTAGTTTGCTTCTGAATATAGGATAGGAGATGCTTTCTTTTTTGGTGGAGTGTGATCTAATGCATAGAAGGCAGGAGACTGCAGTCCGGCTTCTTCTCATCCTGAACGATACTGTAGGACAGCAATTGTAAACTGAATCAGAGGAGGGGTATGCCTATGAGATGTGGAAAAAAAATCATTGTGAACATAATTAAGCCCTGGAACTGTATGCCCAGTTTGTGTTAGGTATTTGGGGATCATTCTGGTTAAGAGGATAACACTGAGTTAATGTATTTGCAACCATTATCAAGTGGGCCTTGAAAGTGGCATCAAATCAGTTTGAGATGGAGGAGTTTCACATCAGCCAAAATTTAAGCAAGCTCATGGTTTCCTACATTTTATTACCGTAGAATCAAGCAATTTTAATGGAAAAAAAAAAAAATGAAAGAATATTTCTGGTTTCACATACCTTGTGATTTTTATCTGGTGTTGGAATGTATCCTCAAATAGAAAATAAACATGACTGTATAGAAATTAAACACATTTTGGAAAATTCCTTGAAATTTTACCAAAATCTGTTGTTGATTTCTATTGTCCCGCGTATAAAGCCATATAATATAAGATTTCCTTTTCACATTATTATATGACTAATGATAGATCGAATTCGTTTTGGGATCACAACTGAACTGATTTAGTATGTGGCAGGCTGTTTATATATAAATCAATTATGAATAATATGACACAAATGGGTGATATTTCTGGTCAAAACAAGGAATCAAAATAGAAAGATAATTATGAAATAAAGGAAAAAGCAACATTCAAATGAAAAAGCATAAAAATTTCAAAATAATGGATAAAATAAATACATCTATTATGTAGACAAATGAGTGCCTTTTCACAAGATGTCAAATAACCCATGATGAGTTCCACACTGCATGGAATTTTATTAAAAGAGCCCAGATCTTCCTTTTATTTGTTTACGCATGTCTTTGTGACTTCATGATTTCTCCAAGATTGACTGGGAGACATTGCTCAATTTTAGGAACACTAAGCATAGGGCTATATACTGGTAAATTAAGCAGTCAGAGGAAACCTGGACTGTTCATTGGCACATAGTTGTCCACATCAATAAATTGGTAGCCCAGTTTGGCCCAGTCCAGTTAAGTCTCTAATGCCTGGAAACATGTCAGGATTTAGCACAAGATATGGGTTGCTTTCAAAGGCAGTGTAGATGTGGCTATCCTGTTTTGGCAGGTAAGAAAGTTCAGCTCTGTGGAAGAGATACTCTGGCCTGAGGGCAGAGAAGCTTCTGAACAAATGCTGTTTATTTGTTTAGACGTGCTTAGGGCTCCAGGCACTAACGCGGGTTTGGCTTCTGGTTCTGCAGCAGGGATCTGGAATCTGTGAAAGCCAGCTGTGACTTTTGGTGTTTCCCTGTTTTCACATGCTAAACTAGACTCTAGGCCAGGTCCAGATGCTCAGGCCCCGTGATTTCCAAGCGGCACAAACTGCCCTTAAGTCAGATTCTGGGAGTTTCTTTCAACTAACCGTTCAACAAAGCTGATATTAATGAAACTGCTGCTTTGGCACTAGGTATTCTGATGACCTGATGCTNACTTTATATATATATATATATATATATATTCTTGTGCTTTTTTAATATTGGTGTCAGGCCTAATTTCTGTTAATGGAAATTAGGTTGCTCAATCAGGAGGAATGCTGAGGAATTGTAATGGGCCACACCTGTCTGACAGTACAGATTTTCATTTCTAACTGGAAAAAATGTCACTCCAGACCAGCTGATAAGTATGTTTATTTGCTTCAAAGTCACATTGAGCACACACTTCAAAAGTATTATTTGAAATGTTTTGTTCATATGATTTCTTTTTCCAGAATAAATGTTTGTTAAGATCAAGGGTTAAACAGTGAAAATAATATAGAGAAATGCAGTTCCCTATGGTTTAGGAATAGGCCTTGCATTTCTCCATAATTATTCTTTCTCCTTGGCTTGTCCATTAAGACCTTTGAGAGCTCTCACAAATATGCCATTTCCCAGAAAAAAGAATGAGAAAGGGGGAGAAACGCAGCCAAAATGAACTCAGTTTTATTTTACTAAGTATTTCTGGAAAATATTTTGTGATCTTTATTCAGCTCTATTAAATAATCCAGTCCATTTTATTGACACTGAAAGCTATCCATATAACCTGTGGACCTATAGTGGCTTCAACAGAGCTATTCTTGACTTTATCAGCTGAGGATCAGAAATTAATGCACTGTCAAATGTATCACAAAACACCTTTCTAGAGGTTTGTAGCAGAGCGAAATGAGTTGTATCTTGATAATCGGTCTAAATTGTGCCTTTGTTTATTTTACTCCCACTGGTCTTTGTTGGGGTCCCAACCAAAGCCAGGATACTGTACATACAGTCCTCTGTCCTTGGTGTTTATTCAGGTTAATGACATGTTCTCATCGACCCCGAGTACCTAATTTGCCATATTGTTCTTCCTCTCTAAATTTAGTCCTGAATTTTTTTCAAGCACTCTTCTCTCTTAGCGGTTTTCATGTGTATCATACTTTTTGTTCAGAAATGAAAAGAACACAGGTGTGGAAAGTGATTTCATGCTACAAACTTCATTCCACTCAGAGAAGAGATTGCAACACTGACATTCAGCTTAGTTTTTGTTTTCTTTTGTTTTGTTTTCTAGCCCAATTAACAGAGCGAGCTGACAGCAGGAGCTGTGTAACACCAGCAAGGTCTCTGGATGGGTGAAATCCAAGCTGATTTACTAGAACTAAGTAGATTACAGCTCCCTATGCTGCTTCAGTGACTGCAACCCTGGCATAACTTGGGTAAGCTGCAACAAAGAACACCCTTTCCTATAGGCAACATCACAATTAATGCTGCAATTTCTCTGCAGAACAGGTCTGAAGCTCATCCACATTGGTAGGAATATTTCAGGGACTGCCGTGGAATTTGAATTGGGCCCTAAATTAGCCTTGAATTTGTTGAATCTTTCTCATTTGTTGATATGATAAGAACATAGAAATGTAAATATTAAACTACTTGAAAATCACTATTTCCTGTGTTATACGGAGATGCGTTGTTGTCATGGGTTATGGGCTACGTTCTGGGCTATGATATTCTGGGCTGGAGCCAGCTAAGACCACAACAAGATTAAAGAATAAATTCGGTGGCCATCCAGCTAGTCCAGGGTCGGACCACAGCCTCCAAATGAAACAAAGACATTTTTATGGGGAAAAAGATTAATGGCATATGTCAGACAAATCAGACTGATATGTATCCAAGCACAGAGCAAAAGACAGTCATACATTTCTCTCTGAGGTTTTTACAATAATATTTTAGCAAGTGTGAAAAGGAATCCCACAGGGGAGGTGATTAATGCTGACATGTTCAGCAGTGAAGTTAAAAACATGTATCTTCTAATACTGCGGAAACTGCCAGGGCAGAATTTTTATTTTAAATTAATGAATAATTGAGCCCTATTTTCATTAAGGGAAGTGTGAAAAAGCAGAAGACAAACCATACCACCAGTACAGTGTCTAAATATCCCTTTTTCAAGTGTGTAGATTTTATGGGCTAATCTCTTTGATAAAGAATAAAGAAAGGGGAAAAAAGAAGAAACAAAAATCTTGCTGAAGGAACCTTTTTCCTTCCTTTAGGTGTTGAGTTTTTGAGTCTTGTGCCTCCTCTGACACTGAATTCACAGATTTTTCACTGATGCTTACAAATAATGGGGAAATCTTATGCTGCTATCACCTTTTCCAGTTGACTGAATGATTCCATGCACTTCTGGACAGTCCACATATAACCTTTCTCTCTGATTCTGCAACCACATATCTGGCAAATTTTTGAGAAATTGAGAAGGAGATAAAAAGCCTGAGAAATTTATATAAAGTCACTGAGATAAAACAGGATAAATGGGAAGTATCAGCTTTTATAAGAATTAAAATCCAATTAAAATGTTCTGAGACTTTAAAATGTCTTGTTATCCTCCTTTGTCATTTTTCTTTGTCTTTGCCCTTCTGGGTCTTGGCCTGGTTCTGAAGTCAAACAAATATTTGTGGAGCATAGTTTATGTTTATGACACATTTGGTACTCTGGAGTGAAGAATAATATAATTATGAAATTTGTCATCAGAACACTTTCAAAACATGTTCTGTTTGATTATTATTTCAAGTCTTAAAATTTAGACCATATGTGACCCAGTAATAGGAATATGAGCATTAGTCTCTGCTTACTGTGGAACCTATTTCTAATTATTTTTGAAGCATGTTGAATATCTTAAGGACCCCACCACACCCTTCAGAGACATTCACAGAAAAAGAAGAATTATTTGCAGAAGGAAACACTTACTTTACAAAAAGCAAATGGAGATCCCACCTCTACCAAACACAACATACTTCACAGTGAACAACTTTCAATACATTGGTGCAGAGAAGAATTTTTCAGGACACGAATCTCTAAGCATCCAGGTGAATTCCCTTGCGGGTGTATGCCCCATGTCCATAAAGATTATATTCAAAAGTGAGGACGGAAAAATCCTCTAAGCAAACAGTTGAGCAACCGTATGCTTAGAGTGGCAGAAAATTGTATATAGGCCAATGGGTTTGCAGAGACACACAGAAGAGACCAATCCCCTGACCACTGTCAAAGACAGAGTCTGAAAGAGAGACTGTCCTCCCCAGGGGAACTCTTTTATGCTGCTGCTTGGATGGGCTGCTTTGTCTTTAGCAGCTCTCTATAATGTTCCTGCAATGTTTGTTTTTTCAAGCTGAATGTTGGAAAGAAAAGTATTTCTTGGATCTTCTTAGGTTCTAGCAGTGCCAAGCTCTGCAGCAGTCATCTTGGGTGATTCTGCAACTGTAGGAATGTTTTAGTTTTTCATTTCCCTTCATTCTTTGATTTCATCTCCTTTCTATTCAAAATATGAAGAGCTAAAGATAAAACAGAATAAAAGTCTCATACTTTAATGATTTAGCATTAAAGTATAAAAATAAAGTACTTCTGCAACTGCAAGGAAACAGCAGTTTGAAATGAGAACCTGTGACCCTCAGACATCTCTACCAACAAAAGTCTATATAGGCATACTATTTTTAAAATGTTTATTTCTCTCATAGGTTCTGAAACCTGAGGGTTTTCCAGGCAAGACACCATTCTTGTGATATTCTCCAGAGAAGGGGAACAGCTTGGTTTCTCCAAGATTTCTTCAATGCTTCAACATTGTTCTCCTGACTGAACAATCCCTGAATCCAGATACTGTATTCTTGTGTATGTAATCTCATTCCTAAGATATTATATAAGAAATAGTCTCCACTGTTGGTATCACCGTCATTACTTATAAAAAAGTGAGCCATGATTAATTAGGTAAATCCACAGAAAATGTTCAGGGGCATCTGAGTACGAAGGTGTCTGAAGGTGCTCATCCTTGTAGGCCAAATATATATCACTGCAGTGGGTTTTTTTCCATGAAATACCATCTTGTATCTACATCGCAAGTTATAAATTTGGTAGCAAGTGTGTCATAATATGGAAGAATGCATAATAAATCACAAAGTCGGATGCAACTTTTTTTTTCAGATAAAAAAAACAGTTAAAATATTTAAATTATTAAAATTAGTAGTTAAATTATTAAAATCCTTGTTAAAGTATTTATATTTCACTTCTTGCTTTTTCAGGCAAATATAATGGCTTTGCACATGCATAGTACACAATACAGCATAATAAGCCTTTCCAAAATTGTTAACAAGGTCTTTTATTGGGCTATGGATAGTATTAAATTTATGTGGAAACTGCTGACTTAGCAATCAAAAAATACATTCACACATCCTATTACTCAAGACAGGCTTGGTGGCCAGAATACCTTTTTTGAACATTTCACTTATGCATGCCCAACTTCTGGTCTCAAGCTCGTAAAACAAGCAAAAACAATACTGAAAACAGGAATGAAAAATGAGAGAATTGAATTAACAGATGTAGAGTGTCAGAAATTTCTCCACGTACCATAAAGCAGAGAAACAAAATGGTAAATGCAAAATGGAAACAAAAGAGGACTGTAAGACATTGTGCCCATTTAGTGAAGAAATGCAGATTTTTCTAAAGCATATTGTGCAAGATTTTTGACCAGATGACTTGCTTTTGCAAGTGAACTGGAATCTCATGAAAATTTAATTACATACAATTTAATTACATACAATTTAAATGTTAAAAAAATTAAAAGAATTTGAAAATGAAAACAAAATTCTAATTACAGTCCTTAAGTTGACATATCTCTACCATAAAAATGTGATGCTGAAATGTTGAAGTAATATTATGACTGCTGTTTGTAATTATTTAGATCACTAAAATCTTTTGTAAAATAATTCTGCAGGTTTTATATATACAGTTGAAGAAACAGTATCAGGAAAAAAATCCCATTTGTTCAAGCTGGATTGGCTGTATGGTTAAGTTGTTAGAATAGTCCTTGGCATTTTTTTGGCCTTTGCTAGCTAGCACGCCTTCAGACAGTGCCTGGTACGGCTCAGGACCTAGGCCAGGCCAAGCCTCATTCCCAATAGACTGTTCATGTCTAGTTCAATAATTTCTCATAGGCAGTTTTGGATGTGGACTGTTTAATGCCATTTGGCTTCAATGCCAAAAGACCAATCCCATGCGCCTTTAATATAGCAGTCTACACATTTGCTGGCAGTTGATTTTGTGTTTGACCTCAGGCTATGCTGAAGTAACCTGGTTAGATGATCTTCCCCATGGAGTTCCAGTATCAGAACAGATACCAGACGTCTCCTTTCATCTGGTTCAGAAGGACTGCAACCCACTGTTGTCCCTAGTTCCTTCTTCCGTTGCTTACTTCCTCCAGTCTGCAGTTCTCAGCATAAAGAAAACTGCCTTTTCCACAGATCTCATGCTTCTGAGTCCTCTTACCATAAACTTTTTCAAGATAGAGTAGGTGCTTATCTTGCTTTTTCCCCTTACTTAACCAAGACAGATCACATTTTTGAGGGCATCCTTCATGGACAGTAACCACAAGCCTTGTGTCTATGGGTGGATGTACTATGTGTGCTATGCATAGCCATAATATCTCTGCAAGCAGAACTAGTTGAAAGAAAAATTAAAACATACTCACACACTCAAAAAACATGTAATTTTCTGCTAGAGTAATTCATAAATGCATCACAAAGGCAGTGATTAGAGACTTTCATATTATTTTCAGCACTCAGTCACCCAGAGGAAGTGGTGAAAATTCCATAAAATTTGACATTTTATAAGGATGGTGAACAATATTTTTGGAAATTTAATGTAAGGAACAATTTAACTTTAGGAGGAGGATAAACTACATGTTGAGAAAGGGCACACTATTCAGAATTAAAAGGACAGAAGACTTGTGTATTTATGTGGCAGACTGCATGCTGACTATTCCTTCTGACTATCACATATCCATAAACAATCAAAGGCTGAAGTGCATAAGGGACACTCAGTGTAACTGGTTCTCTCATACTCTCAGTCTTCCCACTTGGTTTTGCAGTTAATAACATTAATACAACACAAGATGGAAAGGTGTCACTCAAAGGCAGGGGGAATGTGACATAAAAGTCATCCAGGGGTTTACTAATAATTTTGAAAATTATGAGAGGTTGTCAAATAAGACAAACTAGAATTTAGCCAAACCAGATAGGTAAAATATACTGATGTTGCTTTGGATTATGAATTTAAAATACTTTACATGTAGTTACTTGCAGGAAATATATGCATTTAGTCTTAGAGTTGGAAAAGTGAATCAAAAGGATAAAATCTTGATTAGGAAAGACAGTATAGTCATACACAAACTTCTGCTTATTACTGCTAAATTATGGGAGGGCCCTAATAACCCAAATTGTATCAGCTGTTACTGTTTTGATTAAATAAGTGAAAGCTAAATATGCCTGACAAAGTAGTAACTGATATCAAAAGAACTGAGAATTTACTAACCAAAAAATAAGAGCTAGATAAAGGCAAAAGAAAAAAACAAGCTGGAAAATGTGATTTAGAGTTGTGAGCACTGGCCTCACTTCCAAAAAACAAACATCCCATAGTCTGTGTTTCTGGTGGAATTGGTGGTTGTGTCTCATGGGCAGTGTTTATGTTAGGTTAAATTCTAGATTTATTTTTTTGCTGCATACTGCAGTGCACTTTGGAGTCCTGTTCCAGGTCAGGTCCTTGTTCTGAACATACTTTGATCCTCTCTGAGCCATTCATCTTCGTATCCTCAGCACAGAAATCACAGCTTCTTAATGTGTGGAGAAGGTGAAGAGAGGCCTCTCCAATACAGCAGCATCATAGTCCATCATAGAAGTAGGATGTGGCCAGGGCATGTCCCGAACCCAGATACTAGGGACTGTTCTTGGGTTTAGCAGTATAAATGTAGACAATATACATTCTACCTTTAAAAGAATAAAGAATCTGAGAACAGACTGTCCTTGGTCTTCTTTTTAGCCACACACTACCCTTTGCATATGATCTAAGTTTAACATCTAACTTATAAACAGAGAATAATAAAGGGGAAAGTTTTCTATGTGTTATGATCTGAATCCAGAAAAGAAGTCCAATGTAAAGACCAATAATCTTTGAAGACTTTAAACCCAGCAATAACAAATATTTTGCAAGTTGACTTGTCTTCTGGAAATTGCCATTTATATAAACGGAAATTCCTAATGAAGCTAGGGCTTTTAACATAGACACCCACAGCTTCAGACTAAAAAGTGATTTATTTTAAATCCCTGTAAAGAGCCTCTAACAATATTAATGGAGTGATTCTGGGGCAGAGAGAATAGGTTTCTGTTCCACATGAGCATCCATTCATATCACTTAGGAGACTGGCTTGCTTAGTATATTTAGTTTACTGCTTGTTTCAACAAATTAATGAAAGGGCTGCTTTCATGACTGTGTTTATTTTAATTTGGCCACCAGGGATGTGAAGAAATTCTGATGTATATTGGTCAGGGAGGTTACCAGCTTGTTAAAGCTGTCCCTGTAGTCCCACAGGTCAAGCTGTAAGTAAAATAACCATTGAGGATCTGCCTTCCTAAGCTTGCCTACTGCCTCTGAGTCAGGAAGCAAGGCCAGCTCTAAATTAAAGATACTTTTTTTTTCCCCTTCTGTTTTGCTGCTTGGCCCCTGAAATTGAAGGACTTTTTATTAGATTATTTTTGCAATAAGGAGAAGTTAGGAAACGATCCAAAAAAATGTTTAAGTTCTGGATTTATTTCTAACACCTGAGTGTCCTTGGCTGAAATATTTACATGTATAAAGATAAGCATGTGGCTAAAGTTTTTGCTGAGCTGAGATCTCAGAACCCTACCCAGGCTTTCCGTGATGAGTTTCAACTTATCTGTGGGATTACCTCTTTCCATAGATGAGGACCCAGATTTGATATCCTGGGCACCTCTTGAATTCCCTGACATGCTCTTGAATATGAACACCACAGGAGCTCAATAGCTAAGCTAGATAATACATAAAAATAATATACAGAAAGGGTGGAACAGGAACAGTGTTTTTTTAAATAGCTCAAGATAAATCTCAGTTTTGAAATAAGGTGAATACCTGCAATCCCCTTTGCTCTCAGTGGAGCCAGGGAACAGAGAGGATGGTACAGGGACAAATCCTGGTCAGCAGCTGCTGTACGGGACCAAACTGTCTGGGCAATGGAATGAGGAGAGTCTGCTGAGGTGGCAGTCAGGCTGGTTGCAGTCCCCCATGCCCTGTCACTCATCACTAGTCAAAATATAGCCTTAAACTTCACTCAGCCCTGACAAGGATCTTTCTCCTTGTCTCTTTCTGCTCAGGGCTGAGGTTGTGCCTCAGGCAAGTCCTCTCCTCCACTTCAATTTCCTCCGGTTTTGCAGGGCTACAGAGGGCTCTTGCCTCCCTCAGACTTTTGCAGGAGCGTTTCTTGATTACCAGAAGCCTGTCATTGCTTTTTGATCCTGCTTTTCTCTTGAGCTGCTTGCTGCTGACAGTCATTTGCATGCCATGGTTATGCAAATGTAATGAGTAAAAACGAACGTTTTATTTGTTTTTAATTCCAGGTAGTGTCTGCTAGATAACATAGCTGGTTCACTGACAGGCAGGGGTCAGAAATATACCTGTTTATAGAATCAATGGGAGCTCCTGAGATTCTCCGAAGTGTTATATCTTATTGAAAAAAAAAAGATATTGACAAAGTCATGAAAGGTTTAGATAGAAAATTTACTTTACTATAAATGATGTCTGTAAAGTTGTGAATGTTTTATAAAAGTGTTCTATGAATTCATTAGGAGAGTTGATGGTATCATATTCTACTCATGTAAGTTCTAAATGCATTTGCAAGCACATTTTAATTATGTGTAACATCTTCCATCCCTTCCTTTTCAGGCTAGCATATGCCCACCTGTGTTGGCTATCCAATTACATAGATCACATCACATAAAATAGATTATTTCAATACTCTGAAAACCCAAACTATGAAAAAAAAAAAAAAAAAAAAAAAAAAGTCATTCTGTCAGCCAAGAGTGAAAAGGTCTCCTCTTTTCCGAGGCAGGAACATGCTGCACCTGCATTACCCAAGATCTGTTTTCCTTCACCCTGATAATTCTTCCCTGTGAGGGCTGCAAATGCTATTGCAGGGCATGCCAGAGCAGAGTGTGGCAGGTGCCCCTCAGAGCATTTCTCCATCAGAGTGTGCCTCAGGGTCCTTAGTGAAGCAGCAGCACCCCTAGTGCCAAACTGGCTGCCAGCCCACTTTGTTGGGCTGCTACGTGACTCTGGCTCTTGCACATCACCAGACAAAATGATCCAAGCCTGCATAGTCTGCCAGGCCTATTTGCACATTAAAGACAACAGCTCTTGTATCAGCTTTATAATGCAACTGTGGAATCCTTTGGGTACACTGAATTAAAATCACTGCTAGAGTGGGGCTGTGGGAGTCTCAACACCATCAGCAACACACTCAGGTCAAAAAACATATGAGAATGGTTCGATTTTTATTTTTTTTTGACTTTTAATTACAGATGTGCTGGCTTCCCCTGCTTTTCTTTTTTGTCTGCTCGCTGTTTCTCACAGAGTTTTGGCAAGGAGCAGGCAAAGGCTTAACTCCCGGGAGAAGAGAAGCAGCAGCAGCCTGGAAGCTAGGCAGAATGTAGAAAAGGAGGCCTGCGGATGTCAGCAAGTCTCTCCAACAGGGACTCTGCTCCTGTGGTGAGATGTTTTGCTGGGTATGGTAGTGCCCTGTCAGAGTATTTTAACAGTAGGTAGCTTTTATGCTCAGTCCTGGTCTTTACTTCTGTGTGCACAAATTTGACGAAGTAACTTGGCTCAAGATTGGAATCCCCTTAAAGCTTGGAGGAATTCAGACTTGGGCTTTTGAAAAAGCCTATTTGGGATATCCAGATTCATCTATCAATTCCTGAATCCCTCAACTCTGGGGTGTATTTGGATGTAACAACATGTTTTCAGCTGAAGTAAAATAGAGAGTAATTATGGACACTGTTCTTGGACACATTTGGGTAGTTTACGAATAAAGAATCCTGCTCTTTCATTTCAATATGTAGTATGGAATAGGAGTATATCTAGTATATCTTTTTTTATATACAGACTGTCTTCAAAAGTTTTTCAAATCACCAGAAGGATATATGCATTTTGGAGAACATTCTCCAAGAAATTTTTTGGAACATAGCTAAATGATGTGAGAAGCCTTTACAGAGGCCAAGAGGCCCTTCTTTTTGTTCATATGTTCAGCAGTAGAAACATCCCTTGTCAAGCTAGATGACCTCTCGGTAAACTAAGAAAGCAATATCAACAAGAGAACTAAAGTCTGAAATATCCGGAGAAAAACAAAGTCTTGATTTTATTAAATAAACAAGCAAACAAACCAAAACACCTTTTGCCTGAAAAATGTATGTGTGTAAAGCATCTGTATGAACTGCAGTGATTGAATTTGGCATTTTTAAGGCTGTGTTTGCTAAACACTGGAAAACTTGTGAAAAGTTTCTGTAGTTTTTTTCTGCTTGAAAGCACCACAAGATGGCACTTTCTGCAGAGAATACCTAATATTTAAATGAATAAAAGAATCTTAATTTTATGAAATGTTGCTATTAAACATACAGTGCATTTGAATGAAAAATGCAACAGGGACCAAATAATAAAATGGAAAGCATAATACAATCTTTGGTCTATAAAAATATGCAGTCTGTGACCCTGAAAACAATCATATACTTGTCTAGGTTTGTGGCTAATCTGGCAAGTTATTTTCACATTACTCAGTAGATACATATACTATAAATATATACTGCAACATGCTTGTAACCAATGCTTGAAACAGTCTCTTAAGTCATTCTTTGCCCCTGCTTAGCAGATTTGGGCAAAATATACTGATCTTCCACGAACTATAAAAAGAAAGCTGCAAAATACAAATATGTCCAGTGACTTCATAGCAAAACAAAATTGTATTTTGGTGACTGATTATAGATTTAAATTAAAAAATATGAAAATTCTGGAGGTATTTTCTATTCTAAGTGGAAGGAGATAGAGATAAGAACGAATATTCTTCCTTGTTGCCGTAACATTCACATAGCTACACTTATTAGTATGCATATAAGCATAGTTATTTTTGAAGGGCATTTTTTTTTTCCTCATTTTACCTCTGAATGAATATTAGCGTTATTCCTGAATGAAGTTCTATTTTAAGCACATTTTCTGTTTTAAAAGTGTTTGAATGAAGTACAAGTAAATTTGTTGCCCAGCCTGGCAGAAAGTCTTACCTACAAAGTTATTTTTGGTAGGTGTTTCCTTGTAGTATAACTCTAGCTAGACTGTCCAATCTCAACATTTATCAGTCTTTAATCCAAAAGGAAACCACTTGATTTCATGACTTTTTGTTGAACATAGCTCATCTTTTAGCTTTTAATAATACATCGAGTATAAAACGTGCAAAGTATGTTCCCCTTCACTTAGCAAAAATGCATTGGCCGTCCTCTCCACTGCTGCACACTGAGAGGTGGTCTCCATCTCTCTGTGACAGAACAGAGAAAATAGCAATGACAGGGAGCCAGGAGAAGGCAGTGGCCAACAGTTCAACAGGCCAAAACTGCACAGCTTTCATTTGGATGGAAATCTCTGCTCATATGAAAGGAAGTGGATTTCTGCCTCCCAAGCAACTCTGGCAATGGGATCCTGGGCCCTCCGACTCCACTCCAGCAAAATGACCTTTTACAATGTGTTTGAGATTGAGGATTAGGTTCTTGAAGAAAATTTCTTTACAGGCTACCTTGGCTTTGGATGCTGGATGATCTAGAATAGATGAGTATAAAGACTAGTGTGTACTAACTGATTTTCAATCCAAAGGGAAACTTTCCACGAAATTCAGTTATCCTTAGACTGGTCCTGCATTATTGGTTGGGGGATTTTTTGTTTGTTTACTTGTTTTTGTCTCTGGAGTTTCCTGTGTCTTCTTCCAAGTATGAATGATTTCCTATTGGCACTGGTATCCTTTTCAACTTTGAAAGATTTTGATTTGTTACTGATGAAGCAGGAGCTGACATGTTTTTTCAGATGTTTACTGGTTGTGGTTATCAGCTTGGCTGATGCCAGGAATGATGGCAACTGATCTGTCTCCTGAGAAGGAACTGTTTGTTCATGTACCCTTCCTCTTTCTGCTGTGTGGATTCAGGGAAATAAAACAAAGGTTTTGCAGTGGTACATCTTAAATAATTGACCTTTGGAGAACTGCCATACAAGCCAGTGAATTACACTTGAGTGCCTCAGTGTATTGGGTGAATGACTGTTTAAACCAGTATTGCCCTGGTCATTGAATACATCAGAGATGTGTTTAATACTGCCATTTCTTTTTTTTTTTTCAGCTGAAGACTTCAGGCTCAGTACTTTAGAACAATAGCATCTGTGAAATTTGTTATTTTAAATTTAGACACTAGAGAACATCCTTTACCTATTTATAAAAGGTTTGAAATATTTCAAAATATGAAGCTGAAACTGCTTGCTTCAAATTGTTTGAATATCTCAGTTCTTAGCACATGCTATGAGATTCTGTTATCAAATATTAATCCAGTTGCTTCACAGAACATTTTACTGGCAAATTATCCCTTATTTTATTATGGGATGAATAGGGCAATAGCAGTTAAATTGAAAGCAGGTTTTCTGAAACTAGTTATTAAACTACAGTGCTACTTTCTGTAGTAAAATAGTCTCTTTTTTTTTTTCTATATCCTGCAATTATACATGTCTGTAATTCTATACAGACAAATAGATATCATTATATTAAAAAAATCAAATTATCAGATAGAATATTTAATATTTATCATTTGCCAAACAGTTGAAACCACACATCTGTCAATTCTTCCTTATGATTAACAGAGGTCTTATTTGCAAGTACATAATTTATAGTTTTTCATAATGTGGCAAAATAATATGCTATTTTGTTTGTGTCAAGCCCAATAGGCAAAAACTATGAGGTTTAGGTGAATGATTAATAGATGCAGAGGAAAGGAGGGAAATAGATAACGGCAAGAGTCACTACGCAAAATAAAACGTAGAAAAAAGTATCTACTATAAAGTAAGGTTCCTCTCAGTCGAGTTGACCCTTTCCCAAACTTCTAAATTATGTCAGCCTGAAAAAATGTATTGCTTCACATTCTAGGTAATATGTAGGTTCACTAAACAAAACGACTTCGTAATGGTCATTAATATTTGTGGAAAAAACATTCTATGTGCTCTGGAGTGCACTGCGTTCATTCTCTTCTGAAATCTCATCTTTGTTCTTAGTAATTACCATCTGTTTCTAATATCTGACATTCTGTGTCAATGGCAAAGACTATTCAAGCTTCTGTACACAATATGAGCTATGATAGTTTATTATATTTTTATATAGCAAGACCATATTTTTAAAAGAAATAAATATAATTTAGCTTGTAAAGCAGAATATAATGTACTTTTGCTGGTGCCAGTTTAAACAAAAGTAGGAATTGGACACCATCTACAAACCTTGTTCTGAACAGTCCATTCATTCTGCTCACATGCATTCTAAGATCACAAAAAGTTCCTATAGAGCTGAACTTTGCTCTAAGAACAAAACAAAACCCCTGTGTCTACATATTCTCCCAACATATGCAATTAGTTAGTGTAAATAGCATCACTCCTGCAAGAAAAGGTTAGACACACATTGAGAAAACTCCACAATTATCATTTTCTGATCTTTGGTCTTTGAACCAAACAGAACACTCTTGAAAACTCTCTTTTAACATAAATCAGATGTCTAAAAGATCAGGCTGCAGCAGTTTCAAGATAGGGGATTCTTTTTCCCCTGGTTTTGATTTAAACTCTTTCAAGGCTTATAAACTCACATAAAATACCTTGACCTGCTGGTGGGTAATTATCCCAGGATTCTTTGTCCCGCTTAAGGTTTATTTTAACACCAGAAGTTAATGAAAAGTTTAAGAAGTGTGTTCTTCTCTTAATCTACATACCATGGACATAAAAGTAAGGACTTCTATGCTCACAAACAGCTGCTTGATTCACTGTAGATTCTATGAGAAATTATAACAATAAAAGAAAATGTTTAAAGAACATGAGGACTGTGGTTTTAGGGGAGTAGGTTGAAGGATTTTTTCTCTTGAAGATAGCTAGTCTATACTTCCCAAAACAAACAAACAAACAAAACACTTCCCCTAGCCAGGAACCACTGTCATTCTGGCATGTCAGATAATTTTGGAGACCGATCCAAAACTGACTGAAATAAATGGAAACAGCCAATGGTGAATTTCCTAGTTGACTTAGTTAAGCCTGTCTTGTCCAGGTATCCTATGACTTCTACATGCTCTATTTTGCAAGAAACATGAAAAAAAAAAAAAAAAAAAAAGGATACAACAGGACAATGTCAGCAGCAGCTCCATTTGACAAGATAATACATGTTTTGCACTGAATGATACAGTTGCCCCATTTTCATACACTAAAAGACCCATGGCTCTACCCTGAGTGCACCTCTGCCTCCCATGAAGTAAAGAGCTCCAGGGCCTTCTGCAGGATCCTCTCCTCTGGCAGCAGTTTCCAACCTTCAGGAAATATGGATCTTTGGAGCAGGGTAGCAATGAGTAGGATGAATAATATGCTTGAGTTTGGAAATAACAGGTATTTGTAAGCCCACATATCTCACTTACTTGTCTCAGCTTGACTTCAAGAATATTTTCTTAACTGCATGCCAAAGCTTCATCTTATCTTGCCTTTTCTTCATATCAGGTTCCATATAATATATCTTTGGAGAAATACAACTGTAGATAAAAGAGTTGTTTGCTTTGTCCTTTTAATTACTGACTATAAATACACCAGCAGAATAAATATTGTGGAAGTGAAAGGGCTATCTAAGTTTAAGAACAATGAAGGAACGATCATGGACAAACCACCCAGGAATTTAGTCTGGGAATCATAATAATTCAAATAATCAAAGCAATGCTATTCTGTAATTATTTTCCTGAGGCTATAGTATGGGCTAGACATATAAACAATTTTAAGACAAATTTATGAATAGGATTAGATGAAGTGGTTTCTGCAGTAGCAGGAGACTTGAATCAATGACATAAGAAGTACTTTGCAGTGTTGCATCATAAATTCATAAATTAACCTACTGCTGCTCTACTCCCCTTCAAGTTATAGCATGGGGCAAGAAATTATTTTCATGTCTCTATAGTCATAATCCTATTATCCAGTATATTAGGAGATCAAATTATCCTGGACAATGGAAGTGGAACATGTAGGCCAGGACATACTAAGGCTAAAACTGGCAGATACTTCTACACCGAGACGCCTGCATCCATGTTCTGAATCAAAAAAAATCCAGGCTGAGGGGAAACTTAAGCTGAGAAAACAGTTTATATAGGTAGGGATCCAGGGTTGCAGTTAGCAAGCTGCCCTGGTCAGGGTAGCTGGGCAAGATGGTGCAGAGACACAGAGAGCTCAGCAGAATGCCGTTCCTGCCTGAACAAGCTTGTCACCTTTGGCTTAATGCCAGCGATCCCGAACTGAACTAACTGAGTGAACAACATGGGGGTGCGTGTTTCCCTCTTCACAATATACATTGTGGGGGTAGTTTTTAGTGTGGTAGCAAGGCTGGACTTAGCTCTGCACAGCTCATAGGCAGCAGTAAGGCCTCTCAAAACACTGATTACTTTCAAGAAGTGAGCATAGACCTCAGTGTGATCAGGTGCTAGAAGACATTTGGGGCTGTTGCAGGCTTACCTGATGTGGATAACACTGGGAATGGATTATCTCATTGCCTACAGATAATTAGGTGACATGTACGACTGTGACATATTGGTAATACAGAAGACATACAAGAAGTACACATCACACTCTAGACAAAATTTTAAAGATGAAAGAAATACCTAATAAACGCCTTAATTTAACCTCTTACTGGTCCTGACCAGTGACAGATCCTTCCCTTCCCTGTTCCAAAACTCTGTTTTATTTTGTTTCCCCTCAAGCCTTAAGCATCTTGCCTTATTCAGTACACAGGTCGGACAGATGTAGGGATGGAAGGATGGGGGATATATATAATCAGCATGCACAGTAAGCATGGCTCTTCCACTATTTTTGTTAATAATCTCTATGGAAAAAAAAAGAGGATTTTTTTCTACTGCTTTCTGATAACAGGTTTGACTTCCTGGTAAATTTGAAGATCTTGTGAAAAGGCTGGGAATATCCTTTTTGTTGTTATTTTTGTTTTATTTATGTAAAGCAGTGTTTTTCTCTAACCATTTTTCAGCAGCAGCTGAACTATTTTGTCTGAAATTTTTGGAAACTATTAAGCTGAAGGAAGACACCTGGCGCAGAAAATTTCACATAAACAGTTTACATTTTCAGCAGTATAAATCTTCAAATATCAGAGCTTGGAACATCCCTGACAATCTAATTGGCAGTCCTTCCAGACCCTTCATCCACTAGCTGCTTGCTCAGTTTACTTCCAGTTAGTGCTGATCAAAACTAAAAATTTCTTTGTCTTGGAAACACTTTTCTTATTTTTAAAGATCTTTTCTATAAAACAAGATGAAACCTGCTTTTTAAAAATATTTCCCCAAAAGGAAACTCTGTTTTCCATAGCCAGTTCCTTTTCAGGGACTAAGGTGCCTGGAAGCCTTGGGAATCCTGGCCCTAGTAACAGAAGATAGGTGCTGGAAGCCTGGGAACCCTTGTCTGCTTCATATGGCAGAATTGCTTATGAAATATGAATCCTGGAAATTCAGAGTTCCTGAACATGATCTGACGAAAGGAAAAGGTTTACTGGCAGAATGTTCTGCTGGCCTTATTTCTCCTGGCAACTTGAGGCACAGGTCGATCTGTCCAAGACTGCAGGTGATGGGAGATTTTTTCTCCAGTTCCAGTCAGCTGGAAACACTAAGCAAAGATGCTGCCTGAACACACTCCTCTCTAAAGCTGTGCATCCCTAGTCTCTTTGATCACAACCAGTCTCCTTGTGAGACCAGGAGCCTGGTGGAGCAGGATTTCCTCTCCAAAAACCTAGCTGCTGAAATCAGGACCCAGCGTTGGCTGCCTACTGGTTAAGACTCACAGGTTGCAGACCTCGTTTCTATATCAATTTAAGAGATGCAGAGTCAGAGCTTTTATTTCCCAGGAGAGCATCTCTAGGCTGTACTCAGAATTACGGAGCAGGGGCAGCTCCACGCTGCCTGTTCAGCCAGTCCCATGTCTGGCGCAGGGACGAAAGGCTCAGGGAGCTGGATTGTGCGTGGCTATCTGGAGGCCACTCTGCTGAGAGAGGTGCATCCTGCTTTGCAAGAGCTCTCCTGTTTTCTGTCCCATGATCATCCGACACAGAAAGTGTCCGCAGTACGGTGGACGGGGAAGAGGCCTGTCCAGAGTGATAGAAGGAGAATGGTGGCAGCTCCCCATCACTACTGCCCAGTGTGCCCGGGGAGGTCATGTCACCTGATGCAACCGCTTCTGCTAGGGCAGGTCACGAGCACAGGGCTGTGCTCTCCCAGACTGGCTAGCATCTGATATGATGTCACGGGCTGAGGCTATTCTCACACATGTACGATAAACCCGATCTCAGAAGCAGGCACTGCCAGAGCACTACAATAAGACAACATATACAACAAAGATGCCTTCGTTCTTTCATCTGAATGCCAATGATGTATTTCTAAATTGAAGTGATTAAATCAAAGGGCTAATCAGGTCAGACTTATCTGTCAGCTAAACTATAGGTTGGTGAAACTAACAGTTTCTAAATAAGCCTGACATATTTTCATACATTTCCACAAGCTGGAATTTTGAAATGTGTGCCTAACTGGCCTCATCTTTTTGTAGCTCATGAAAAATGATATGTAGATGGTTAACAGTCAGTGCCAGAATCAACATTCCTTCTTTTCCTAGAAACTGAAGATTTAAAGATTTTCCCATCAAAAGGATTTATGCAAGGATTTATGGATCCTGCAAAAGTTGGCTTCATGAATATTGTTCCTCCGTCTTTTGGAAATTTTATTTTTAAATAACTTTTTTTTTTTTTTAAGTACAAAAATAGTGAGCCCTTCTTTATGAAATCCATGAAAACCATTTTAACCCTGTTCTTTATCTTTTAATTTATTTAGCACTTTTTTTCAGATGTGTTTATAATACTTATCACTGGAAAAGCTTCTAAGTGACACAAACTGCATACAGTAGTAACAATTCTTTAGTCTGTCCATGAAACTTAATTGCACTAGAAATGCTCTAGAAATTATTATTCAAATTAGTTTCCTTTTCTCTGGCAACTGTTTCTGCTTTTCTTCACATTTAAAAAATGACCTGGAGAGCACAACACTTGATTTATTCTTGTGAAAATGATATCAGAATTAATTGCATCATCTGGATATAATTATTTTTAAAAGGATTTTTTTTTTCTCTTTGAATCAATTCAGGAGAAATAAACACTTCAAAAATCTGATGAATGATGGAAAAAAAAAAAAACCACCAAAACTATGAATCCACAGTAGTGCTGCTTTTTAATGTAGAGATTAACTGTGGTCAGAAAGCTTATAAAGATAAGAGTTCAAGGCAGATGAAGAAAAAAAGTTAAAGAATACTAATCCAACCAAAGTGGTGTCAGAACAGCCCTGTTGTAATTCACCTGAGTCCACTTAGAATAACTGCCTGAACCTAGCTTCAAACTGTTAGTAGCTTTATTTGAGAATGCACACGGGAATGGTGGAATGGTGATGTTTCAGCAGCCTGGAAAATGGCAAATGCAGAGTCTATCTTTAGAAAGAGAAAAGAGAAGGAATTGAGGGCTTGCAGAAGAATCAACTTAACTTCAGCTCCTGGAACAATAATCAGATACATTGTTCATAAGCACTTGGAAGATAACTGGTGGTGAGTAAGAGCCAACATACATTTGTTGAGTAAACCTCTCCAAATTAGCCTTGCTTCTACTTATGATAGAGTGTCTTATGGACAGAAGACAAACAGTGAATGCCAGATAACTCTTGACTCTATTCAGAATTTTGACACTGTCTCATATAACATTCACAAAAGAATTTTTAAGAATATTTTCTTAGTAAACTATTGTTAGATCAGTAGAAGAATAAAGTTATAGGGTAAGTAGGGATGAGCTGGATATATAGTCCAAAAATAAAGACAAACATACCTAGGCATCTAGAATAATCGTTATGAAAAATTAAGAAATAGTCTCAGTAGCAATCCTTCAGGAAAAGCTCAGAACATTAAAGTACATTACGATGTCATATGGCCAGGAAAGAAGGCAAATATTGTTATGAGATGTGCATAAACAGAAGTGACATCTAAACATCATATATGTCATCTCTCTCACTCAAAACAATAAGACTACAGCAGTAGTTTTGTCTACTCAAAACAATAAGACTACAGCAGCAGCACAATGTTATGTGATCCTTATGTCATATATATGTTATATTATTATTATGTTATAGTATGTTATTTATTAAAGGGATATATAGAACAATTGGTAAAAGTAGAGAAAGAAAAAATAATGATCAGAGCTCCAGAAAAGATGACCTCTGGAAAAAAAAAAAAAAAAAGTAAAAAGGAATTTGTAGTGTTTAGACTAGAGAGGAGGTGGCTGGAGAAGGTGATAACACTGTTTAAATATGTAAAAGGTAATAAATGGAATAAAGCATTCTGTCTGACTTTTGCAGTCTTAATTTGTAGGAACTGTATATTATACCCAAGTCACACAGTCCTGTCAGTAAGCAGAGTGAGGCCAGGAACAGGCTGTCCCTGCATATCTTGGAATCTCTGTCACTGGGTGTTTTGAAGAACAGTGTTAGATGATCATTTGCCAAGAACTGTTTGGATATAGCCAGCCTTCTTATTGAGAAACTATAGGGGACTCCATGACGTTTATTCGGCCCTGTTTTCTATGAGTCTATGATAAATATAAACTAATAATAAAATATTGTGTTTTGGCCCATTTCTTTTTCTGTGCAGAGAGCTCTTCTGAAAAAAGGAGATTGTCATAGTCCCTTGTTTCTAAAGAGACCACTTTTCAGGCAAGGAAAAATGAGCTGTTGAAAAATCCAAAATGTCCTCAATACCTGCTATGTTAAGCTTGCAGTGAAAACAAAATGTTCCCAAACTAAAATGTAGAGCACATAGTTTTGTTAGTCCATTTGGATGTGTTTTTTTAATAAGTCAAATACCACACACTTAGTTGCAGCTTCATAAAAGTGTTTATTAACCATCATGAACAATTGGGCTGTGTTGCTGAGATAATCCCCTGTAACAAGGATTCATCGCAAAGGCCAAAGCCACCCCAAATGGTGGGAAGTAATAGTCACGGGAAGCCTGTGGCTCAATTCTCAATCAACTTTTAAATTACATCTTCATAGTTACCTCAATGCTCAACATAAGTGTTCCTGTTATTACATCTTCTATCATACAAGCTCATTGCCACCAGCTTTCTCATTTTGGCACGAACACACTTAGAATTGTACAAAATTTCATTTGTAATTTTATACTTGATTAAACCAACCTTTGCCACACAAGAACTCTCCAATAAGTACATATAAGCTCTGACACAATCAGTCAACCCTAATAAGACTTTTTTTCTGATGTCATGCATTATGTCAAGTAATCTGTGGAGGTTTTCATGTTAAAAAACCACAAACCTAGAGAGTTTCACTTCGCGTCAGTGTGATTCTGAGCTTTAAGTGAATGTGTATCAGAACATTCCATTCTGATGTCTCTGAGGAAATTTGTTATCCCCAAATTCCTTTCTTTTGAGTATATGAGTAAAATCTCATTCCATAACTCAGTTACTTGATGGTACTCATATTCCATAGGAAATGCAGTCTATTTCATTATGTCATATGAAATTTTCTTTCTCTCTCTGTTTAATAAACTATCCTAATCCAAATCACAGCAACCATTTAGAGATTTCCTGTATCACTGGTTGTCAAATTAGTTTTCAACAACAACTATTAAATCAGGTTTCTTTCAGAAGATTCTTTAAAATGGTTTCTAAAGATGGTGTTTTATTCCATTAGAAAAAAAAAAAAGAAAAAAAAGGTATATTAGAAGCTAACAGTTAGAAGCTAAATTCGGAACAATCAGACAAAATATAGCGTGTTATTTTTGACTGAAAGAAGTTGTTTAAAGGCAAAACAAGCTTCTTAGTCTCAGAAAAAATTCCCCATCTTGAATAGTTCTATATCAGGATCAGATGGCTTTCTGGGATAAATTCTGGGTAAAATGGAGTAATATACAGGAGCATAAATTAGCAATTTAATGTGCTGGAGGGGTTCTTTCTTATATACATTTGCCTTTGGACTCATACTTGTGATATAATCTCAAGAATGAAGCTGTTTTCATCCTGGTGAAGAACATGTACCAAAGTGTCAACCAGATCACCCTAATTGCAATGTGGTAACCTAGTTATCTAGTTACCTGATGTGCACGTAACTCTTTATGCACAATGACCTAAGAGTGGTATCTGGAGTTAATCACATTACCAAAAATAGACTTTTGTGGACATAGAGTCGAGGAACCCTAACAGATCACAACAAATCAAATCTTCTTCATTCTATCTTTATGATTTGGAAGCACTTGGAAGGTAAAATTTTATAACCTATAGGTCATGGTACAGAGGTCGCTTGGGTTTTGCATTGTACTCACAGCGAGATTTCCTGAAAAGGAAAGGATATGACATTTTCATGTTTTCCTTTTGTGATGATTATGATGATTCAGAGTATCAAGAAAGTTCTTTTACTCATTTCTCATGGAGTTTTTAGCAATTTCTGTACATCAGCAAGAATAGATAGTGTTATATCATCAGTAAATTGCCACCATATATTCAATTATTATATTCAATTTGGTAAATATGACCCACTGAGTCATCAGTAGCAACTCAGGATTTATAGTAGTTTTTTTGGGAGATTAGATGGTGTTCCCTGTGCCATCACAGCAGCATGATTTTCATCTCATTATAAACAGCTCCTTCTAAGTCACTTCATTACTGTACGTTATATGCAAGCAGACTTTCTGAAGCCTTTCAAGCCCAGCTTGTCTAGTAAAAGCCTATCCAACTATGACGTTTAAAGTTTTTGTTTCCTTACCTGAATTTCATTCATTTCTCCACAAACAAATTTAACAATGCACTTTCCACAAATCTTTCTCATGTGGCATCAGCAAAAGATTTCATACACCTATTTGGAACAGATTATGCAAAATAGATCTTTTTGTACACACTTCCTTTTTCTTCTCCATGGTATTACAGCATGTCACTTCTCTTAATCCTCTTCAGTTTTCCTGGAATGATTTTTTAGACAACATAGTTACTGAAGATATTTGTGAGTGGAATATGGAAAAGCCTGTAATCTTTTCCAAGAATCTCATTAATTTGGGTTTATTCTGAAATAATGGTATTTTTGTTAGTCTCTACTTTGTCTACTCAGAAAAATACACTTATCAGATAATTTGCACTATGCTCTTCACCACATATGTTAGTTCCAGTCTTGCTAGAACATTATTTTTATTTTTCATTTTCTTGCAATAGTTTAAACATTTTTTATTATGCTCCTCCTACTGATCCAGAGCCATAGTACAAGTTGTGGCATCATCTACATCTGCTAGCATATCTGTTATTTTCCTGTGGAACACTTCTGGCTCATTTGACATACCACAGGAAATGTTATTATCCAATGTACTCACTGGCAGCAAATATATAGATACATGTAAAAATACACTCAGTGATTCCTAAAGATAGAAGGCCAATAAGGCTGATGGCATCCTGGGGTGCCTTAGGAAGAGTGTTGCCAGCAGGCTGAGAGAGGTGATCCTCCCCATCTTCTCAGCCCTACTGAGGCCGTGTCTGGAGTGCTGCATCCAGTGCAGGGCTCCCCAGTACCAAAGGGACATGGAGCTACTGGAGAGAGGCCAGTGTGGGGCTACAAAGAGGATTAGGGGACAGGAGCGTCTGGTCCTGTTTAGTCTGGAGAAGAGAAGGCTGAGAGGGGATCTTATTAAGCTGTACACATATCTTAAGGGAGATTGTCAAGATGACAGGGCCAGATCATTTTCAGTGATGTCCTGTGGCAGGACAAGAGGGATAGGAGGCAATGGGCACAAGCTGAAGCACAGGAAGGTCCATGTGAATTTGAGGCAAAACTTCTTGACTGTGGAGGTAACAGAGCACTGGAACAGGCTGCCCAGAGAAGTTGTGGAGTCTCCTTCTCTGGAGATATTTAAAACCTACCTGGACATTATCCTTTGTCACGTGTTTTAGGTGACCCTGTTTGAGCAGGGGTTGGACTAGAAGATCTCTAGAGGTCCCTTCCAGCCTCAGTGAATGGGTGATTCTGCCCTCACCTGAACAAAAGGTAATGAGTCCAGGCACATATTGAAGCACAACATTCTCCCTATTTCTCCCTATCTAGTGCAAAAAGCTGATGGAAATGAGTACTGTATTGATAACTGAGGTGCTAATTTGCCCTTGTCCCTTAGAAAGACTACGAGATGGGAATGGTGGCAAAGGCACATCAGTGTACCTGTGCAAATATAGATATTGCCGTGCAAGAGCTGAATGAATTTCACAAGAAGTATGATAGAAAGATGATATATTTGGATAGAAAAGCACTCAGCAAGTGCAACAGATATGAAATAAATCTATTGAAGAAAATGTAGAAGTATTCATTAAGGAATCTGCATAAGATGGAGTGTTCTAAGACTGTATATGGCACTGACAACAGCAAGACCCGCTGTATCCCCAGTATATTTGAAAATTAGGCTACTTACCTTAGTAACAAAGTCAGTGTCTAGGTTTGAACCTCTGTTATTTAAGATCTAGTCCCTGTGCTGCAACGTGTACATTAATATTCTTTGTTCTCTTGTGGTTCCCAGTGTGTTTATTATTAAAACCAGATCCTCATCTACTGAAAATGGTGCAAAATGAAGGACCACAGCTTTATTAAATTACAGCAAATGAGAGTCTGGCCAATAGAGTTGAAGCAGAATAAAGCAGTACCACATTTTTCCCATTCACATCCCTGACAATACATAACTTTCCTTTCCTGAATTTTTTTTTTTTTTTTAATCTGAAAAACTTTCACTGTTCTGCTACCGTGCTATTCGTTAATTATATCGCACTAAAGCTGCAGTTTCCCTGCTGGACTGGTGTCTTCTTTAATGCAGGGGACGACCATACTTCTCATCATTGTCCTCTCTCAGATGCAGTAATAGGATTTCCAGGGACATTTCCTATGGCAACATGCTACACCATAGTGAGCTGTGAAAGGAATTGGTCTGTTCTGGGAATACTAGAAAATATTGGAGAGTCATCATTTGCTGAATTTACTGCATCCATATTAATGGAGAAGCATTACCAGTCTTACCAAAACAGCAACACTCACCTGGACCATTCAGCCTGGTCTGAGGTATGATTGATAGATTTGTTTGTGCAACAGAAGCAACGTTAGAAACAGTAACCAGTGAAAGAGCACAGGCTACCTTTGCTGTGAAGACATGACTTAGAGGAAAGAATCCTGTAAAAGGGTTGCAGATGATTAGACATTATTTTTTATCCAAACTCATAAAAAACTGCATTCCAGCCTAGAAACCACATCATGCCATTGCTTGAGCCATATTGAAACCCTTTGGATTACACCGGCCATTTATATTTATAAGCAATACATCTGGGAGTTTCCTTTCCACTTTTATCTTCTATGGGATATCTCTTTGGTAGCAGTTTGTCAGCCTGTTCAAGATCATTAAAACTGCATCACTGGCACTGCTGGTGGCAATATTCTTCCTCTATTGTTTGAAGTTGCACTAATGATATGTAGCTGGTTAGATGTACACACGTAGCATAAGATCAAAAAAAAAAAAAAGTGGTTTCTACAGTCTAAAGCAATTATACAGTTATCTAGGGAATGAGCAGATTCACTCTAGTCAGTAATAACTAAGTGACCATAATTCATTAACCACTGCATAGAATAAAGTGTGCCTAACCCCGGTAGCTGCTTTTCTGTGTCTCCTAAGCACAGAAAGCCAGACAGCCACAAAATCAGCGAAATGCTCAGGAATGCTTCCATTTGCATCGTTCCTGGCTGCCTAACCCTAAAAAGATAATCTTGTACATACCCATGAAGATCAGACCGAGAAGGTAAGCAAAGGAAATGGTTGGAAATACTTTCATTGTGACAGCATTTTGGGAAAAAGCATGTCTGGAGCAACAGAATATGCTCAAGGAGGAATCCACAGCTGCCAATTTTGCTGCTGATTTTCTGGATAATTTCAGGAGGTCCTTTCAGCTCCCTGTGATATTTGCCACATCTGTATTATGTGGATTAAACTGTCTATCCAAAGTGCTTAAAGATTGATGAAAGCTATAAAGACCATTTTCACAATACTTAAGTAGGAAAGATTCATTGCAGGCAAAGAAAGATACCTCCAACTTTCAGTGGTGCCGTGCTTGTCAAATCACCTATTCCAGGGACTCTTTGTTCCAAGCATTCATAAAAATTAAATCTATAGGACAGCTGAGTGTGCTGACTCTGTGAAAATACCCATATATTTTTTATGGTGACATTTCTTGAGATTTCTTCACCAACATAAAGTTATGATAATGTATTCAGGGTCCTTGTTATCAGTCGTACCTGCTGGCTGGTGCTTAGATCAGTGTTTATTATAATCATTTCAAGTTATGACCAAGACATGCTATTGCTCAAAAGTCACGTATGTACAACATAGCAACACAGCTTTAAAAGCATACGGTACATACATGAGAATGATCACTAAGCAAACCATTTGCAGGGATCAACTTGTAAGCAACAACATTCTATCTGCTGTTTAAAAGTGTTCCTTTAACAGACAGTTACTTTAAAAGTTAAGTTATTACGAAAATATTCATTAACGCCACAGTGATAGCCCACAAGCAATAGTGTACTTCAGTGTGATGCATACGGTCAGCAGATTTATTCTGAGCACAGAGAGAAACTTTCACTGATTAATGTCAGCCAGCCCAGCTCACAGACTACATCACCTGACAGGAGAGCAGCTGCAGAGCTTTCCTGTTTGTGCACAGCTGCATCCAGCCTCACTGGATAAGAGAGAACCTAAAAAAGGGTTGCACTTCCCTATTAATTAGGCGCTAGTTTGTATTATCCTAGCCAGTTTGCTTTTTCAGTTCTAAGGATGTGCTGCAGAAGAGACAAGAATGAACTTCATATATACATACACACACAGACATGTGTACACATACATAAAATCATAATTGGGTAAATTAGTAAGTTTTCACTTAGACTAATGCAGACAAAAAGCATGACTCATTGAAGATGTCCTTGGATAAAAGAATGTAGGAGATTATGCAGGGCAATATTCATACTAACAGAAAACTAAACTTGGTGACCTAGCAAGCACCATCCTGTTCAAGGTTACTGTGAGTCAAGAATCAAAGCCAAAAATTTTACCAAATATGCAAAAGGAGTGTATCCCTTTGAACAGTTCTAAAAATTCTCAAAATATTTTTCAAAACCAGCATTTCACAAATCCTTGTTTCATCATTAATTCCAAGCAAAATTAATATTCATGGCATTTAAGTCTTGCCAATTACAGTTCATGCATGAAATGCTGGACTATTTTTTTATGGCTTCAATAGGGGCCCATATTCTTAACATGCTGTAACTTGACTCAAGGTATACCACAGAGAGCTGTCAGAGAAACAGAGTTTTCTGCATTAAAACTCTGTTTTTACTGTGTAAATTTTCCCATGTTAAGTAAGGTATTTCTGTCAGTATTTGCTGAAGTACATAAAACCATAAAACTGATTAATAGAAAGAGTGGTTATTTTAAAAATGCAGCTCTAATCGGAAGATATCACTTCATATTTGGCTGACATTTCTGCAGCAAATACTGAGGTTTCTGTAATGGAGAAAGTGTATCAAATATGTGTAATTCTGTCAACAAAAATGATTTGATGAATCATATCATGATCAGACAATAATACTACATTTGGTCAATATTTTCACAAGTGCCCAGTTACTTTATATCTAACATAGTGCCTCTAGACTTTTAGAATATTCTACAAAAAGTGGTTAAAACTGGAGGAAGAACACTAAAGTTGAAGAACATTTTTCAGATATACAAGACTTTACATGGGACACTGTCATAGAATCATAGAATCAAAGAATCATTATGGTTGGAAAAGACCTTCAAGATCATCAAGTCATAGAACAACAAAGTCCATGGTAAAGACACAGAAAGGTGATACATTTAAATGTCCTAACATACAGAGACACCAATTTGGGTGTCAGAAACAGTAAATCTGAGTTGGATGGCACTGACCAAAGAGAATAATGCAGCTGAGCATGCTGAGCAGCCTTGCTGCTTTGTTATAGAGCAGTAATTAATTACTCATTTAGAGATAACGCATATTACAGAATAGTTGGAGTTGGGAAGTCCCTCTGGAGATGATCTAGTCCAATCCTCTGCTCAAGCACATTGCTCAGGGTTGCATTCACCTGCATTTTGAATATCTCTAAGGATGGAGAGTCCACAGCCCCCCTGGGCAGCCTGCTCCAGTGTTTGATCCCCCTCACAGTAAATAAAAGCCTTTTCTGTTTATAAGTGTAATTTTGCATACTTCAATTAGTGCCCTTTTTTTTTCTTGTCCTGTTACAGGATAACACTGAAAAGAGTCTGGCTCCGCTGTTTTTACCCCCGTCCCCCATCAGTGTTTATACACACTGGTTAGAGGAGCCTTCTTTTCTTCCAGCTCATAGTCCCAGCATCTCCTTATATATCAGATCAGTGCACTGCACTGCACATCATGGCATAGCAATGCCCAGGAGGGTTTTTTTTTTTAAAACTATGTCTTACAAGCATCCTAATTTTGCAGCCACATGCATCTTGGCTGCTAGAATGCTTGTACAAGACTATTGTAATTCCATTTTCTTAGCATATCAGGAGAACACTATATGAACAGGAAATACAAGTTCAGGGCTCCTGTAACTAACAAACCATATCAGGGACCATGCTGGAGGTTAGCAATTTACTGAAAAATGTGTGCCTAAAGCTGAGGATGAGGGTTTGTGTTGTGTGCATCTGTAGACTCCTTAGTCCCATATGTAAGCAAGATTGTTTTTTTTTCCTTAAATGATGTCCTGAAAACTCCTTTTCTCTCCACCTTCTTCTTTCATTCTCTGGATTATGGGCTCTTTCTTCAAGCCATGTCTGGCTGTGTCTTCTGGATAGAGTTCAGAGACTGGGAAAAGAACCAGCTATGCTGGTTGGTTAAATCTTTATTGTTCTTTCTCTCAGTTTCAAATCCATGTTACAGAGGCCTTGAAATGCATTATAAGCATATGTGCGAATGAAGGAAACTGGACGGGCAGTTATCCAACAGTGACTTTGCCTAAATGCAATTCTGACCCTAACCACTTCACTGCAATGTTGTAATAGAATTACATCCTGTTGGCAGTGTGCCATAGCTTAAAAAACAAAGCCTGGTTTCAGCCCTTGGGATTTGAAATTCCTAGCAACCTTTGGTCACTAGATGTCAGAGCTTTTTCTTTTCGGGTAGTGCCCATCTTGTCCTTCTGTGGTTCAGCATATTACAGGCATTTCTTATCTGCTTTGAACCACAAATGGACATAGAATGCTGGTGAACATTACCAATGCAACGTTAATGATTTTGTGACAAATGTATGTGACAAAATATGGGACAAACACAAAGATCTTCACACTCAAATCTCACTAGCAAGCACAATGCTTAATACAATGGACTATCTCAAGAAAATCATTCAAAATACTGATCATGTAGCTGAGGAATGCCTCCTGAACTGCACTGGCTCTGGTACTTGTCCAAAGACTGCAAGATGCACCCTGTGGCAAGTCTCCATGACCCCCATGCCAGTGTTTGCCTATACTATGAGGTCTCTGTACTGCAGCACTGGATTTCAGCTAAAATTTCATGATCAAATGTTGGATCATCCCTTTCTTTGTGGGGAATGTACACTGACACTATGAGTCCAGTAAAGCAGATTCAAAAGTAATATCTACAGCAGCAAAAAAACAGCCCAAAGACTGTTCTCTGGCCATAAGACCTATAGCCCAAGCTGACTCTTTTCCTCAGACCTTTTCCCCTCCCAGATCAAGATTTGGGCCCACACTTAGGCCTCATCTGCTTTACTGATAAGTGGAGCTGTAACATGCATGGTGGTTGATGCAAGGACTGTGTTGTGCTGACCATGCATATATCTCAAGCTACCCAGATAGCATTTGAAGGACGCCGTGATATCCATGTGAGGGACACCCAACTACTGCACTGAGGGTGACCAGCACGCACCCTATCCAGGGAACACAAAAGTGACTTACCTTTTAAGTTCTGAATTGTACAGTCCTTTAGCTTCAGTACCAACAACTTGTGCTTATACCTCCATTTCAATTGAAATGTCCGTGCAGCCTGTTCCCTGGTACCTCAAAAATTGGGCTGTCACTCAGTAATCATCTGTCTTATCCTCTCTTGTTACTGAGCAAGGGTGAGTTGTTCCTTAAAAAGTATACAGTCCTGCTCTCACGGACAGAGGACAGTCAGTCTGTACCTCAGTGACATCTAAACCTACTTTAAGAAGTTGATCCTTTTACTCCCTTGTTGTTGTTCTCATGTTATTATCACCTGCATCTGGATTTATGCTCTAAAAAATCTAGTAAGTACTTACATGTATACCTACACTATTAATTTTTTATTAAGTAATTATTAAATTTTATAACTACAGTATAGTTTGGTTTCCATACCCATCCAGGCTTATGATACCCCTTGCAAAACATATCTCTAAGATCCAGATATTCAAGTGTGATTTGTACATTTGCAGGGAAGGAATTAAGCAATAACTAAACATGAATTTCACACAGACTACTAAACAAGTGACATGTGTTACACATTGATCAGGACTGAAACAAAGCCACTGACTGAATTTAGAGGTTTCCAAAAGCTATTGTCATTCCCATGAGTCATTCATGATATAAATATTCATATGCTTAATACTGTAATATGTATGTACATACACACATACATATACATATGACTATTTATCTATGAAGGTACAACCTATATGTCTTCAATATTAGTAAATTTCAATAGCTCTTATATTAAATAATTTGAAAACTTACTCTTTACCTGGCATAGTAAGACTTTAATATGAATACAAAAAGAAAAGATGAATAACAATATAGAAAGAAGTACTGTGAATTTTAAATATACACATCAGAAACTCTACAATAGGCAGATATGTTTTAAAAAGACTGAAATCTGGGACTGGAAAGGCAGCCATAGGGCCTTATGGGACTGTCATCACTATGCATAGGTTTGCCTTCCCTCTCTAGCCCATGTGGTCCTAATTGCTGTGTTGGCGAGACCATGAAGCTGGAATCTTCATGAACTGGCTGTAGCATTGGCAGACATTTACTCATCCACTGCTAACAGTTTTTAATGGAAAATCTGTATCCATTCATGCTAGAAAAATGCTTATGTTAAAACAGAGGAAAATTAAGGAGAGAAAACCAGATATCAGTAGCTTTTCCAGCTGCCAGTAGTGAATATTCTACTACTTCATTAGATTGTACTGTATGAAATTTGAGGATAGAACAATGAATACAACTTATACAGCACATTATTACACATTCAGAAGCTTTTTGTACCTGACTAAAACCTATGAGCAGGAGTCACTAGAAGTACATCATCCTTGAAGAATGAGAGCTGCCACACAAAGCAGCTAAAGCACATACCCTTAGAGACATATAAGCATTTTACTAATGATTGCTGTGCACAGCTTACAGTTTTTTGACTATTGGAATGTTATTCTCAGCAAGAGGTCCTGCTAGCTTTTGCAACTGGGCGTTTTCTTGCACTTCACAGCTCCAAACACTCTCCTGCAATTAAGCACTGATAGGTCTGCTTAGAAAAATATCTTTGTATATATTAATTTGGAGCAGAAACTTGGTCTTGACTTTTCCACACAGGAGTCATCTCAGCTGTGAATCTCTTTTCTCTGAACCAGAGCTTGTTCAAATAAGTAATTGCAATAAGAGAGATTGAATCTATAGCCCAGCATAAAAGTACTGGTGCAGAAAACAGAAGTGGTATGTGTTAAACAGGGCAGAAGGAGCTGAAAGGAATTTACAGTTGGAGCTTCTCAAGGATCTAGGCTAACATTATTTAACATTTTCAGTACTGAGCTTGGCTTAAGTGCTAAAATGGGCAAATAAATTTTGTTGATGACACAAAGTATGGTCAAATACAGATAGATGGATATATATTATCAGGAAAACTGAAAGTAACTTGAAAACTGAAGTAACAGGCTGAAAATTAGTGTATATGTTCATAGATCTGAAACAGATTTTTTTTTTTCTCTCACTTCTAGAGGTTCATACATATAGGAAGAAAGAAAGACCATGGCCTAAGAATAGTTGCACTCTGGTTCTGAACTACTTTTCTATATTGGGAAAAGGCAGTGGACCCTAGATTGCATCCAGCAAAGTATTACCACAAGAAGAGAAGTATTTATATACTTGGGTAGTACATTGTTAAATCTCATGTTGGAAGAAGTGTAGAGGAGAGCTTCTGGAAGTTGCAGCAGAGAGAAAGTTTTATTTACAAGGAGTTAACAAAAGAAATGACTTGTCTGGCTTAGAAGAATGATTGTTTCATTCATAATTCAGTGGGTATGCACATTTCTGTAAAGGAAGGCGCTATTTTACTTAAGGGCAAATTAGTAAGTACTTTCAATTAGTATATAGAAAGGGCTATTTGACTATCAAAGTAATGAGGTTATAGAGTTATATGGGCTATTCCAGTCATATGGGCTATTGGGAAAATATATTTAAAATCTATTTTATTGCTTTATAAACTAAATGTGCAGAGGTCAAGACATTGTCTTATCCTCTGATGGTCTGTAATTGGTGTTCCCATTTCTCTGGCATACGCTTTTGCCTCTTCATATGATTAGGCCACACATTAAAACTCTACAAAAATATTTATACATAGTGGACTTCTTAGAAATTCAATTCCTTTAAAGAATCTGGACCAAAGCAGCTTGTCCAAAGAAACTTCGGAAGTCTGTGGTGGAGCAGGAAGAGGTCTAAATCTAAAGATCATCTTTCCATGGGAATTCATTAGGGACCCATGAGAACTCAACTGAAATTTCATTATAAGGACACTCTCACATCTTGGATGAGAAATGTTGCCCTGGGTCTGAAAATTCTTTCAACAACATTGTTTTCTTGTAAAAGAAACTTCACTGAAAATCTTCCAGACAGCTTTTACTCCAACATCCTAACCACTAGGGTATGGACTGTTTTAGAGAAGAGGCAAGACTGTCTCTTGTATTCAAAAATAAATATTTCAAAGATGTCATTTTCATTCCATTATAAAATGAAACCAAATGTTTAAATTTTACTATTTTTCTTAAAGCATAATTCTTACTTTCCATCTAGGAGTATTCCAGTTGCCATTTAATTCATTAGGCTGTATATCTATAGTACATATAATGGAATCAATGACCAAATTAACAGTGAAACCAAAATCAATACTTCTAGAGCTCCCTTGTTAATGACATGTGACCAAGACTCAGTACTAGCTTCTTAGAAAAAAAATGAAGTGTCTTTTTGGTCCTTTGGGAAAAATGGAGTAGAGTAGATTCCATTCCACTTGAAGAAAACCAGTGAGCAAGTTTGCACTTCATGATCATATCCGAGCTTGAAGATTTTGAAAGACTGCCAGTGTTGTGTCTTCACATTACACTTAAAATACCAGCTCTGAAGAAGAGGATACTCAGGGAAATCCATCTCTCTAACACGTTTCTAAACCTGGACAAGTAGGAAATACCTGTGGAAATACCTTGGAAATAGCAAGTAACTGAACTGAGAACATCCCATAAGAAAACATAATCCCATAAGAAAAGTGACTTTTGTAGATTTGCTACAGGCAACACAAAGTTGAAAAAACTGAGAACATTTTTAACACCTATGGTCAGTGACCACAATTTTCATGTCAATCTAATGGAAAAAGATGAAGAAACCTACATAATAGTAGTCTACGTTGTTTAGTCTGGGCAACACTGATCTGTAGTGTCCAGTGATATACAGTAGACTTGTTACGTGTTTGGCAATGTGGATGACCTCATATTTCCTCCTACATGAAAATTGAAAGCATCTCCATGAAAGAGTAAAAAGGCTTCAAAAAATACCTTCAGTCATGACAATTCTGATGAAAGTTTCCAAAGCAGCCCTTGTCTTCATTTCTTTGTTGAAATCACCGTGAACAGGAAATGCCAAACTGAGGTAAAGGACGTTTCAAAATATGGCATAGCTCTTCAATATAATCAGCCACAGCATGGTAAAAATGGAGAAATATTGTAATTAAAAGAGAATCTTAGTAGTCAATGAACTAGTCAGGACTAACTGGCGTTAAGGCTCATGCCTTCTGAACTGAAAACTTGGCCTCGTAAGCAGCTGAGTATGTTCATCAGGCTGTGATAGGGTGTTACTAAATAAATTATGGACTGAATTGGTAGCACTGCTTAATATTAACACTGCAAAAATTTCCTGTTATAAGACCTAGCTGCTTATACTTTTGCCAATCTGACTGTTTAGGTTGAAATTTTCCATGCGGGGCATTTGCCTCATGGAGAAATCTTTTGGAAAATTTCAGCCAAAATGTTTCTGCTCTGAAGCAAGAGAAAAACATGCTATTTTTTGCTATTAAAAAAACAATCTTGTAACCTTTACTTTGGCGGCCCTTGTGCCCTCATATGTTGGATCAGGAACTTGACATTTGGCAAAAAGATGGTCCTTGTCTTTCTGATGTGCTTTTTGCTATCCATATGAGAAACCACCCATACTGTAATTCTTGGAGAAATCCATTTTGCATGCACTCACTAGAAGCTTGCTAAATCTTGACCACAAAAATCCCAGAAGTTTGGTTCTTACGGGGTATACTCAAGTTTCTCCCTATTTCTAAGGCTTCCTGTCTATATATCATTCCCACAAAACAATGGACTGTGCTTCTTCTCTTCACATTTGAATGGTTCATTCACTGGTGACATCCAATGAATTCACTGGATTCTGGGCTTTTCATGGTTATTTCCAAGCTGCTTCCATCTGGAATGGCACAGACATCAGAAGGGAGAAAAAGTCATCCCTTCTGCACTGTGAGTGGTCCACTGCTGACACCCAGGAAGCATCAAAGGTGAAGGTGCCTTCCTCTGGTCAGATTTACAGGGGACTGATAAAAGCAAAACATCCATAAAACAAATACGAAAAAAAAAATAAAAAAATTAGGGAATCACAGACTGGAAAGCATTACAATTTTCTGATCCAAAAAATTACAGCCTATCTGCTAAACCATGTGGACATTAGTGCAATGAAATTTCTAGTTTTCTCTCTTTTATTTTTTTCTCTTTTTTTAATAAGAAGATTGCCTAAACTTGATGAAATAATAATTTTAATGGTAAGGTTTTTTCAGCCATTAATGGTAAGGTTTTTTCAGCCAATCAGCTCTGTCTTTATTCAATCTTGGTTCTCTCTCAGTGTAAGCCCTTTCCATAGACTAAACAAAACAGGGTTTTTTCTATGAAAAATAGCAAAGGATAATTGAATCAATTATTATTTTGTAATGTATAAGCATGTGGCAGGCACCTGCTTGCAGCGTTTCATTGTTCTGAGTGAACAGAACAATTCAGCTATTTTACAGCTGAAATAAAGAATTAAATGTTCTATTTTAACAGTGTCTTTTCCTCTATCTCTCTACCCAAGTACTAGTCCAACAGCTTTAGCAGGCTAAAAACTCAATGGCTGCAGATGGAAGGGACATCATGACCTCTGCCCTCTGGTCTCTGTAGGGTAAATTTTTTTTTTTTTTTTTTTCCCCACTTAAGGTAAACATTGCTTTCAGATACTACCATAATAGTTCTGATCTGAGCTACTATAACCTAACTGAAACTTTTGTTTCTTTTCTTTTTTTAAAAAAAAATAGTTTAATTCCCTTGTTTCTCTTCTTAAATTATCCACTTCACCATATACTATTCAAAACATACTATGAACACACTTATCCCTTGAAAATCATGGCTTAAATGTGTAGCAAAACCTCTATCACAGATTTAGGTGGTTCTATTATAAACATTGAAAATCACTGAATTTGTAAAAGAAAACTCCTCCCCCCAAAAAAAAAGTTCAGCAAACTTTCAAAACCATAGAAGAATTGTCAGAGTGGTAGGGAGCAATATCATAAAACTTGCATGAAATTAATACAAATAGGTATGCTGCTATATATTTTAATACTAATGAACCTTTTGAAACCATGTTGTGTAAAGCTTATGGGGATTTATAGCAGTGACAACAGGGAGTGTAACAGTGACTTTTAATAAGAATTCAAACTGTTTGTTGACAGTACATGTTATATTTGACTCATTTAAAACTTATTAACTACTGTATTTATCTGGTATATGACTGAGTGGTATGTGACAGTTATATAAATCTTATGGAAACATAGCTTATTAGAATGTCCGTCACTAATTATTTATCAAAACATACTTATGCAAGAAATGTCTTCTTATGTATAAGCTGGACCATAAAGGAAAAGAAAAGCTTGTATATATACATGTATATCCAGCATATCCCACCTGCTGGTCCCTTCAAATTCAGGTGAGTGAATTTCAAACTTTTATAATACTTTCATATTGTTAGAAGTTTTCAGGGAGCAAAAAAAATGCTTGTAGATTCAACCAAGCAGAATTTTTCTCTTAAAGCATACTATTGCTATTTTAACAAATATATTTTAAACAGAAAAAAGATGTTATTTTTGCTTTTTATAGTATTTGTTTAAAAAATATGTTTTGTAAACTAGGTTTCAACAGTTTTTTTACTGGCCAACTGTGCCATGCTATGAGTAGCGGGATGCCAGATGGCAGTGTTAGCACACCCTGAAAATTGTGGTACAGTGGCGTCTGCTTTCTAGAATAACAGCAGTTCACCACATATGTGCTTAAGCATGATTTTCTTAAATTATATATTGTAAAGTTATAAATTATACTTACATATGACCATTACTATGTAGACATAGAAAAACATTTTTAACTGAACGGCAAATACTTTAATGCTTGACTTGCTGCTCAGAGGGGCTGCAAAAATGTGTAGCCCCAAAGCCTTGTAAAATCAAGGCATACAGTGCTCTAGCCTTTGTTGGCATACTGGGACTTATCTTGTCTGATACCTTGAAGTAATATCAACAAGATATACTTGACAGCCTAAGCTTTTCTACAAACCTAGCTTTTCCTGAGAATTTCGCACAATGCTCTCTACCGATGGCCTTGAGTTCCATTGCTTCCAGGAGACACGGTAATTCTTTTACTCTCCAGAACTGAAGATCCTGTGATCTGTCTGGTCTGCAAAATAATGGCTCACCCAGAAAATCAAGCTCTGCTATGACAGTTCCCAGGTTGTGACTGGACTCCCCATGATGTGCCAAAAGAGACTCAGACCTTGTACAAGTTTTGAGATTTTCTCATACTGATATTGAGACTAAGAATTTTCACCTGGCAGGACTCTAAATGACACCAAAGCTGGTAAAAAGACATCCCTCTAATGTCTTTTAATCTCATCCTCAAGGTAGTCAGAGACTAATTTTAAACCTAGAAAGGGCTAAACTGCCTTCAGATTTGTGTCTTATGAATGCTCAGAGCTGAGAAGAACTGTGAGAGACAATAAATATGAAAAAATCTCCTTCATACCAGTTCACAGAGAGGCAGACACTATGAGCGCTTTCTCAAATTGAAACTCCAGTTCACAGAGAGGCAGACACTATGAGCGCTTTCTCAAATTGAAACTAAGGCAGAAGAGGAGGAGGAAGTAACCTATTCCTCTTCCATTCCAGCCATATCCCATACAGGGTATACAAGCTGTGGATGTCATTCCAGCCCAGACAAGAGGAGGAGGAAGCATTCCAAAAAATTCTTGCTTGCACCGCCCAGTCCAGTCCAGGGTGGATATTTTAGACAGGAGAGATGGATGTAGCTAAAGAAAAATACTGATCAAAGCAGCAAAAAAGACACCAATTCTTCAGTCTTCTGAGATAATTAAGACAGTAAATCAGTAGAAGAATGACTGATTTTTATATATACTCATGAGTTTTTGTCTTGTTCTTTTCTTTCAGAAGTTCAACTCATTTTTAAGGATGAACTTGATAAAAAGTGTTATATTCTTGCCTCCTACCCTTGTTAAGTAATAAAAGTGATTTGTGTGTGATCTGACAAGTGTAGGGCAAAATATTTCTTTGAGTATGGTGAATGAATTAACAGGGAAAAAATGCAAAATTTCGGTGTGCCTTTAGAATTGGAGCTGACCTCGCTGCATCAGCCGAGGCAGGAATCAGGACAATCAAATCTGTTACTGCAGAATATAATCTCGTTAGGTGAGTGATAGTGAAGATCTGTTTTGCAAGAAACAATAGGGATGTGAAAGTGTCTCCTGACACAAAGAACAAAGGCTTTCATCAATTCTTCAGTCTCTGCTTTTTTTTGCTGACCCTCACTGGAATGATTTCAGTAGCCAAATATTGCTGAAATCAAAGAACTCGATGAAAAATATTGCAGTTTGAGTACCTGTGAGAGCAGAGCAATTAAGCTAGTGACTCATGGAAATTCTTTCACCCCTTTGTTCTTACACAAACTACATCCTTCCCCTCTTCTACTTTCCTATTTTTTCTCCAGTTGTAATTCTTGTGCAAGTCTTAACTGGTCCATGAGACAGATTTAAGTTACGTATAGCAAATGTAGTGGGAAACTTCTTACCTACACTGACAAGTGCGCACAGTCCTCATGAACTCTGCCAGCTTATGGTGGGAAATCAAGCTGACCCTCAACTAGGAACACGGCACATTAGCACAGGACTGTGTCTGTTAATAAAAACTCCTGAGGGGAAAAAGGTATTAGCACAAGCCACATGCTCATGTACCTGCACAGCTTCTGGACCCATACTGGCTTGGAACCACCAGCCCAGCTTCTGAAGAGCTGGTTTGTAGTTAGTCCTCCACACCAGACTATAGATGCATCTTAGCTCACAGTTTCAGAAGAAGTGGATTTTAAGTGACTGGAGAAGGAGTAATTTTTTTGCGCGTGCTGGTTTAACTGCAGAAAATCCTGAGTGCCAGAGTGTGGCTGTGGCAGGCTCAAACAGACTGATAAGAGGGAGTCAACAACTTCAAACAGAGCTGAGCTGAACGGGCACCTCAGCCATCTTCCGATACTGAGCACCTGGGAGACAACTCCCCAGGTGAGAGCTATGTGGAGAATGAAGCCCACAGCCGCAGCTGGTGAGATCCTAAAAGGAATATATCCGAGCAGAAGAACCCAAGCTTGCACAGATGAAAGGCTGGGCTGGAGGAGCAGGTGGACTGACCAGCAACTCAACTTCTGATCCAGAAGGATCTCTGGAACATCCTGTAAATGCATATAGACTGGTGAAATGTGTAAATATGGACTGGCTGGAATTAGAAAACCTAGATCCTCAGGACCTGATGAAGAATAAGCTTGCTATCGGACCTCCAAGCGGGTAACCCCTGCTCCTTAATGCTGCCACACCAGGGTGAGGGCTGACATTTAGGGAGTACAGCATAATGTATGCATCCTATATTTCTTACCAACTTTTATTTCTATAAGACTTTTTTCCACATCAATAGAGGTTATTTTGTTGTTCAAGGATGTAGTTAGATGTGCCAGTAAATCAGGCGTAGGCTCCTGTGTTGACATAGGAAGATGGGTACTCAGCGAGTGACTGTTGCTCTTCTGATGTACTGGAGAAGACCAGGATCCTGCTAAAAAAGACTAGCATGTGATTATGTCATCAAAAGTCACATCCACAAGTGCAAAGAAGTTATATTAAAGTTGTACAGGCACCCCTAATTCTGGTATTCATAACTCTTAAATGCCTGACTTAAAAATAATATTCTTTTGATATTTGAATGTATGAGTGCATTTGTGAAATAGATGCATTTTTTACCATGAGTCATCACAAATCTGTATCTTTAAACTGTTAGATAAATCATGAGGGAATATGTGTAACTGTTAGTATTTAATATACACATATCATATACATATCAAGGAGTATTGTGGTTTTAGGATATTTACAAAGCAGATGCCATTGCTATTACATAAAGCAGGGTCATTTTGCATCTGTAATGTTACTTGTTTACATTTAATCCAACTTGCGGTTTGGTGGGGCTGTTTTTAAAAAGTCCTGTATTAAATCAATCTTTTTCTTTCTGTAAAGGATTAAAATTGTTTCAATAGAAGAGTGCAGTTAAACTGTTCTGTGGCTTACGAAGGAAAAAATATTGCCAGCTGAATCTCAGTTGCTCTGCTAAAGCTGAAATACCAATACCAACCACAGGCATGAGTTTCATGTTCCTCAGGACTCTCTGGTGAAGACCAAAGATTAAGGAGTTCCCTTGAATCAGCCTTAGAGCAATTTAGGACCGGTCTTGTAAAAAGTCTTTCATTTAAAAAAGAAATCAATATTAAACCTATGATGCTGTTACAAGCTGTCATTTATGATTAGTCAGTTCAGAAGCATCATGGGGTTTTTTGCTACTTTATCTTCTGAGCTGAATATGCAGAACTGTAGAAATACTATTAAATACTTGAAGGAAAGGGCTTAGTCTAGTGAGTAGTGCCTGACATCAAAATCTTTTCACTTTCCTCAGTAGAAAATTTTAAGTGATAAGAACATCATAACAATGATAACTAGTCTTATTTCTGTATAAGAACTGTTTGTTCCTTGAGCCATGGGCCTCACGTTTTTTCTACAGATATGAACAAAAGTGGAAACACGGCTAATTCATCAAAATAATGATCAGAGTATCATCCTTCAGAGAAGGAATTAGTTATCCAGAGCTATTACTATTACATTAACATCAGTTAGCTCATCAGGATGAATCCCTATGTCTTTTGCTACATCTGGGTTATCATTTAGTTAGCCCACTCATGGCTTGGTCAATGCCGCTCCTATCTACCAGCTTTAAAGAAATACACATCTCTCTAGTTTTCAGCTTGTTTCAGGAGTTGGTTCTATTCCAATGAATAATGTATTCAGCTTTAGCTGTAGCACTGCATATTGCTTCCCTGAGGAACACATCTCTGTTGATCATCCTTGTGATTCATGTTCACTATACTAGTGCTCATCCATGCAGAAATTTCTGAAATAGGTGGTATGTATTGCATTTTTTATATATTCTCATCACCTGGACACCCTCAGATATAGGGTCATATAGGGTATAGATCATTTGTCCAAGCATGGATTCTCATGGATTTTTGATCTCAAAGATCACAATGCTCTGTGCTTGCTATTATATGAATTCTGGATAAAATTATTTTCTTGATTTAATAAATTCTGACAATCTTTCAAAGGTTTGCTTTGAACCATGCCCTATTATCTTTCTCAGATTTTTCTCTCAGATTTCAATTAAAAGCAGTTCTGTTATAGAGAATTCAGGTAGCACCTCCCACTAAAATTATGACACTGGCTTTTCAGCTTCAGAACAGTCAGGCTCATAATCTTCTTTAGTTTTTCTCTTATACTCTCCTTTTAAAAGTTTTCCAGATGTTTCCTTTTTATTTTGAATGTAGTATCCCAGTAATTTTTGTATTAGTTTCATGCTGATCTGAGGAATAGTGGCAACTGAGATAGGAGGCACTTGAGCAGATAGTTCCTCTGTAGATGAGTTTAGGATTTAGGCTGAGCAATCTTGTTCAATAATATTCTTAATTAAGAATGATAATGATGTACCAAGATTTTAGTGGTAGTTAGGGTTGAGGCTGATTATGAACATTTCTTCAGGAGATAGATATTTTTCTGAAACCCAAGCATACGACTCAGCATCATTTCTCAGGTCTAGGATAGTATTGGTAGTGAAACACAACTAAGACATCTAGGAGCACAAGATAGCAGTGGATATTGAATTTAGCTGGATTATTTGGGAAAGAAGGCAGTTCATGACAAGCTAGAGAGTTATATCTTTCTTTCAGTCTCTCTTCTTGAATTTCCTCTGCTCTTCTGGAAACGTGAAATGGTGTTTAAGCCTCATAACTAGATGACTTTGCTGGCATGAGGTGATCCCAGATTCACTTTTTTGTTCCATATCAAACCAAATGACAATAAGCTTTCTGCATATCAGGTATATGTTCTAGATATGGACCACTAGTACAAGTCTTCTTTGCAAAAATAAAGATTTCTTCTTGCAGGTGCAACCTAACTACCAAAACCAAAATGTAGCTAAAACAAACAAAGAATGAAGCAGCATCACTTTCTCAAGTACGGGATGAAATTTGCTAAGCACACTTAGGAGAAAGAACCCTAGTCTTAAAATTGTTTAAGCTAACTTGTACCATGCTGGCAAAACTGCATTAGGGAGTGACTTTGTTGTTATACCAGTGGGTTTATTGTGATATTCCTTAGTGGAGAAGCTGTCATGAATAACTAAGATTACATTGGTAGCAATGTGAAAAGTCAATTAAAACACCAGTCCAGCTACAGCCAGAAAAACACATTTGAATGATGCAGCCAGAAAACACATCTAACTTGAAATCATACAGCTACTACAACCCTATACTTCTTTCTCCCACCTTCTTCTCTTTACTATGTGACACATACGTAGCTCACAAACAAAATGACGTTAGTAGCTAGGTAAAATGAGGTTTTCTCATTTGATGGGTTTCATTCACTGATGTGATCACAGTGTTTATTGTTCTAGAAAAGATATGGTTTTCTCTTTATGCTGATTACCTTTATGCTGATTACAGATAATAACTCTGCTCCAACTGGTCTGCATTCCCAGATCACAGCTAATCTTTCTTTCAACCATATTGAACAAGCATATCATACACATTTCCCTTTGCTTTCCGAGCTGCAATTCCTTGCAAACTTTCTAGAATGCTTAGAACACAGGATGCCAACATTTCCCATACCAATTGGTATGTTATTCTGTAGACACAGATTATTTCTGTTTCTGAAGGTACTCATGGCAGAGCATCTACAACATTTTTCCATTATGCTCACATTTGAGCAGGAAATTTAACATGCCAGGGCAGACTCTTGATCTTTCAAATGAAGTGGCACTGAATATTTCAAAATTGTAAGACTCATTTCAGTGGAAATGTGTGTGCCTCATTTTCCACTGCCTTCTAGAATTAAAGTCAGTAAAAGCATTGACCATTTTAAAAACAATATATATTTTTTTAAGAAAAAAAGTTAACACAGAACACCGGTGTGTCAACAAAGCTGTTAGGATATACATAGATCTCAAGGAATATTTTTACAGTTATACTTAGAATCATAGAATCATTATGGTTGGAAAAGACTTTCAAGATCATTGAGTCTAACCGTAAACCCTTCAACACCATACCTGTTAAATCCTGCCTCATTTACATGTTACTTGAACACTGCCGGGGATGGTGACTCAGATGGTGACCCAGATTACCTGGGCAATCTGTTCCAATGCTTGACTACTATTTCTGTGTAGAATTTTTTCTTAATATCTAACCTGAATCTCCTCTTGATATCATTTCTTCTGTCCTGTCAGTGGTTAGAGGAGATCAACCTCTGCCTTACTACAACCTCCTTTCAGGTAGTTGTAGAGAGTAGTAAGGTCTCCCCTGAGTCTCCTCTTCTCCAGACAATATATCACCAGCTCCCTCAGCTGCTTCTCATAAGGTCCATGCTCCAGCCCCTTCACTGGCTTCATTGTCCTTCTTCTGACGCACTCCAGCATCTTCATGTCTTTCTTGTAGTGAGAGGCCCAAAACTGAACACAGTATTCAAGGTGCAGCCTCACCAGTGCTGAGTACAGGGGGATAATCACTTCCCTAGTCCTGCTGGCTATACTGTTCCTGATACAACCCTGAATGTCGTTGGCCTTCTTGGCCACCTGGCACACTGCTGGCTCATGTTGAACTGGCTGTCGATCAAAATCCCCAGATCCTTTTCTGCCGTGCAGCTCTTCAGCCATTCTGCCCCAAGCCTGCAGCACTGCACTGGGTCATTGTGACTGAAGTACAGGACCCAGCACTTGGCCTTGAATCTCATATGATTGGCCTCAGCCCATCAGTCTAGCCCTTACAGGTCACTCTGCAGAGCTTTCCTATCCTCAAGCAGGAATAACTCTTCCTCCCAACTTGGTGTCTTTTGCAAATTTGCTGAGGGTGCACTCAATGCCCTCATCTGGGCAGGACTTCCTCTTCTTGTTAATGTATTTGTAGAAGGTTTTTTTTGTTGTCTTTTACAGCAGTGGCCAGATTGAGTTCTATCCGAGCTTTTGCCTTTCTACTTTCTGCCCTATGAACCTTAGTGAAGTCTTCCCAAGTTGCCTGCCCCTTCTTCCAAAGGTGATAAATCCTCCTTCCTTCCCAGGGTCTCTACAAAACTTCTTGTAAGTCTTGTTAACACTGCATGCATACAGACACTTCAGGGAATAGTTCAATGAAAATGAGGTTTGATTGCATTTTAGAGAGTAAATATTACTGGTCTAAGATAACTGGTAGATGCTGATAGCATGCCACATATCTCATCTGCATGACTACATATGACAAAATACATTGTGGTTATATAATTCTCAATACCTTTAAAAGGAGAAAAACATGTTTCTATAGAGACACAAAAGGTCACACTGAAATAAATATTGAAACTACTTATTTTCTCTGTTTCCATAAGTGTGCTGGAAGGGCAGAGAGGTATGGAAATGTAAAGACAAAATGAAGGAGCAAAAAAGTCCTTTCAGTGGGATTATCAACAGAGGTGTTGGAGGTTGTTACTACCATGCTTTAAACCCATTTCACTATACTCTGTATGTTGCAGAGCATAGTGAGAAGATCTGTGAATAGACCTGACAGATACAACAGCGGGGAAAGATAATTTCATACACCTATGGCATACTGTGTACTTTTGGCAAATGCCTCATTAGTCTTCACGCATTCATGATATTAGTTGCGCAGGTGGGTTTTAATGGCAAGTATCCAGACAACTAGAGGGAAAAAATGAAGGAAGAAGTGATAAGGGGAGCAAGTCTGGGTAAGGAAAAGATAAAAGTAATCCCTGCCAGAGAATCCTGCAAAAGAAATAAAAAAATAAAAGGAGGTAATTGAGGCAATACCACATCAATCAAGCTTCATCTGAGCCTCAAGGGTTTACTATGCATGGCATGTGGGCAACCAGCCTCCTTCCTTCAGCAACATATGAGGGAACCATGCAGTCAATGTTCACTTGTAATTGCTTCTGACTGTTCAAACCAGCCCCCAAGACAGTCCTTGTTGATTTGGGTAATGGAAGAGAAGATCTGGCCTAAGTCCAGAGCTGTAGCAAAAGACTGTAACTGTTCTATCGCTGTGGTGTTATGTATGCATACTTAGTGCTTTCTTTATATTTCAAATGGCACATATGCTAACATTTAGAGAAAATGTATAGCAGATCATCTCTCTACAATTGCTACATATATACACAGGAAAAAAAGAAGAATGAATAGGCAATAAAAACAGAACAAAGTCATGAGACCAAAATGCTAGCTATCTATTAAAGCGTGGTTTACTTTAATTGTCTTATTAATTTATAATCATGCACTTTGGGAAATGCAGCCATAGTCGAATGTTCAGGAATGAACCCATGAAACCTGGCATTATTTAAGTTAAATTAAAAGTTCATACGTGCATCACTCCCTGGACAGGGAGTTACTTTAATCAGTAATAGTATGTTAAAAAATATTTTTGTTAATAGTTGGTTCTATTCCTGGCAACATTTCAGCTTCTCATCTCATAATGCATGCCAAAATACATGCAAGAGGGACCTGAATCCTCTTGTCACATCTGAAGTCTCTAGTTGTTGGACTGCAAGATACTCAAGGTGCTGAAGCACATGAAACCTTGATTTTTTCCATACTAGTAAGATCTACAGTGTATCAGTGAGTTTGACTCTGACTATTGCATACAATCACTCTGAGCATCATAAACTTAAAGCCAAGCCTTCAGGTGCTGCTAAAAAGCAAGACCTGAAGTCTCAACGCACTCCCTATAAAATATGCCAAGGCAAGAAATTCCACCTAGCTTACCCAGGCTGGATATTATTCCCACCCTTATCTTTCTTGAAACATAAGCTTTTTATTGTAAGTCATGGAGGCAAAACGGAGTAGGAGGGTAGGAGGGCTATTAGATGGTTTGAGAACTTCATATATAGAAAAGAGAGCAAGAAAATCCTGTTTCTCTCCGTTTGTTACTTTGCTTCACACTGAAGTGGGAGTGGCTGTACTATAGGTTGAAGAAGAGGGAAGGAGACTGAGAAGAAAGAAGAGTTATACAAAAGAAAGTTCCTCAATAACACACTTCCCCTTCTTTTTGTTGCAACCTTGTATTTGACAAACCAAACGCCTATGCCACTGAGACATTAACGAGTATTAATGAATGAAAGGAGATATTTCCTCTCCCGGTCAGATAAAATAGCTTTTTCCTTTCAAATAAGCTGTTACGGGAGGGGACGTCATCCAAAAGTAAGTTGATTCTTTACAAAAATAGGTGTATTGTGGGCACTATTGGTGCAAGTGCTGGGTGCGAGCAGTCTCAGACTGTCAAGGGCAGCAAAAGAATCTACAACACGTAACATGAGGATCTATAAACTCTCTTGGCACTGTGACGACGCTCTATAGGTCCAGATTTTCAAATGCTGCACCAGAAGGTCTGGTGATCCTGTTAACAGCAGGTCTTGTATCAATAGGATCAGCCCTCTAGCTCTTGAGTCACAGTCTAGGCAAGACTTAGCATTCACTATTTTCTAGTCCCTACTTCTCAGAAGAGCTTGAGCTACTCTCTAATGTCTTGCAGCTACTTTTATGATTGCATAGCCTACTGATCATGACATTATTTCTTAGCCTGCTGAGAATCCCATAGGCTGCTGATGTGTCATCAGAGTGACAAAAATAAGTATCAGTCTGTGGATTAGTCCACTGAGTGAGGTAGTTCTTAGGCATATTTACCCTATTGTTATTGAAAGGTAGAACTGTATACTCTAAATGTCTTCAGAGGGGCAGATAAACACCCACATCTTAACCTGCTGTAGAAGATAATACAGTGGAGAGAGTTGCCCCCTCTTTTCAGTGTGGTGCTGTTACTGCAGCCAATGCAAGACCTGCTTAAAACAATCCTCCTACTATATGATAGTATTTTGTATATATCTTTGAATAGCAACAAAACAGGTCACTAGGCAGTGCTGAATATCATTTCTGTTATGCCATATTCTTTTCCATAATCAATAATAGTCAGGATTTACCCTTTCAGATACCTTTTTTTTTTTTTTTTAATAAAGCAAAGACATTCTTCCTGAAAACAGGGACATATTTGCTTTTTTGAAAGAACATGAATTCAATCCATGAAGTATACTGTTCTTAATCAAGAATTACTGAATTATTGCACATTTTTTTCTGACACTTCAAATCTGGTATATATATTAATCTTAAATTAAAATGTAATTAAATTTACACACTTCGAATGTCCCAGAACTGTGCCATTTTATGACATACTGTGCAAATATTTCTAATTTTTTTTGTTTGTTTGTTTTGTTTTGTTTTTCAGAGACTAATGTCTGTTTCTCCTTATCAAATACAAAGCACTGATTTTGAAAATGAAATGCCTAGGGCAAACCTGTCATCAAGTATCAATGATTTCTGGAGATCAGATTGAATAGGAATATCAACAGAATTATTGGAGTATTTAAATCTATCAAAGCCGAAATTCATCTGCTTTGGTAGAGTGCATTCATTCCCTTGTCTTACTTTAGTAATAGATTTCTCATTCAGGTATATTAAAATAGCTCCACATTTCACAAATCCTCTCCAGCACAATTTTCACCTCTCACCACTTTCCTGGCATTAGTGGTGAACCCCTTTCTTTACTGAGATTGAGATCCACTAAGAAAAACAGAGGAGGAGCCTTCATTAATGTTTCTCTGAATTTTCATTTAGATCATCCTAAATGCTTATCCTGGTATTGGTTAATCTGACCAGAGGTGGTGGGATAGTATAATTTATGCAGTTGAAGAACGCCTTAAAAATATGTGCACAGCGTATAAAATCAACAGCGTGCTACAAAGTAGAGCTGCCACTGTTCCCTGACAACTTAAGGAAGGGATATGAATATCCAGACTGCAATCACATATGGTACTGTAGGCTAGGGCAGAGCTATGTTGAAAGGTTTAAGTTTGCTTGTTTGGCCTAAATAATATCTCATAGTATCTTGTCACAGTAAGAGCTAGTCCCTACTTCTCAGAGGAGCTTAGACTATTCTTTAATGTCTTGCAGCTCTTTTTATAATTGTATGGTAGATATCACACTGATCATGACATCATTTCATAGCTTGCTGAGAATCCCATGGGTGCTGATGTGACACAAGGTTGAGAAAAATTAGTAGTGAGCTGCGGATTAGTCTACTCTTTGAGTGAAGTACTTCCTCCTAGGCATATTTGCAAATAACAATATTTGTTTCTCACACCTGCTAAATGTAAATTTTTCATGATATGCATGAATACATGTGTATGACAGAACACACATATCCTTTTCAAGCATGTCTCTATCCCTGGTGTAGCTTAAGTTATTTTTGAAACTTTCAGTGGCTTAAAATCTGTGTCAGCCATTCTTAAAAATAATTGCAAATTCATTCTGAATTTACTCACCAATTTTGAATCAATTTGTTTCTACATGTCTATCTTCACATAACTGCAGGAAAGAAAATAGGGATTCTCTACCAGATTCATTAATATATGAAGGGATTATTACCCTTCTTTAACCAATAGGTTTCAAATGCACATTTGAGTCAAATTCATACTCTTAAATTTAGCCTTTGACATTGTTAGCTGAAAAGAAACACTGTAGTTCATCTGTCAAAACTAGCCAAGAGGCCTTCTCATCTGCTTGCTTTCTGCCAGAAGCTATGTGAATACTGAGGAGAGTAGGTCTAACATGAAGGGGTTAGAGGCATCTCCATTAGTGCTTTTGTATCCACATAAGCTATGTGGGTACATAACTATATTTAGTGGTTGGGTAAATACCTGACAGGCAGGACTTCCAATTTTCAGTCCTCTCTAAATGGTTGATATTTTCCACCTCTATTGAGTCACATCCAGTGGCAAGGTCTTGCTAAGTGAAGTTTTTGGATACCTCTGTTAGAAGTGCTCCACTTTGTACAAATCATTTAAACAGTCACTGATACTGAATATATAAGAATAGAAATTATGCTCTTTTCTAGTGATTAGGGTGTTCATCTGGCAAGAGGGATTCCAGGGACACATTTCATATAATGCATACCAGTGTCTCCTTGCACTTGTGCTTGCTGCTCCAAATTCAGTGAAGACAAATAGAGATCCTAAAGCTTACTTTAGCTAAACTGTTACGTCAATATGCTTAAGCCAAAGATGCTAGATTCAATAACCTCAGCCTGTGGTTATGTCACAGGGGAAAGAGCATTATGGTGATTATCTAGTCAAAGACAGTCAGTAAAATCTAGTGAAAGAGAATCAGTAAAGAGCTTTGTACAGTTTCTTGTTTAGATCTTTAGACCATATAGGTAAGTAAAGTGGTATTTGTATTTCATTTCTTTATCTTCGTATCTCCAAAAAGCTGTTGTCTATATAATGTTTTAAATAAATGCTTGCATTTTCTCTTGTTTAAGGCTAATTGGATAATAGCAAGGCATTCCTCACCCAAGACCATGGCGAATAAAAGACGGAGCCCTTGAAAACATTAACAAGTGTCATTACCTCCTTAGCTCATTCTCTGCTTTTTTTACAGAGTAACAGAGTGCCCATAGGATCTGTGTGAGTCAGGTGGAGGCCTGGCACTGTAGAGCCCCATGAAGAAGGAAGTGTCCTTCAATGCACACCTGTGCAATTGAAGGTTGCCTGACATGTGATAGAAGAGCTTGCTAGCTCAAGGAGGGAGTACACATCTAGGCCTTGAGGGTCAAAGAAAGATGTCATGATTATTTTAGGTATTAGGATAAGATGAATCTTATCCTCAAAATGCCTATTTCTTTCTCTTATTTAATGGAAGTGGAAGATATCTGGATGCAGACATCTGACTTCAATAAGAGTAAATTGATTTTTGCATAATGATGAATGTTATTTAAAATGGGTGTAAAAACAACACAGGAGGAGACGGATTTTTCTCGTAGGCTGGTGTATAACCTGGTTGTTAAGGCAATGTTTTTCCTGAAATAGGTTCAAAATCTTTAAACTTTATTAGCTGGACATACTTTCTTAAGTATGAGTGAAAAGTCTACCCTTGAACTAGAGAGTAAAAGGGAAAGGAAGAGAGCATCAACAGTCTGAGGAATTTTTTATTTTGTGAATCCTCCCTTCTTTATTTTCTTAGAGTATACGAAACATTTCATCTCAGGCCAAATTCAATGTTGTATTGAATTAAACTATTTTTACCTCATTTTCTTTTCAGCAAGGATGATAAACAAAAAAATATTTCTAGCTTGATCCAAACTCTTTTTTTTTTTTTTTTTCCGGCTTGGCTGTTAAACAGACAAAGCATCTATTCAACCAGCTATGAAGTCTTGATATTGATCTCATACCAGACTAAATCAGGAATGACTCCAATAAGGTTAATAAGGTTACCTGAGTATATTAGTATAAATATGGTGCTGTGTAAGTGAAATCAGAATCAGGTCTTGATAACAGTTCCCATGTTGAAGAAACATGTTGAAATCTCATCTAGACAGGAGGAAATGAACAGCAAAGCTATTACCAAGAAGGTATTCCAATAGAATTTAACTGTTCCAGCAAGTTCCTTTGTGAAAACATTTTTTCGTTTCAGAATAACCCAAGCCTGATATCTTCTGTCTATTTAATAAACTCAGTAGATCTGTATTTCAAGTACATGTCCAATTTCCACTGAAAGTCATGCATAGCTTTTGAATGGACATTCTCTCATATAGAAAGAGGTACGTGGGTCTCTACTGTCTATAGCAACAACCTGCTGTTTGTTTTGACTTTGACTTTTACTGGTTTTGTTTGTAGGCCTTTAGTTCTTGTATTCCAAAAGACAATGATCAGACAATTTGCTTTCTCCAAGCCACTCATGATTATATAGAACTCTTTCATATCATGTATGAACTTGTAACCACACACCATCTGCGAGGAACTGCATAATCAGCGGCCCACTAGCAAGAATCCCATACCTACAAAGCTAACATCTCTCTTAGGCTTAGCATGTTTTCATAATTAAAAATTAATAATAGTAAAAAAGTTGTGGTCATTATGGGGTATCACATACATTCAAGGAGAAATCAGCTGTCTAGAAAATGGAAATTCCTTGAGTTTTGTTTTTGTTCCTAAGCCTTGAGTGATGTGATTTCAGGCCTTTGTCTTCCACATTGTCTGATGGCATTTTGCCAACTCTGAAAAAAAACTGTTGAGGGAATACTCTTTCCTAGCCTTCATAGTTTGGGAATGTTTATTGGGGTACTGGTCACCTCAAGAACCATTTATAACCCTATTTTTTATGATCATTGTCCTAAAGGAATGGCATGTCTTAATAGTTTTGCCAGCTGCCCTAAAATCATCCTTAACATAAGCCAGACAATGTTATAGCACATTAAAGTATTTATTTAAATTATCCAGAACTGACTATGGAGTTGCAAAGTTTACAGGAAGAAGTGAAGAGAAACAAAAGAAAGTAAGTAATGAATCTCTCTAATTATCACATGGATGTGAATTAGCATCACCCTGTATGATTGAGCTGCCAGAATGAATGATGTTTCTTGGGGCTCCTCACTGGGAGTGCCTGTCCCCATGTAATCCTATGTCTTCACAGGCTTACAGAATAGCCCTGGGAACCCAAATGGACTTGGGGAACCATATTTACTTTTCATAGACATACATTTGGGATGTAACCAAAATCACTCTTTGGCTCATCTGATTTATTATTCACTGACTCAGCTGTGAAGGGATCTGGGCTTTCCTTCCATCCATCCTTTCATTACCCGCTGTCTCCTGCCTTGAAAATGTTAATATCTTTTGGGAAGGACAGAGTGTGGTTCTCACCTGCCAGAAAATGAACAGAAATTGTCAATAACATATTTTTAAGGTCAAGCCTTGATAAATCATTTAATCCGTGAGAAGGCCTTATGCCCTTTCTTTACATGCTAAGCAATGTTGAAAACTCATTGAAAAAGAACTCAATCAGCAATGAAGAAAATGGCAGAAGGAATTCTGTTTTCTTCTTTTACAAGAAGCAGAAAAAATAAAATTAATTTAAAAAAATATCAAGAACTAGAGATTAAAGATTAAATTTAAAATTAACAAAAGAAATACAGTCTTAAGAGCCTCTATTACAAGATACTTAGAGACCTAAAAGATAGCAGGGTAAGGAAAAGGATAGATTCATTGTTACTGAGAGTATCTGTAATGGCCTATGTAATGGAGGTGCTAACTCTTTCTTCTTAACATCTGGAAGAAAACAGTGTCTTTTTACACAAGGCCTGTATTCAGTGTCTGAATATGCAACATCTAAACATTTTTTTCAGTCACTGAAGAACAGTCACTGGATTAAATGATCCAATATTCTACCCATTTTGGCAATTAATATCTCCCCTAAAAGATGAAAATGTAGTAAACTCTTAAAATAGCTCTGATTGTAAGACAGCTTTTCTTTGCTCTGTGAAAAAAAAAGAAAATCAGAATCTTTTTAAGGCATATAACTTCAATTAAGAATTATAATAATAAATACAAAAGCAAATCAAAAGAAACTTCTTACAAACATTATCTGTGTAGAAGTTTTATCCTAAAAATAAAGTTACAAATCTTCATATAGAGTCATTTTTTATTTCATAGGGCTATCAGATAATATTAATATATATTCTTTGGTTTTGCTAATTTACACCAGCTGACAAGCTGGCCCAGTGCTCTGGAAATCTAATTCAACTTTTTCTTGTCTATAGGATAGATTTTTTCCAGAAAAATACATTTTCTTGACATTTTCTAGGCCTTCAGAATGCCTAAAAATAGAGACAAAATCACACATTTGGGTTTTATGATTATATCTGCTCTTGTAATTTAAAGAAAAATAAGTGCATGTGAATTGTCCCCTTCACTTGCCAACTTGAGATTTCATGAACAAATTAAAATATAAATATACCCAACTGAACACCTCATTCTCTCCATAGTATGAAGATTTATGGATATCATTGCTACTAGGACTGTTGTCGTTACATTGTTCTAAAACTGATTTTATAGTCTGTCTGCACCAATGAGGGAAACTTACATTTTTGTGTCCTCCCGTATTAGCTGAATGTGCAAATTTTAAGACAAAGAAAGGGGGAAGAAGTTAAACATGTGTATTGCGTAGCTTGTATGCATCTAGCATTTTTAAAGCCATTTGTTTTTGAGTAAAAATTCACAGCAGTCTATCCTCATAAAGGAAAAAGAAAGAAAAAAAATCGCAATCCAAATGTTTCGACATTTCTTCACTTTTTCTTTGACGTATCTTCAACTTCTATGTAAACGAAGTTATTAAAAATGCTGCTAAACTGATAGAATTGATAAAGACCCATGTTGTCTTGATGAACATCATCAGTTCCTGTTTCAGGCCATCAGCAGACTGTTAAACGTTATCTTATACTGTAAGCAATGGTGCTTGTTAGGGGCAAGTGACAACTACACAGTTTTGGGTCGCTTCATGAAACAAACAAGAGAATAACAAAAACTTATTTAAAGGCTGCATTTGTCACTTCAGTGCTCAGCAATTCCTGTCACCATTGACCACAACTTCTTAATCCAATTTGCCCTCTATCAGCAGGCTCTAAGATATTTCTCTAGAGCTGTCTGATCTCGAAGGATCTTAGCACATGTCTGTAACATGGTAAGAGTATTGGGTAGTGCTTTAAAAATGGAATTGGAATTCTTATGTAAATGGATGCAGGGTTTCTCAGTAAATTAAAGTAGCCTATTTTGCTTAATTGATTGCATTATTAGATTGAAATGTTAAGAGCTTATTCCTAATGAATGTAAACAAATTAACTACAGTATATAATTTTTATTATGCTGAGTGCATGTTAATGAATGCGGGTTTTTTTGTACTTTTTTTAATTGAGTCATGAATTGGAAAAGTACCTTTTCTTCATGTAAGATTTTCTTTTTTCCCCAAAGTCAAACATCGACTCATTTCTATTTGAACTTTCTCTAGAGTTTACCAGATGTTCTACTTGGATTCCACATCATTGTATTGTGTTCATTGGAGTTCACAGATGGGCTTTCCAGTGAACTAATGAAATCCTAATGAAATCCATATATGTATTTAACATTTGAGAGTGCAGTACAGTATAATGCTTTCTGTTATTGTTTGTCATTCATGGTAAAATTGGAAGAATAAACACAAATCCCTAAAACACAGGATGAGTTTGCAACTAGTCAGCTTTTGCTTCTCTTATGTCCTGCTGTGCACGCGTATCTGCTATCTCATAGCAGACAGCCACATCTTCGTCAAGAGCTGAGCTTTTGTCCTGCTACAGCTAGTAAAATAAGAAAGTTGAAGGTCAAAAAGGAGAAGAATTCAAAAGTATATGTTGGCTGGGTGTGTTAAACTGGAGGATCGCTTTATATGAGTAGAGAAAGCTACGTTCAGGAACAGGAAGTAGTGCGGGACTGGGGAGAAAAAGATTTAATAGGTTTCTGTTAAATAGCGGTGGTGGACTGATGAGCACTTCATACTTCCTACTGTCTGGTAAATGAATGTGTGACTGATGGGCATAGTGTGTTTTGCCATATGAAGTCTAATTGATGACCAGCTACAAATGGTGTTCCTCTGGGCTGGGATTGATACTGCTCAGTCTTCACTAGCAACTTGGACAAGGAGGCAAAATGCACTATCTGAAAGTTGTGGGAAATGCCATATTGCGGATGATGGCCTTCATGAAGCAATTGGAGATGATCCTGAGCAACCTGATCCAACTTTGAAGCTGAATCTAGCTTCAAAGCTGGTCCTGCTTTAAGCAGGATATTGGACCAGATGACATTAGGGGTTCTTTTTAATCTAAATGATTCTGTAGTTCTACTTGGATTTTTTTAATAACTTCTAGTGACACTTGGCAATTTACAAGGGTATATTGTTAATGTCCAGAAGATAATTATTAAAGTAAGAATTAATCAATAATTTTGTTTGTCCTCTATGTTCAAAGGTGTTCTGTACATTCCAAATAACAAAGCAAGGTTTGAAAGCAGACAAACAATCTTATCTGTGAAGAGGAAGATTAATTCAATTTAAAATTCTTTGAAAAAATCATTAAATAGTCTGGGACTTGCAAATACCTGCCCAACTATCATAACTATACAGGTTATAAAAATTATGGCCTCAGTAATCCTAGTGAAAAGAACTCATCACTTCCATTTTTAACATATTCCCAAATCCTCAAAATTCCCAAATCAGCCAAAAGAGACGGAGTTGGATAGTTGGGGTCACTGTGGTTCCCTGTCCTGTGACAGTCCTCGCAGGGACATAGCCAGGTTGGGGGCCTGCCTGGTGGGTGGCACTTTAGCAGCTCCCAGGGTAGGCCACCATGTAGCGAGGTGTCTGCAGGGTGCAAGTTCCAACTCCCAAGCTCCAGGACTCCTTGGCAGCTCACAGGGCAAGCTGTCACACAGCCAGGGAGGCTGGAGAGTATATTCCATTTTAGAAACATGGATATGTTCCTGTAGTGGAAACAGTTTGGATTTTCATTCCCACAAAGGCCTTTCCAAAGCATCAAATCTTTTTGCAGAAATGAAGTATTCCAGCCAGGTACATGTCTACACTGAAGATCCATCCAGTTGTGACTAAACTTTGTAGTCTTGTAACAGGATGTACTGGAATCCCTATGTAGCCTAGGAAGGTTCATGTGAAGCAGAGCTGTCTGGATTTTCCAAAGCTCCAAACAGTGTTTGTCACAAAGACTGTACAGGTGTCAGAAAATGTCTTTCTCCCTTTTTTTAAAGAAACTGATGATTCCATAGTATGTTCCTACTGTGTAGGCTCATGGAAAGAGAGATGACCTGAGAAAAATGATGAAAGTAAATTAATACTGCAGTTGTGCTGTATTCTCTGGAGAAAACACATGTTTTTGATGTTTTCTACTCATGGGACTGGGGGAAAGGGGAGGGTTAGTAGTGAGCACACTTGACTGCTTATATCATTGTCTGCTCCCGTCCCTTAAAAAGTTTATTGCACTTTTTTATATGAAGAGCCATTTTTGGAAATTGTGAAACAGTGTAATATAGAGTGCAGGTGATACTAAATAAGATTAATATTCAAATCATTGCAGTCTGACAACTAGGATTATCATAATGAAGAGATGAAGATATGCGTTGCATAAATCAAATCCAAGCATCAGCCATTTTAAACCTAGACCAAGTCTAGAGAGAAACATTCACATGTGTTAGTCATACATCTTTGAATTACAGACATGTGTTTGCACACCTCTGAGAAAACAGATGACATTCCTATATCTACTTGAAATAATGGCTTATATTTTGCCTGTGAAAGGCTTTACCTGTTTTTGCCTGCAGCATTTCTCCATTCTTCTTTCATTTATTTTTCATACTTGGTGCTTCATTGACTAGGGCCAAACCAAGAATAGAACCCAGTGAGGTACTAGACAAACGGAGATAAGCATTCCTATCTTCCTTCCTTCTTCCTATCTGTCCTATCTTAAAAAGCTAAAGTTCTAGAAAGAAAAAAAAACAAAAAAGCTTAAGACAAAGATATGGTTGATAGATAAAGCATGTGAGGAGAGCAAGTAAAAATACTCAATTTCATTGCATTAATTAGTTTGCTGTTGTTTTGGTGGGAGTTCTGAATCATCTCTATTGATGGAGATGGAAAGTGTTGGAGATCAAGAAATACATGGTCTGGCCTGTTCAGAGTGAAAATTATAGGGGTAGCATGGTTTCTCCAGTTCCGGAATAACCCTGATGACAAGCATTGTTTGGTGCCTCATTCCAGTTTCTTTCCTAAGATATCTGGCTGAGAAGAGAGAGAAACCTTATGAGTAACTGCAGTAGAATTTGTGTCTATGTAGGTGCTGGGGAATGAATGTTCAACTATTCGATGATTTTTCTAAAAGCCAGATTCCCAGCTCTTTTGTAGTCCTATTGGCACCACTAAAATAGCAGAAAGGAGAGTTCAGGGTACATTAATGCATCACATAAATAGTCTTTATCTTACGTTTAGCCTTTCCTTGGCTCATATGCACTACACAGGGGAGATTCCTAAGACGTAGAGTGTTCTACCACCATTTTTAGGTAGACCGGAAGGTAATAATAAGACTTCTGAGCTTTCCAATCATATGTAGTACAATTATTTTTTGTCACAGTAAATAAAATAGAGAAACAACATGTTTTACGTTGTGTCTCAAAGACACAGGAATTTCAAAAGATAACAGTGAAAGCAAAATTGTTATGGAGATGGAGTAGCCTGTCTGGTCCCATGGATTCCTCCCTGTCCTACCTGTCCCTGTCTTCATGGGCCACTGCCCCAATCCCAACCCTGGCGCCTTCGCAGCCCAGCCCAGGTGAAGAAAGATGGCAAAGGCTGGGACATCCTTCTAATATGGATAAGGCTGAGGAGGGATCTGACTGAGTTTCCTAAAATCATGAAAGTGGTGGAAAAGGTGAATGCAGAGCTGTATTCATCAAATCTCACTGTACTAGAACCAGGGGACGTTCACTGGAACTAATAGGAAATCAAGGTGAAATGGGTAAATGAGATTACATCTTTACATAATGGTAAATTTATGAAATTTGGTGTTATAGGAGGTTGTGGAGGCAAAGTCAGACGTTTCAAAAAATAATTTAAGTAGATCTTTGGCCAACAGGCTCACAGATATCAAAGGAAAGGATTTTTCACCTGATATTCTTAATCCAATGAGCGTGAATGTTGAGAGGACTGGACTAAGGTCCTGTTCTTCTTCTTCTGCCTCTGCTGCTTCTCAAGGCTTTTATATCCAGATGTGCTCACTAATCTGCAAAGGCCTTGGACTCCTGGCTGCTGCAAGTCAGTGGACTGGCTGATCAGCTATGCTTTACTTTAACAATATCTCTGTCGTTTGTGAGTGTTCTAAAAGCAGATGCATTTTGGTTTACTTTTTTTTTTTTTTTTTTTTCCTTTTAGCCCTAATGCTGATGTTATTCCTGGAGAAGTGCATCACCATGAGGGCCCACATGGGCTGAACAGGGTTCGTGCCTTTCCTTTAATCTCTTGGCTGGTTTCAGCACCAGCTCTGTCTTCCTCATTACCATACAACTGCTAAACTTCTCCTTTTCCTCTCAGAAAAGGAAGAAACATCCCAAGAATTAGCTTTCTAGAGGCAAGAGCACATTTATTGGCTGCACAGAAAAAGCTGTTAGAGATCCCCCAGAAATCATGAAATGACAAAGAAAGTGTGTCTAGCCTGATGCTGGCCTTTCACTTGAAAGGCAAAATATTTTCTGTATGGAAAATCTGCTCATGGTGATTAAATCAACACGAGAGAGGAGAGAATCATCATTAGATAATTGCACCATTTATTCAATTGCTATTTCTGGTCATTTAAAAGCATTCACGTTACCATCTTTTATTTTTTTTTCCTTCAGAAAATAAACTGTGATATTTTCCACATGAAGGAGCTGCAGAGTGGAAGCACTGCCTGTGGTTAATCTCTTATTCTTGGTCGACATGTAAAGAAGCCCTCATTTTGCTCGCAGCCAGATTGCTGACAAAGCTAATGGGATTTCCAGATCTACCTCCTCTTCTGTGTTAGCTGTTCCTCATACACCCTCATAGATCCCATCAAGCATATCAGAAAAAGGGTAGTCAGGATCAAGAACAACCACTGTGTGTAGCTGGGCACAGAGATTTTTTTCATTTGCAATAGTTATAGAGTCTATATGTAGAGTAAAACTAGGTACTCTGTCTTCATTAGCACTCTAATGAATAGTTTTCTGTTGTGAGGAGACGCAGATGCATAAATCATGATGAACTGAATAAATAAATAAATAGTATTATTTAGGAGTTAAATTAGGTTCTAATCTTGTAACAGGACACAGAAGTTGCTAGGTCATTATTTAAAGACTTACTAAAGATTTAAGTTCTTTTTATAAGTTCTATTTATAAATAACATCAGAGTAGTATTCTTAAAATGCCAGAAATCTCATCAAATGCACTTTAAAAATTCTTCTCAAATGGCCCCTGTAAAGGTGAAGAGCAGTTTTTTCATACTTTTTTTTTTTCTTTTTTTTTTTTTCTCCCTGATATCCATCTGGGAAGACATTTATCAAAAGCCAGAGGAAATAAATACATAAAGCAAATGACTATTCTGTCTCATATAGCATTCTGCTTAGTTATAGAATGTAGTTTATAATGAATCAAAATTAACTAATACATAAACAGTGCAAGAGTAAAGCCTTACAATAATTTTAGCACATCAAAAAACGTCGGTTTAGCTTTATAATGCAACATTTTTTGCACAACACAGATTAGATTTTGGGTTTGAATACAGGCACATAAGTCCCACTGTGGATCAGTAAAAGAAATCTGTGTTGACCTTGGCACAGAATTTGTAGCTTTCCTCAAGCAAGGAAGCCTTCCTCATCTTTTTTTTTTTTTTTTTTTTTTTTGTTATACCATGAAAGATACTCCTGTAATCTCCATAAATCTAAAGCAGAATAAATAACATTAATTAATTTAATATTTCTGTCAGCCAGTACTTGAGAAATGCCTAATACTATCATATATTTTTAAAGTTTTTGTGTATGAAGTCCCTCATGAAATGATAGACATCAGATAAGATTCAACATTGCAAACAGCTTTACGATGTAGTCTCAAACTGTTCACAGTTTTCCAGACTCCACTCCTTCTGTATATCCACTTAGTTATACCCATGCAGTTTATCCATACACAGACAGCTCTCTCCATGCAAGATTAACAACTAGCTTCAAAATCTCTCTCCAAATAATTGAAGGTGTCTGACATTTTCTTTACAATTCTGTACTATAGATAAATTATTGTGCTCTGATTTTCATGTCAGCATGATAGCTGTGGTAAATAACTCTGCAGCCCCCATGTCTGCAGCTCTCAGGAACAATCTGGCCATGTTTGATGCTACCTCAGAGAAGGGGTTGGGAAGTGGTAAACCCTGAAATCTCTTCATTTCTCTATTCCTCTGTTGTAGTGATTTGGCCACTGAGGATCTGTAATTCAGATCTGATGTGTCCCTTCTCTTCACATTGTCTGGACTGTGCCTGAGACCATATGACCCTCACATTACATTAAGGGAGATGAAGCTTAGGCAAGAAGATCAGCCTGTCGAAGAAAGAAGGGGCCCAGGTCTCTGAACTACAGCTTCTACAAAGCTGTATATCACAGTGGTGAAAGGGAGTGCGATGTCAAATTATTATTTGAATTCTTCCTAACACTATTTCAATCTGCATGAAATTGTGCAAACATAATGGTATGAATCATGTCATGGTGGACAAAAAGTTGACCATGAGGCAGCAGTGCCCTCGTGGCCAAGAAGGCCAATGGGATCCTGGGGTGCATTAGGAAGAGCGTCTGCAGCAGGTCGAGGGAGGGGATCCTGCCCCTCTCCTCAGCCCTGGTGAGGCCACACCTGGAGTACTGTGTGCAGTTCTGGGCTCCCCAGTCCAAGGGGGATGTGGAGCTGCTGGAGAGAGTCCAGCGCAGGGCTACGAGGATGATCCGGGGCCTGGAACATCTGCCCTGTGAGGAAAGGCTGAGAGAGCTGGGCCTGTTCAGCCTGGAGAAGAGAAGGCTGAGATCTCATCAGTGTCTATCAGTACCTCAAGGGAGGGAGGGAGGAGGATGGGGCCAGCCGCTTTTCAGTGGTGGCCGCCGGTCTTTCCTCATATGATAGATGCTTTTAGCGTGGAAAGACGCACCATCTGAGAAACACGTAACCAAAAATCAGGATGGTTGTGATCTATTTTAAACATTTAATTTGATTAAAACTCTAAGGGTAAAAGGCAGACAGCAAGCTCCCTGACGAATCAGTAGAAAGCAATAGGTATCTGCAACTTGTTTTAAGGATCTTCCATTAAATGCTTACAGTAATTATAGCAGAGAATGATAAGAATACAGCTGCATAGCCCTTGAAAAAGCTCGTGCTGGAAGAATTTCAGAAACTAGGAGAAGTCAATAAAATGATACCATTGTTCAAAAAGTGTTTATAAAACCTTCCCAGAATATTCACTATTTCTTTAAAAGATCTGATTTGGAAATACCATATTTGTATCCTTGAATTAATTTTCCCATGCCCTGTTGTAAATGCCATTCCTTTGAGAAATGAACTCTCAGATTTGCATGATTAGAATCAAACATTCAAGAAATGTGATGAGGGAGGCAAAGGCATCAGAGGATGGCAGTTAGCTTAACCCAAATGCTAGATGAAAAGCAAATGTATTAAAAACTCTGACGTCAAATACGAGGCATTGTTCCAAGAGAAATTCTGTCAGAACTTCATATGAATCAAAAGACAGATTGTGAGTCCTTTTATTGGCAAGTGCACTTGTTCATGAAATAAGATAAATGAGTAGGGAGCAGAAAGGTAAGCCAAAAGGCATCTTCCATTTTGCAGACCTTGCCTTGTGGCTCTGGAATTTCCTGAACTGACAATTGTTAAGAAAATCCAGGGATGTTGTGTTCACATCCATAATTAGCTGTAAAGGAAAGTAAATTGCAGTCACAAGATTTGCTTGCTAACTATATGCTTAAATGGAATTCAAGCCACAGGAAAGCTTGGAGAAAGGGTATGTTTTTGCCAGCTTTGAAGTTCTCTGACAGTGATCACAGCCCAGATCTTAACCCTAAGGAAATTTAAAGCTGCTCTAAAATATTTATGTCTATGGAAGGCTTTCTCCGGGCCTCTTGGTGGCATACAGCTTGGCCAGGAAGGCAAATTGTGATCTGGAGTTCAAAAATACCCTGGAGATATTTCCAGGCTGTCACTGATATAACAACTGGAACGAGTTTCAGTAATAATGTCCAAGAGACAGTTTTTCCTCAAAATCACTGCTGCAAATGCAACTTTATTTGCCCAAGCCTAGACTGTTTCTTCAAGTGAAAAATGACAAATGGTCTAATGAATCCTGAATTACTTCCAATGCTTTGTTACAGCCTCAGCAAGAGGAAAGGCACACCTCCTCACTCAAGTGAGGTCTGGTGACTAAGTTAAGACATGCTTTTGCTTTCCAGTCCTGTTGTGGTGAACAAGGAATTGAATGCAGGTCCTCAAATTCTTGTGGGGGTCTTGTAACCACTATATTTCTATTTATAAAGTGAAGTATCGCCTCCAACCCTCAGATGACCAGCTTTCTTTGGCAGACTTTTCCCAATGAACTTTAAGATAGTCTCCTTGTGTCTTCTTGTTTTTTCATCTCAGTACACTGACTTCTATGAAACTTATGCAGCGATATAGTGTACAGTCTACACCTGTATTGCTCTCCTGATCTCTTGATTAGTTAAATCTGAAAGATGCATAACACTTCCCTGCCAGTCTATTCAGACAAGAAATCATATGTGTACTGGTTTTAGCTCATGATAAAGGCATACAGATAGGACTATTCAGAAGTCAGGAGCCATGTCCTAGAAAAGGATATAGACTCTCTCTTTCTGAGTCTGTTATCTATTTCCAGAACTAAGCTGTTTTCCAGACATCTAGACATCAGGCATGACTGTGCTCACAATGTTGCTTTCCCTCAGTCATGCAGGATTCTTGGGGCAAAGTGGACAGCAAAACACATAAGTTATTATGTCCTAACCACAGTGCTATATTCTAGGTCCCCGATACTTTTCTTCCTGTTATCTTAGGCATGAGAAACTGGTTTCAGATCTTGCTTTGAATTCAAAGCCACTGGTTTTTAATTAGGTTTATGAATACCAAGGAGTTGTCTCAAAGACTGGATCTGAACTCCCTCAAAAACTACCAAACATTCTGCTCTGGACTAAGAACCTTGCAGCTGAGCTGCAAATACAGCTTTCAGCAGTTATCAGAGTGCTTCATTTATAAAACTGCAGTTTATGAAATTGTGATGCCGTGTTGATACGCTCAAGGACAAGCCTGCCATCCAGGGAGCCCTGGACCGGCAGCAGCAGACTTATGAAATATAGCAAGAAGCACCCCTTGCAACAGTACAGGCTGGGACTGACTAGCCTGGGAGGTTGTCTGCAGGAAAGTCCCTGTGGGTCCTGGTGGACAACAAGCTAAGCATGACCCACCACGTGTCCTGGCAGCAGAGGACCAACAACATCTTGGGCTGTATTAACAGCCTCGCAACTAAGGAGAACAATTATCTCCCTCTATTTACTCAAGTGCATCTAGTATACTACATCCAGTTGGTGGCCCCTCAATACCGGAAAGGCATCGGCAAAGTTGAGGGAACTCAGCAGAGGCCACCAAGATGGTCAGGATTAAGGCAGTGGCTTGTGAGGAGAGGCTGAGGGAGCTGGGCTTGTTCAGCTTGGAGAGGAGGCAGGTTTTGGGCAGACCTGATGGCAGTCCAGAAGTGTCTGCAGGAAAAGTCATTGAGAGATGGTGCCAGGCCCTTCACAGCAGTGTGTGGTGGAAAGGAGAGAGACAAAAAGCATAAGGTGAAAAGAAAGATTTAGACATGATATAAGGAGGAACTTCCTCATCATGAAGACAGCTCAGCAGTCAAAAAGGTTGCCCATAAAGGCTCCTTGGAGACAGCCCTGAGCTCTCTGTTAAAGCCCTCAGCATCTGGTCCAGTCTCAGAGCTGACCCTGAGTGGGATGGATTATAGACATCCTGAGGTCCTTTTCCACCTGAATTATCCAATGATCTTTTGATCCTAATAATTCAGTCACTCAAGGGAAGCATAAAGGAATGTGCAATGATAACTTATATTTCCACTGACATCAATGCAGATTCTACTTTTAACTTAATTTCAGATAGTCTGTGACTCAGCACGCGTATGAGAAAATGCAAAATTCCAATGAAAATGTAGAAATGGCAAAATATGTCATAGAAGAGATTAGTTACTGATAAAATATGTTCAACCCAAAACAATTTTTTTTTTAAGTATTTATATTATTTCAAAGTACACTATAATTTCCAAATTTGGGAAATTTTACTCTGATAGAGGAAGGCAAAAAAAAAAAAAAAAAAAAAAAAAAAAAAAAAAAGCTTTGTCTTTTCTGAACAATGTCTTGTATTTTCTGACAAGCATCTGTGAATCACAAGCAGCCACAAGCACAACCTGATTTCTTTCAGGAGACACACCAAAATCCCGCAATAGAAATAGTATGTAAATACCTAAATATTCTGTATGTATATTCCTGCTACATTTTTTTCCTGCTAATGAAATGTAATCACCCATTTTATTTTTCCCTATTGTAAATAGTTGGAGTTTAGATAGATTTTTAAGGGAAATTGAGCTGTGACTTCTCCAGGTTGATCATGGTTATGTTGCAATCACTTGCAAGATATTTGTTCCCTAATCTTGGTCTGAATGCTAAGATCTTAACAGGCGAATTGAAATGTGGATACAAACACTTACAGACCAATACCCAAAGCTGTCTTTTGCTTCACATGGTTCCTCACAACTTCCTTCATAGGAACTTTAAGACACTGACATTTTGTTCTCATTGGCCTGTTCAGTATGCTCTATAAGACCTTGGCTTTCTGCGTGAAGAGCTGGAAGTCAGTGACATTGGCAGGCTTTACTCTGAAATTATGGAGCACTTTTTATTCTTTGAACCTGGCAGAGCGTGGCCCATTTTCGAAGAGGAAATAAGCTATATCTCCCTATTTAATGCCATTCACTGGTTACTGCCTCAGCCATTCTTCACCGGTGGACTCCCAGAGCAATGACAGTCCCACAAATTAGCCGTTGCATAAATAGGGTATCAAGTGATCATTTCCAAATATCTTCTGGTAGTATACCTCTGTCCTAGGAAGGCTGTGTTCTTAACACCTGGAAGCAGTCAACTGCAGTGATACTGCATATAAGGATTACTCTTTCAATAATGTATTTATCACAGTTTTCACAATGTAGAAATTGGATTTAAATATGCTCTAAGATTTATGAATTTTAAAAGTGAAGTACAATAAACAGGTAACAATGAAGCATTTATTTCTGAAGGCACAATGCCAGATATTCTTTGTGGCTTAAGAACTATCTTGTACTTCTGCCCCCAGAAATTCTTGGGGCTATCAACTGTTTCATTCCTGGCATAGAGATAATCTGCTTCAGAAAAAAGTCAGCATTGTTTTTCAAATTGCCTTGGTTTTTGGCACAAAGAATACACTTGCCTACAGGAAGGATTTCCAGGTTTAAGAATCTAAGGAATGAATGTGGCTATGACAGAACTATTATATTTGTAACAATACATCTGTTGAAGAGGGATTAGCAGCATCGGAATTCTATAACATAGGAATTAGGGAGATTTTTGTGGCAATATATGTGAGTTGTCCCTTTTTTTATTCTCTGATATAAGAATTTTGGATCTCTGATATAAGGATTTGTCCCATATAAAGATATCTCTGGTCAGACTCCTATGGATATATGGATATATATGCTCAGTTCATAATGGACTACATCCTGTTAAGTAACACCGATATCCTAAATTTTATATGCTCAGCATCTAATGGGCTTGTCAGTGGTGTTTCCAAGTTTTTTTAAATGATCTCTCTTCAGGAAAGTTGATTAAGTATGAAATTCATATCTGGTAGGGTCAGACTATCTGGAAGGTACTTTACTTACAGTTGTAGTAAATTTGGAGTTTTTGTTTATCAGTGCCCAAATGAGATCTGGAACATGGCTTGTTTCATCAACATCACCGGAAATATAAAGCTCACCTCAGGTCAGCCTTGATGACCAAAAACAATCTTCTCTTTGCTGCAGTTCTTCTTTTTGTAATGTATTGTTTAACTTTCATACAGGTCATTTCTCTTTCCACCTGCTTGGCCTGCTATCATGAAGGCTTGGAAGGAGCCATATTTCCCTCCTGTGAGGGCTTTTGCTCTCTAGAACATTTGCAGCCATCTTGAGCCTATTGAGAGAAACTAATTTGAAAAATAGGCCTTGGCCAAGAAAGAACAACAAAGAAGAAATAAAAATGCCTCTTTATAAAAAAATGATGCTATAAAAAGACTGAAAAATAAAACAGCAGTACCTCAACCAGACTGAAGGTCAGCTTTTCCTTTGCTGCTTGACTTTGCTATCATTGAATACAAACAGCAGTATCGGATGCCTATTTTCCACAAAGAACATATGCGTTTTTAAGTACATATGAAAGAAACAGTATATGCTGGCTCCAAGTAAATACAGTACTGCCAGCATTCCTTTCCCTCTGTGAGGGGATGTCATGTCTCTGGAAGCTTGAGAGTGCCAACTTAGCAAAGGTCAGCATGATGCACATTTTTGGTATGCCCAGTGATCCTTTTGCTCATCACCTGTAAAAGACGCTAGTGTTTGTCATCATTAAGAGCCAACACATGTCTTAACACAATGTAACAAACTTAAAATGGATTTAGACCCAAAAAAGTTTTCTGCTTTTTCACTTTATCCAAAGAATCTGAATGTGCAAAACCTATCAAGTTAAAAGTATTTCAATTGAATGTTTGTTTTGGGCTTAAATATCAGTTTTTATGTTTATTGCACAATTCTTTACAATTCATTTTGAGCATTCACAGATAGTAATGTATTCCTTGCCATTATTCTGTTACTAAATATTCACTTTTCCTGGCAGTTTTCTTTTTCCTTTTTTTTTTTTTTCACCTTCCTTGATCTGTTGTGCACATGGCCAAAACATTTAAACAGTCAGCCTAAAGCCTGCTATGTGTTCAATGAGCTGAGAATATGTGTGCAATTATATATGCTCTTTCAAATTTTCAACATTTAGTTCCTTTGGAAATTGCCATGAGAATACTATTAGGAGTAGTAATATTGTTAGGAGTAGTCCAACACCAGCCAGAATAAATAAACAATAAATAGATAGCCATGGAGAATGTAGAAAATGGGTTGTACAGGGTCTTCCAATCCATGCCTCAATTGCAAACAGAAGCATTTGTATCTTCACCAGTCCTGATTGATAGGCATTTGTTTCACTTGACCTTTAGGACTCCGTAACTTCGGATATTCCCCAATTTCCCTAGGCTTTCCAATGCATACATCTCCTTATAGTCATAAATCTTTCCTAGTATCTAAGTTGATTTTCCTTGCTGCAATTTGTCCCATTGCCGATGGGCATAAATTCATTGTTTCATTTCTCCTCTTGAAATTTTATGTAGTTAAATATTGTTATCAAGTGCTTCCTCTTCTCATTCATATTTAACCCTCTCTATGCCAGGCTTTCTAGGTATTTCTAGGTATTGTTTCATTTTTCTTGCTTTGCTTCATAATTTCTATGACTCTCTGAAAGATCTAAAAGGTGACTAAAATACTTTTTACCATGTCCTGCAGTTTGAGAGGCTAGTTAGATTTTAGTTGATCCAAAGGGGGAAGACTGACAACTTGCCCTGCTTTATATCTTGCTGCCTGTACTCAAGGAATGCTCTACTGTTTCAAGTTGGATGTCGCCTATATAAACCCTGCTTTTGATTACTCAATAATAAAATACTGCCTTGAGCTTTATAAAGCTTTATACTTATATTCAGTTCATAATTTGCAACTATCAGATAATTCTGTTAGTCTGTCATCTTGGACTGACATCAGGACCACGGAATTCCACAAATCGCTTTTTAGCTTCTAAGTGGAACTTAAGATAAAACCAGTCAAATAATGATGCTGTTTAGGTATGGACAATTGTTTTAAATTAAGGGGAAGAAACAAATTCACCGTGTTTCCCTCATTCCCCCAAATAATCTGTTTAAGATACGTTTTTATGTTTATTCAGTTAAACACGTTGTTCTGTCAGGGAAAATACCCAACTAAAATCCTCTTGTAAAAGAAGAACCTGTTGTTAGATGATTTTCTTCTAAAGACTCTCATTTAAGCTCCCTAACTTATAATCATTTCCCTCCTCTGCTCTTTTTTTGGACCATTTGGACCAATCATTTATGGCAGTTTGAGTGATATCTCTTCTGCAAGAGAGGTAGCTTCTTTTTCAGGCACTGCCTTGACAGGATAAGACCCCATCAGTTCCTCAAGCTGCCAGAGGAGAGCAGCATACATGCTGGTCAGTTTTCTACCTACTGGAGGAGGAAATCGTATTCTCAGCTATTGAAGCAGTGATTCCTTGCTCACCCTCGGTATATCATCCAGGTGCTAAGCTATCAGTAGAACAGGGGAGGACAGCTAATGCTCCAAAGGTGGCTTCTTGTTGCAAAAATTGGTTATGATTGACAAATCTTTTAAGCTTATTCTGTAAGTGCACTAAAACCTACTCAGTTCGAGGAAGTATAGCATTTTCCAGTCATATTCACTTTTTGGATGAAAACACCATCTATCTTGCTAGTGAAGATATATGATAACACCATTATGACAAGGAGATGCAGTTTGAATCTCCGGTATGTTTGAGCTATTTAGTTTGAGCACCTTTTTCTGAAAACTCTGACAGATGACTCTGACCCGGCTGAATCTCAGCATAGACAGACCTCATCAGAGAAGAAAGGCAAGGATGCTCAAGGAACACTTTAGACTTATGCAGAAGCTCTTAAACTTTTAGCTGTGGAACTGCTCTCATTCCATTACATCTGGCAAAAGAGAAGCATGGGAAATAGTGAAGAGAGCTTAAATAGGTTAAATTCCAAAGCAATCAGGTGCTATTTCAAAAAGTTGTATTCTCAAGGGGTTTTCTTCCACGAGAATATGTGTTCAGGATATGCACTGGTGATGAATCTCATGGAGCTCAGTGATAGATTACCAAAAATTCTATAAGAAAATTGTCATTTTCTCCACTTTAAAAAAAATAAATAAATAAATAAATAAAACACAAAATATACAGAGTTCCCAAATCATGAATCATAACAAAAATATTTAATCGTGCCCTATATTAACCCATCACATTTAACTATACATTAGGTACATGGATTACTACATTATGCATTTGTGCCATGTATTTTGTCTGCTGAAAGGAATACAACCTTTTCAATGAACAGCTATTAGAACCATGTTTATATTTCCTATTCCTTTTAGTGCTCAAATAATGTTTTTACTTTGAATAAAAGTTTGCCCATTTTTACTAGTCTAGGAAGACTAAATAGGGAAATTTCTTCTGCAAATGCACATTTCCTGCAACCTAAAATATAAATATTAAAGCTACATCCCTTAATGAACTAGAATTGCATATTACTGGATTTTTTGTTTGTTTGTTTTTGACGTATTTCATTTAAAGAAACATGAAAGAATGACTTGAAAAAAAGTTTATTTACTGCCAAGTTATGAACCTCTTTCAGTTAATGAACAGTGTTTTACATAAAAGCACATTTTCCTTAAAGGATTCTTGACGGATTTATTTTTGTCATCTTCAGATTCTCATATGCTCCATTTCTGTCAGCCTCATGGTATTAGTCAGCAATGAAAAAATCCTGGAAACTCGGGATGTTCAGCACATGGGTCTCAACAGGTCCTGGATTTAGAAATGTCCATACTCAGTTTGAATGCTGAAAACGCACATAACCAGTGGAAATTCCCTGCTCTTGGAAGTCAATATAAGAATGCCCGGTCACTTTTTTTGGCATTCAATAAGCCCTGGATCAATGAGGATGAAAGGCAGAACTTGGCTATGATACTTGTTTCATTAGAATCAAGTGCTAAAGGAAGTTACATACGTTTGGTCCACAGCTACCAATTTTTCCTCAGAAGTTTCAACATAGTCAGATTGATGTAAACGGCACTAAAAATTGTAGTAGTCAGGCTTTTACTTGATTAGCAATTTGAGTTGTCAGGGATCTAAAGTTACAGAAAACACTAACCACATTTATGGCACTACAGAAATGTATATGGAGACATTCTTGCCAGCCTTACTCTGGCAAAACTTTTGTGGGCATTTTAGTACTTCAGAAAGAAATTAGTTAGTGTCCAGTTAGTCTTGATTTGTCCATTGTCAATTTGTCCCATTTGTTATGTTCCTGTCTTAAAATAGAGTTCCCTTTTCCTGTCTCTCTCCATTGCCTGTGCAAGAAGTCTAGATAAGTATTTTAAAATACACACCTTCTAGAGTAAAAGGCTAGATTTTCGTGAAATGAATCAGTCTCAGCCCAAACTATTAATAAGCAACAATAGCCACTAACACTTACTAACTGGAAATGGAATGGAGAAAAATCTAGAGCTTAAGAGTTCTTCATTGCAAATTTTCATGACCATGACAGATATATTTGTTCTGGTTTTGTTATTTGTGCCTACATACATTACCTACAGTCAGGATGACCTAGAATCTAGCCTAACAAACTTGATATTTCCTTTATTAAGTACTTATTTAAAATGCTTGTGCATAACTTGACAAAGAAAAAATAAATTATTTTTAATAAGAGAATCTTGTTTCCAGATTATAGTTATGAGCAGTAAAGACAACTACAAAAACATCTGGCCATAGAGATTCCAACAAAAGTCAGTCTGTGTTCAGTGTTTTTATGTGAAATTCATCAGGAAATGGGCAAAGAGGCAGCGGCAGCTCTGTCCTAGCTAGACTGAACTGCACAAATGATCAATTCCAGTTTTGCTTGAAGAACCGTGTGTCTCACGCTCTCCACAATGAAAGAAATCAGTAGAGCTTTTTATTTTCACCACTGGTAAGATTGCTCCTTTCACCAGAAAAACAAGTAAAAGATTCTCTTTCCAAAAGGAACATTTTTGCATTTTCCATCTTGCACTTTCTTTATTTTCTTTTGTATGAAAGAAGACTAATCTATGAGACAAATGAATTCTGTTTGTAAGACCTGAAATTAATTGAGATTCTATAAAAAACAAAAAGCAAGAACAGGATCTTCTTTTTTCTTCTTCTTTTTTTTTTTCTTTTTTTGGCAAAGAGGGAGGTAGGCTTCTCATTTTCACATCTCTTGTGCTGCTGCGTGGCAGAGCATCAACTTCTAAGTGCTGAACAGGTTGGGAAAAGAAGCTGGGAGTGTCCTGAAGAGATTTTCAACACTCCGTCTTGCTCTTAACTCTGTCACAGGCACTAGCTTGTAAAAGCGGAACCATATAAAAGGGAATATTATAATTACAGCTGATGCTGTTTGAGCCCAGTGTGGTGCCAGGAGGATGTTTCAAACGGTTTGTTTATCTCTACTTAACAGAGTTACAAGCCTCTGACATTTCAACAGAGATTTTCCACCGTGGCAGGAATGAGTTAGTGGACATTCCTTGCTCGTGCGGCTTCTCAGCAGGAAGCTCATGTATCATGTCTCTTTCCACTATAGCTGTTTGCTCATTTGTACACGAAACATTCGACTATGTATTGGCTGAATGCAAATTGCTTTTAGTTATACAAGGAGGGGAAAATGTAAAATATTGAAAATAAAGGGCAAAATTCTGATTTTCAGGCTAGACATATGTAGAATTCCGACCAGGTGCTCACTAGGTCTCTTAATAAACTAGAGTGAAATGAAATCCCTGTAAACAGTATGCGCTTCTTTCATGTTTCAAGGCCTGTGAATAGAGAATATTAGTACACATCCTTCCACTTGCTACAAGACTCTTTGAGAATTCTCCATTCCATATGGTCAATTTTTTATGCTTGTACATATTAAAAGGTTGGAAATTTGTATTGCTTGCCAAACAAAACTTTTGGAGAAGGTATTGGAAATTAATTTGGGAGGTGTTTTGTGGCCTGTGAATTGCTACAGATTTTAATTGGCAGATAGGAAAAAAAGGGGAGAAGGGATAGGCAGAAAAAAAATACCTCTCATAATTCGTTCATTAATAAAATGAATTATTCATGGTTATTTCAGGGGGTTATTCACACTATCTTTTTTAGGTATCTAATATGCATTTAATACGCCTAGGTTAAGAGATGGAGCTCCCTCTCTGGTGTGCATAGAGAAGTATACCTCTGCAAAATAACAGCTAGAATCAAAGTTATTTATAACATAATTTTCCTGCTTTGCTTCCTACTCTTGAAACACTATTCTTTTGCCACTGACTGCAGACATAACTTATGGTCTTAAGGATACACATAAATCTGAACTTATTTAGAGTTAAAGACTCTAAATAAGGGAGAATCAATAGCATGTACTCCAGGTTTTATTTCTTCTGTGAGAATGTCAGTATTAGAAAATCCATTTATGTTGCTCAGTGTTTCCAGAAGTTTGCCGATTTCTACTAAAATTACTTCATTTTGTAAACTGATAATTTTTCCTATATCAATTACAAAATGTTACAAAAATCTAATTCTGCGTGAAGTAGTCTGATAGATGGTGATTCTGGTTGCAGAAGGAAGTAAAGGAAGATTTCCAGTCATGCAGAAAGCTCATTAAGAAATATCAGCAAGATCCATTGCCACAATCCATGTACAAAGAGCTGTACTACCTAAGTTTTGGTCTATATGAGACACCTGTTTCACCTTAGTATTTGGAGACATGCTTCTAATGTTTGTTATAAAGTAGTTAACTAACTTTTCAAGTTATCCACAACATTGTCTAGGAAAGGGCCTCAAATACAGATTACCTGATCTTTAAAAAGGATACAACTGAGAACTGTATCGTATTGAGGAAAAGAACACAGACATCATTTTTGTGACATTTTTATTAAATGAATCATAAAGCGTCTTGGCACATTATACTGATGGCTCATAGTACCTCAATTGCTTACTGAAATTTAAATCACTAAGGTGAAAATGGGGGTTACATTCTCTAAAGCATATAATTTCAGCAAAGTAAACAAGGTGCATGTCAGATTGGTCACACATATCTGTTTCTGTCTCTGTTCATTCTTTCTGTCACAGATTTTGCCACAGATTAAGCCTTGGCCTGTATTTAATTTTACAAACTTCCCAATAACCTTAGTCAATAAAGGTGACAAAATATGGCCTATAAAAAGCTTATAAAAATATTATGTGGTGGAAACAACTGTATTTTCCTAATAAAATCAAAGGTATAAAAGCATTGTCCACAAATCTTGTTTTTCATTAAATTGTCTCATGGCACACAATTTAATTATGTCTCAGGACAATTACCTATGAGCATAACAGATGCTTTCAAAATTACTGAATATAGCAGGCTAAACTGAGATAATTTATTACAGGAATATAGCATTATATTTGATTATCTGTGTTGAAGAAAGGGGAAAAAAATCAGAAACATTGAAAGACAATCTCTATTTGGAACCAGAATGCGTTACATAGTAGAGAAAAAATGTTTATGGACACCAGAGGTCAGTGAAGCCTATCTTGTCAGCGGGGATTGAATCGAAGAGTAGAACAAAGGTGCAACTTTAACCAGCATCTGAAATTCATTATATTTCCAATGTAAATTCCAACACATATGGGAAATTTGACACGGAGTCTATATGAGCGATACTATGTAGTCACACCTACCTCCCACCCCTGCAACAGAGTCAATTGTTATTTATTTGAATACTTTCATGGCTTGATTTTATTTTGAACTTTCCTTTACAATAATGCCAATTTATACTAGTAGGTCTTATATAAGTACTAACAACATACTCTTTACTCAAAATATTAAGAAACACAATGTTACATCTTACTCTAAACCTGCAAATGACATTAGAAGAAGGCAATGAAATACAGGATGTGTATTTTTGCTGCTATGTGTAGGAGGAGATTCACAAATTCCATTCTGTACCTTTTCACACAGCTGTGTTACATAGCTCTGATTTGTCTAGCTAAACATGGCCACAGCCCAGATCAAAGTCACAGAGACCTGGGCTGTAACATCAGCCTGGGTAAGAATAGTGAAGAAAATGTTTTCTAGGGTATTATGCAGAGGTCTCAATGCCCTGTTCTTTCCTTTCCAGATGTCTTCCCAACTTTATTAGAATTTTTTCGTTCTATTTCTTTCCCATTTCTATTTTTACAAGATTTCTTAAGGGAAAAAACAAATCAAATATCTTTTAATTTGGATCAAGCTTTACAAGCCCCAAAGCCTAAGTGAACTTGAGATCAGATAAAGTTAATAAACTTCAGCTCTAACAGGAATCATTTATGATAGATCTCATTTCAGTTGCTCAATGGTTTTCTGCTTAGGGATATGCTTGTCATCTTTCAATTTTACTTTTTATCTAAACTGTTCCTTCATTTATCCTTAGACGACATAAATCATTTTACTTCACTGAAAGCAACAGACTCACACTAATTTAGAGGAGCTGAGGTATTTTTCTATTCTCCGTTCTGTACCTATTTGGCAATAAGAAGTCTTTAAATTATCATTTTACCTTTTTTGGAGCTTAGATATTCACTCCATACTAATTTTACCAAACCGTTTTCATTTGCTTTTAGATTTTTCTTTTGCGTTTAGCTTTCCCACTGTTCAGAGCTACACTCCTTTTCCTCTTCTGCTTTCTTTGCTGAACATTTTATTTTGGAATATCCTGTAACTCTATAACCCAGTCTCTTCCTTTGGGATAAACTAGGCCTCTGTAATAGTTATTATGTCCTAGCTTTCATTTGTCATACTTGTGTCCATTTCCACTACTGAGCTTATTTCTTTGTTTGCATTTACTCAGAAGTACTTAATTTATTTTCCAGTTTCATCAAAAAAAAATTATGGTTGATTTCTATGATTTTCCTCATTTTAACTCTCAATTTCTAAATGAGCTTTCTATAATTTTAATATTGTTGCTTGCTCAAAAATGGCTTACCAACATGTTAAAATATGATATTTCCCCTCTGTCTTCACCAGAAAGAGTTAGTTATGAGTTAATTTGTTAAATTGCCTTTATCATTCTTTTTCTTCTGTCATTCCTATGTATATAAGCAGCCATATTAGTTTTATTATCTGCTGCTTTGCTCAAACAATGATAATACTTGAACATCCAAAATGTTGTTATGGGAAAAATGGAACTCACCATACATAGGGAGCTCTATTGTTAGTCTAATTAATTTTTAACTGTCTGATAGTTTGTTCGTGTAAGTAAGTCTTTCAAGAAGGCAATTAAAATAGTTACACAGGAACCATGCAAGCATATACCATTTATCTCTAGTTTTATCCTTTCCTTACCCTTCCTTCTGGTTGACAATTTCTGTCTTCCTCAAAAAAACAAACAAGCCAACAAAAAAACAAACAAAAAATAACATATGAGGGTCACAATGAGCTGCTGGCATCCTCAGTCCTCACAGCTTCACCAGGAAGAATTTGATGTTTGTGTTGAGGGTTTCTTCCTCCTCTTTGTCAGAGGATGCATGATGTCAGTAGTGATGCTATCTTCTACCTCACCCTTGGCATCCACTTTATTTTTTTTTTTTACTTTTTATAATAAGTCTGCTCACATACTCCTCCTTTACACTGGTTCCCAATTACACAATATTTCTATACTCCTTGTTATGTCTAATGCTGTTTCTTTTCTGATGTACAAGGTTGCACTTCTGCAATGGCCATAGACTGACCACTGTGATTTGCATTTGCAGCCTGGGACATTTGGTATCATCTTGTGCCTCTGCTCTTCCGCACCGCATTTTATTTTAGTCATAGACTAAATGCTCAGTCCATACAAAACAACTTAGTTATTACTCTAAACGGAATCTAAGTGGGAACAACATTAGGCAATGGCTACCTGAGTGCTAGACAGGTCCTGTCACAGCAGACAACAGTTCAGTCAAAACAGGCTCAGGCAAATCCTGAAATTTGCCATTTGCCAGCCATCCCGTAATATGTTACTAGTAATAGCAAATATCACTTTTTCTGGACAAAAGCACAAAGAATAACAAGACACTTGAATATATATGAAATGCCAAAATGGAAGATTTTGTATGCTCAACATACATCCATTGCATGGGTGATTTCTTCCAAATGAGAACTCCCTTGTGGTACCTACTAATGACCAAGGGTGTCCTGAGTTACGTGAGCAAGGAAGAGAGTGAGATGTGGAGTCTTCTTCCTTGGAGATATTCGAAACCCATCTGGAAAGGCAGACAGAAAGAACCTAAGTAGAAAGTAGCAGTACTCATCTAAATATTTCAGAAAGTTTTATTTGCTTGACTGTGACTTTAGTGATGCCTGACAAAAAAAGTGAGTGCGATCAGCATTGCAAATCAGAGAATCACAGAAGGGTTGAGCACGGAAGGGACCGCTGGAGACAAACTAGTCCAAATCCCCTGCTCAAATAGGTTTGCCTAGAGCAGGGTCACATCCAGGCAGGTTTTGAAGATCTCCAGAGAAGGAGACTCCACAACCTCTCTGGGCAACCTGTTCCAGGGCTCTGTCACTCTAATAGTAAAGAAGTTTTTCCTTGTGTTTGGATGGACCTTCCTCTGTTTCAGCTTGTGTACGTTGCCTCTTGTCCTATTGCTGGTTATCACTGAGAAGAGTCTGGCCCCCATCCTCTTCACACCCTCCCTTCAGATACTTATATTGGTAAGGTCCCCTCTAGTCTTCTCTTCTCCAGATTGAAAGGGCCCAGCTCTCTCAGCCCTTCCTCACAAGAAAGATGCTCCTGTCTCCTAATCAAATAATTTGATTTAACTAATATTTCTCTTTTTTGAAGCTTAAATGAATGGATTTTTTTTTTGTCACCATCTCTCTCTTTTTTTCCTCTTTGGTTCCTTTACAAAGTTATTTGTCAAAAAAATCCTGAATATATTTTAACTCATGTATATTTTCATATAATATATTTATGAAATATATGAAATATCTGTGTATTTATTCTTCTAGGTTCTTATAGTACAGGAATACTACAGATTTGAGTATCTCCAGGTAGTAATTACCCTATTAGCCTATGCTATCCAATACACACACATCTTTTGTCCCATTGGAGGTTGTTGAAGAATGGATAACTTCATAACCATAAAGGACCATAAAGGAGTCAAAATTTCTCAAGAAAATGAAGAAATGAAAGGAAGTGTTACATTCTATGAAATTTTATTCATTGTAAAAGACAAATGAAGTATTTAAATTCTCTTTACCTTGAGAAAGGAATTACCTTTGTTGACATATACTAGAAAACAGCTAGATTCTTGACTGAAGAAACATGACAGCCATGAGGCTACTGTCCTTGCAGAATTTAAATTCAGTTTTATTTACTCTATCCCAACTAGCAATATGTATTTTTTTTGAAATTCTGTCATGTTGCAGACATGACTTTTTCAATTTCTTATTTAATTGTATAATACTGTAAATTCCTTTGAAATACCTCCATTTTGGCATATTTATGTGATCACTGGCTTCTGTCTTTCTCTATCATCTCCTTCACCAACATGGAAAGAGTATCAGTGTCTTCTGCCCCCTCTCTAACAGAATGTTAAAGTATATAAAGTAACTTTTTCTTTAAAAAATATTATTCTCATTCCTATAGATGTGTATGTACGTTACCTTATTGGAATAGCTGAAAATAATGTGGTCACTGCAATCACTTCAATTAAAAAAAGATGCTCTTTGAAAATGTCCTTAAATGATACTTCATTTAAACAAAACCTTTTTTTTTCTGACTAAGTCCAAGAGCAAAACAATATGCCCATATTCTTGCTGTTTATAAATCATTAGTCATAACGATTCTCAGTCAGTAAATCATCCTGACGTTAAGAGGCAGAAACAAGCACATATTTGTCTACTCCAGCTACTGCTGTTTTCTATTGGCTCAGCAGCTGCTAACTACTGAACACTCATCTTTACTGAAAATTTGGAAGAACTCTATATTAAAAAAAACAATAAGGGGTCACATTTATGTATTTTTTCTGACAATGTTTAAATTTAGTGTCAGAAGTGGTAATTTCCTTGTCTTTCTAACTTTCTTTATAACTTGTGCAATAAACAGTGCTTTGTTAGCATCTTTTAAAATTACAGAAATGTTGATGACATAACTGTAAAACTTTATGCTTATTTTCTTTTCCAGCTGAATCCAAGATTTTCTGATCGGTGATAATCCAAGGACAATGCTACAAATTTCTAGTTACCTGGAAACATTCCCAGAAAGTTTACAATCTTGTCTTAATTTCTAAGCAGTTGCCAGCTCAGCATCACATGAAAGGTTGTTTTGCTTCTTACCAAAACTACCTGCTTTCGACTTGGCTTACTCTGAGTTTTATTACGCTCTGCAGGGCACTACTAGGGCTTGGACCTGGTCAGTTGAGTGAACTGTTAAAGTCACATCTCATTCCCAAATTACCTGTCAAAACTCTATTTCTAATCTGCTCTGCTCCCGGCTGCTGTTTCCCGCTTTGGAGCCCTGCCAGGCATCTTCAGCTATGCCAGCAATGTCAGCTCCTCTGGAGAACCATGTGAGGTGCTAGCTTCTCTGAAGACATTTAGCCCAAGAAGGTCACGGCACGGAGGGAAGGGAAGCGCACATTCATCCCTGCCAGCTTCTCACTGTAGCCCCTGTCCCCTTCTTTGAATACCATAACCACTGCTCACTTTAGAAATAGATGCTGCTCAGATGACACCAGGTTTCTGACACTCTTTACAGGGCAGCAAAGAGGTTTTGATTGATATTATTCCATTCAAGGAAAAAGGGAGAGATAAAGAGAGAGAAAAAGGTTTTTCTAATTGCTCACAGGTATAACTTGTAGGTAGGCTATAAACCATTTGCATTACTGCAATCATTCCATATAGTAAAAGTCATTTTTAAAAAAATATTATTTTTATTAATATTTTATTATTATTTACTTATTATTTTATTAATTAGTAAATGCTCATTTTACAAATCTGCAAAATCCTATTAAATCTCAATCCAGAGGGAGTGGAACAGAGGAGACAACTCTTTCTTACATAATTAAAACTAGGTGACATAGTTCATAGCCATACATCTACTGTGTCTAACCCAAGGGGTATCTACGGATACAGAGAAGAACCTGAGAACTGGAATGCCTGTATTCAAATTCCTGTGATCCAGACACTTCTATATCCTATTTTTCGATGTGAGCATATTACCCATCTTTTTTACTCATCCCCATAAATTGTCATCCTTAAATAATTAATACATGCAAAGGTGGTCTGAATCATTCAAATAAATTTCACTGCATTCTATTCTATTCTATTCTATTCTATTCTATTCTATTCTATTCTATTCTATTCTATTCTATTCTATTCTTATTTTGTAGACGAATTTTATTGTTGCAAGCATTTATTCCTGTCTGATTCCAAGTATGGTAATTGAAAATGGCATATTTTTTCCCTAAGTCACTGTTGTCACCCATGAGATCTCTTGGATCTGTATATTTAAATAGTTCAAATAGGGAAAAACAGTAATGTTTTGACATTTTGTTCTTTGAATGTGCTTTGGTATTAACTAGTAGCAGAAAGCTTCCTGTGTTAGGCAATAAAGCAAAGCGTTTTTTTCCATAAGTGGAATGTTGTGTATTATCAAACCGAGTTCGCCCTGTTTCTAATAGTTTTCCCATGTGTTTATTTAAAGGGTCTCACTGAATCACAGCTTGAATATTTTGATCCCAATTTATTTTGAGTCTTTTATTAGATTTGGGCGAGCTGTAAACTTGAGTCATTGTTGTTATTTATTAGTATGCCGCTCCACTGGAATACAATATTAAAAGTTTAAATTGTTTAGATGACATTTACCAGAATAGCCATTACAATTTGGTTACTAGACAAGTTATGCTGTGGTATTTTGCTTAGGAAGACACAGAATAAATATCTCAGAAGCAGAAGTCTGACATTTACAATCATTCTTTGTTTATATTCTGTCATTTAATGTTTGCATGTTTTCTCCATAGATGTGCAGAAGAGTTACATTAAGATCTATAGACACATAGCATTTTTCAGAAATCCATCTGAGCACGTTTACTCTATGGACTTTAGGTGCAGTTTTATTGATCATCATGTAAACAGTATTATAAAAATGCTCACGATTTATGCCCCCATCTTTAAAATTTTATAATACAGACACTTTTTCAAAGAAAAATGCTACCAGTCTGTGTGTTTTCCAGCAAATCTTTAGAAAGTCTCAACACAAAACAGAAATGCTTTACTTTTTTTCATATGGTTGTTATTTTGTAATAGTTTTCTTTAATTACATTTATCCCTAGATGACCAGTAAAGTATTGCCACAATTTCAGAACATATTTGGATGGGTCATCTCCTAGTTTGGAAGTGAAGTGGACACATTTAGGAGACTGCTCCCTCAACTGTTTATATTTATATTATGCACATAGTTTTATTAGAACTTTGGGGAAAAAAATGGAGAAAAGTTCCAGAAGAGGCATTACCATTTAGTGTGTGGCACAACTTGCAGGAATTTTTGCAAGACTACTTTTTCTTTAGATTCTTCAGGCTACCAGAAAACAGCATTTTTATGTGGCTGTCCTTTTTCAAATGCATTAAAACATTTCACAGAATACCTGAGGTCGGAAAGAAGCTCTGGAAATCATCCGGTCCAAGACCACTGCTCAAGCAGGGTCACCTAGAGCAGGTTGCTTAGGACCCTGTCCAGTCAGGTTTTGAATAACCCTAAGGATGGAGACTGCACAGCCTCTCTTGGCAATCTGTGCAAGCATTTGAAGATGTGCTCAAGTGGAATTCCTCATGTCTTAGTTTGTGCACATTGGTTCCGATTCTGCCACAGGCCACCACTTAAAAGAGTCTGGCCCCACTGTTTTGACATCCTCCCATTAGGTATTTACATGCACTAGTAAGATACCACCTGAGCCTTTTCTCCGAACTCTGCCAGCCTAGTCCCAACTCTGTCAGCGTGGTTGTGCCCCAGGCTGTTCTGGGGTTATTCCTCCCTAGGGGCAGCACCCTGCACTCCCCTTTCTTGAACTTCATAGGGTTCCTCTCTGCCGTTTTCTCCACCCCATCCAGGTCCCTATGAGCAGCAGCACAAAAGAGAGAGAGACAGAGGAGACAGGGAGACTCCTTTGGAGAAAAAAGGCTCAGGACAGGAGCTTAATTTAGTCTGGTTTCTGGGTTTAAAGATAGCCTTTGGGAGTAAGTCTTGTTTATCTATCTCTACTCATTCTGAAATGATAACACTGAAAAAAAAAAGAAAGAAAGAAATGGGAGTCACATTTTGGCCTTGGTGTACATTTGTAATAAAACAGACCCAAAAGAGGAATATTTAACTAGATACTGCTATAAATATGAATGTAAGTTAAAAACATGTGCACAATATGGTAATTTCTCACAAAACCCAAAATCAACTTTGTCTGTAATTCCTTTGTAAAGAAATGAGATACCTGACTGACCACTGCAAGGACCATCATATCTAAAGCATTAAATCAGACTGATCTGCTGTGTTAGCTAAAGGTATACAGGTGTTCTATGGTCCTCATGATTCATGGAGAAACAAAACATGTTACTATTTGTTCAGTTTACAATAGTACATCTGCTTATTGCTTGCTATATAACAGAATTTTTAAACACTAATTAAGCTGGTATGTTTAGAAAGGAATTGAATTTCTCTGTTAGCACGAAAATATAGGAAATATTATTTCTGTACTTAGGGTTTCACAAAGAAATAAATTTATGAAAATGTTTAAAATCATCTCCAAATCTATTTTCCTTTGTTTTAGGCAAGTTTTGTAAAACATAAAGAATAGATGCTTTGCATAGAGCTTCACAGAGAAGCTGTGTTTGGGTCAGCCCTTTTTCTCTTTGCTATTATGCAACTGCTTAATAATCGTTTGTTACAAATGTGGACAACACATGATATTTCCAATAATGATGTTTCCGAACAAGTAAATAAAGCAACTTGCTGTTTCTGAAATGCCAATCCAGACAAAACAACCACAACTCAATAGTTCATGGGCCCTCAAAGGCTACTTATTTGTGAAAAGTCATGGGTGTTAGCATTTTATTACTCTGTGGAAACCCTGTTTAAGTTGGACAGATACTATTCCAGTTTTCAAAGAGACGGCACTGAGATGATCCTGAGGGACATGGAGCTTCACTTACTAGGCAACTAAGGCTACAACAGGATAGAAATACTTCGTAGCTGTGATCAGCCCACTGACAGGTGTTAGTGGATCCCAGGGAAGGTTTGGGAATTACTCATTCTTATGTTCCAATTTCTGTTCCAAACTATTCTGGAATTCTTGAGGAACCAAATGTTTTGCTTGGCCAGAGAGAAAATGGATGCTCATTCTAATTCTGCATTTTGAATGTGAGATGCCTGCCCTCTTCCACATGCACAAGATTGCACACAAATTGCTCAGACTTCCTGCCACATTTGCAGAAAGAACTGGAACACCTCATTGTGTTCTAGCAGTACCAAAAGCTCACCTGAGACTCACAATTCCTGCAAAGCATCCTCTTCTGATGTGCACCCTCACCTTCAGTGATTATTCTGCGGAGAAAGGGAGAATTTTTTTTAGCAATCTAGTTTGTAAGAATTTCAGAAGCCGTGTTAAAGCTTGAACAGATTGTTCTGTGTTTATATTATGTTTAAGCAACCTTGTTTTTAAAACCATAGCTCAGTCGGAACATTACCCTCCAGTGACTTGTATTCCCTTGGCAGCAGCTGTTTTTAGATGAAATGACTACTGAGTCAGAAACACAAACTTTAATTTTGAGTAATGAATTTGACTTTAAAAAAATATATATTTTACAGTACAAATTTTCCACATATTGCACAAACATAGAGGAAGAGAAAAGACACCAGTCAGGAGACAACTAGAGGACCTGGATGCCAAATTTCCATTAGTTGTAATGTAAATTTGGTACCTTGACCCTTTAGGAATGTTTGAACATTTTCTCTTTACAGTACACACTGCCACCAACTTGCAAATGTTTTGCACTAGAGCCTTTTAAAATTAGTTTTCATAAAGTGTAATCATTTCACATATTTCTTGCTCTGCTGATTCCCTTTAGAAAGCAGAATATGTTTGCTTAGATTGTAAGTTTAAAATCACACGGAGATGTATATTTACTGGAAATGATTATTTTCACACAATTTTAAAAAATAGGATTGTTTCCCAGCAACACTTCCATCATCTTGGAAGCGTCTCTAAACTTAGGGCAGAGGATGACAGACATGTAAGAAAGGACTAGACTGTGACCACAGCCCTCATTCACATTTCCATGGTTCCCTTCTCTTCCAGCAGAACAATTACAGAGATTTGATTTCATTGCGAGTAGGGCCTATATAGAGACAGCCTAAGAGCTGTCTTAGGCCTTAGGTTTTCATGGTTTGACCTCTTTCACTGACAAGAAATTCTAACCCATCTGAGAAAATTTAATTGATTGAAATTAATATTGTTACACACACAAAAAGCTTCTAATTGTGAAGTGACCTGTTCTCCAGAAGAAAAAAAGATATATCACTCAATCCAAATTACTTTCACATGGGCCCTAAGAAAGTTAAAGTGGGATTCCCCTGCATGGGTAGGCAGGTGGGCATACTGAGAGCAACTCCCCTCATAGAGACCCTCAGGATATACATACATTGCAAAGGATTTGGTCCTTTTGTTATTCCATGGAGAAGTCTGAATGATCTGCTGGGGAACAGTGCGTGAGCCCTCTACAAAACAAACTCTTACTTGTGCCTGGATTTAAGTGCTCTGGTTTGGCTGTTTTAGCCAATAGCATGTCATATATGACAGATCTGGTAAAAGACTTCAGTGAAATCTAGGAAAGCTGCCAATAAAACCAAGTGAAATTTATAGCCTTTCCCAAAGTGATACTGCTGACCTGACCTATTCAGCTTGCAATTCTCCTTCACCTCTCAGGTTAATTTAACTTTGCACCTCTAATGAAGAAATTTTGTGTTTCCTGTTACCGGATTCACACTGTTCAGTATACACTTGATGGAGGTGAATATCTGACCGCTGATTTTCTTACAGTAAAGGGATCTTAGTTTACTACTGTTGCTCAGACAACATATTGTTCTGCTGAGTCAGTACACTCTTTTAAACATCCCTTTCAAGCTGATACACGCAAGATGTGTGGAACGTTTTGCCTTTCAAAGATTGAAAAGAGGAAAAGGCTTAATCCACACAACTGTTCAATGATATTTTAGCAGAACCATTGCATGACTGGCTATCTCTCCAGGGATCTGCACTCAGTTAAAATTCTTGGCCTCACCTTGGACTTCAAAGGTCGTCAGATACATTTTTTTGATTTGGTAAAAGTTTACCTCAAACATTCAATTGCACTGTGGCTGCATTCTTCCTTGCTAGTTCACACACTGGGTGCCTTTAGTTTTTTCAGCCTGTTTCACCATGTGTCACTAGCAGCCATGTTTACTCTCAGCTCTAAATGAGCCTCTGCAACTCTCACCAAATGCCTTTAGGTAACAGGTTGCAATGGAGCAGAAGACTAGCGTGGCTATCCAGCTGTTGACTGAAGTTGTCTATGCAGCGTTGTTGCTCTGCTGGCTACGACTGTAACTCAAGGCTAAAAATGTTTAGCTGGATCCAGACTCCAGTTATAGAATCACAGAATCATAGAATCATTATGGTTGGAAAAGACCATTAAGATCCTCAAGTCCAATGGTAACCATATGTCAGTGGAAAGACTCCCATCAGCTTTAGTGAATTTTTGATAAGGCCTGCTAAACATAAAATAAAAAATAATCTGTATCTTTTGCAGAGATACAGTAAGGACTGTATAGACTGATTAGTTTCTCACGTCTGATATTTCTTATACTTAGCAAGTCTTAGCAAGTCTTTCTAATACTGCAGGAATGCAACCGTTGCTTTAAAATGCTTCAACTATTTGGAAAGGTACCTTGCTATAGAAGGATTATGTTCTGTGGGGCCATTTTAACTGTTTCAAGAACATCTGTAAGGCATGTTACCTAAGAATATCAATTATCTGTAATGACACCACTGGGCTGTGGTGCCTGAACAAGTGCCTGAAATCTTCACTCACTGACTGCAGCTCTGTCCTCCTTTATTAGCAATGCATATTCCTTCAGCTGTGAAAGTTATAAGTTGGATTATTCTTAGCAACCTCCTAAACCATGAGACCTCTCTCTGCAAAAAATATAAATAAGAGAAGAAAATTTGTTTTCCTACAGAACCCGCTTCACCCCTTTCTTTCAACTGCAATTCGAAAGAGAAAACTGCTAATTTCGTCAATGTTTATTCTTTTCTTTGTGCTTGCTCAGACCACGTACTCCCTCCACTGGCATTAAAACTATGTAAATCCTTCAAATAGCCTTCAGACTCTCTCTGCCCAATATTTCTATGCCAAAAAAATTACGCTGTTATCCGCTAAAGGGTAGCTAATGAGCACCTCAGAAAGAATTAAATGGCTTTGAAACTCAGCTTCAAGAAAACGCCAACTGACTCTAGTGAAAAAGAAACTTTCTCTCCATTCAATTTTTCCTTATGAAGGGTTTCATTCCACTTCATTCATTTTCATACTAGCTGATTGAGTTCATGTTGTTGGGCACAGCTGGCTGTCACATGGCATTCATTATGTTAAAATCATTCTATATATTGTGCATTTAGCAGGAAACTCATGAGAAAGACATAAGCAGTAGGGGCCAGGATACATTATTTGGTAGAAAAAAAAGAGTTAAAGAAAATTAATTCCTGAGAGACTAGTACTGCGCCAGAATGAAACAGATGGATTAACAGACATGTGTAGATAGAAAAAAGTGGTAATGAGAAAGTAAAAATGAACACCCTTGCAAATAATTTCCGTAATCAAAATGACACCAGTCTTGACTTCAGTATGACCTTTCTCTTCTCTCTGCGTATCAGAGGGCTATTGTCCTTTTCCCCAGGGAGAATAATTACCCAGGGAAGACTAAAGTCAGCAAATGAGAACACTCCTTGGCTTCCAGGCGTGGGTGCACATTTTGGCAAGCCCTGGCTGCAGGTCACATGCAGTGTGGGTGTACAGCATCCACCCCCCACGTGCCAGTTGCTGGTAAAGAGAAACAGACTGGGCAGACCCTCCAGTCCCTTACTCAGGTACAGTACATTTTGACATTGAATAATTCATTGCTTGAGTAATTTTTCCCTGTTATTATTTGTTGGCTGCTTTTTAAATCCTCTAAGAAGAAAGGTTAATAAAGGAGAAAAAAAAAGTGAAAGATGAAAAAGAAAAGGGATTATCATCTAGGAAAAGTCACTGAACACAAGGAGCAGATCCCAGCTGTGGAAATTGTCACAGCTTCAATGAAGTTCATGGAGGTATGACAGTATGAAGTAAGGATTTGTTCCAACTATTAATCAAATGAGTGAAAAAAAAACCACTTCATACGTATTGATAATAAAGAAATCTTATAGGAAAGTGCAAATTCTGTAGAACAAGGGATACCAATAAAATTAATAAAAGAAAGAAACTCTGAGTAAATATTAAGAAAAAGATTCTGTAAAAATTAAGTCCACTAAAATTTGGAGAACTAACACTGTTTAAAATGTGTTGTGATTTATGAAGATGATGCTTATATAAAGAAGAAATTTCCTTTGTTCTCTCAGTAAAACTGGAATTAGGAGACTAGGTATTATGTTGATGTGTATCTTGATACACATGTGTATCTTGAGTAGAGAACTTAGTGTCTTTTTGTAGTATAAACAGACTGAAAATGGAAGGGATATTAAAGTTGCATATGTCAGAATTACAGAAGACTAATGTTAATGTATATACAGAAGTTAAACAATATGAGCAGAAAATAACAAGAAGGACAGCTGTGACTTCTATATATCTTAATTTTAACTTTTTCCCTGCCCTACATGTACACACACAAAAATATTATACAGTTAAGAAGAATGTCTGTGGAAACTCATTAAACACCTCATTCCAACTCAATATGCTTTTGCTTACTTTTACAGCTGCTCCAAATATTGTTCTCAGGCTGTTTTCAATCAGGTCTGTCTGAATTAATGAATCAAGTCAGTCTGAATTGATATTGGAAATGAAATGTAACGAGATACAGAAATGTTAATATGAACATTTAACCTCTAGTTCAGGCAAATATTGATCTTATCCTTATAATTTTGAAATTTGACACCTAAACTAAAGTACCATCAGCTTTATCTCTTCTTTATAGTTGTATTATGCTCATTCCTTGTTGTTTTGGCTTTCTGGAAGTTAAAAACAGGTGGTGTTTTTGATGATTTTATTCTGTCCATTCAAGACATTTCTCAGAAGTCAGGTCTCTTCAATATAATCCCTGGCTTGCAATCCTCTATCTTTCACCTCAAAAGCTAACACGTCAGGCCCAACCTTCCTTGCACTTCTGGCCAGCTTTCCTGACCGAGGAGTAACAAGAAAAACACAGTTTTCAATAGTAATTTTTTTTTTTTCCAAATGAATAGAACAACAGCAGAAATCTATTAAAATGAATCATACTATGCACTTCGGTGAAATCTAAACCTTTTCATTCTTTTGCAAATTCAGAAAGATTCCGTTAAACACAGATACCTCTTCACTGGACAGCCTCACTGCAGTCTCTGCCTCTGTTATCATCTTCCTCTAAAAAGGAATGTTTCTATCAGCTATCATATACAGTTTATATATTCTTATCTCTACATTCTTGGTGGTGTCAAAAAGGAGGACAACTTGTGCTGGCACCTGGAAGATGCCCCTTGATAGCTTCATGTCACTGCCCTGGAAGTATTTGCTGGGCTATAGCTTATAAAACTAGTGTATTGTCTTCCTGTTTGTTTTCTCACTTTCTTGGACTCTGATATAAATAAGCTTAAAAAATTAAAATTTACCAAAAAAGTTATGGTGGAATCCTGTGTTATTCTAGTTTTTACTTCTATAGACTTCAGCTGTGCAAATTATTTAGATATGGATTTAGATAATGTTTAACATCAGAAATTACAAGCCAGCCTATGCTTTCATGCAGTTTCTAGCAACTCTGCACTATTTTAAAAAGTGATTAAAATATTTTGATACAATCATGTTCCTATTTTTTTCTCTCCTTATGCTAAATGCATCTGTATATAGAAGTATTCAGCCATTTGATTGCATAAAATTTCTTAAAATTTGTGCCTTTTTTTTTTTAATCTCTGAAGTCAAAGCTGGTGATTAGCATTGGCAATTAAGGGGATCTGAGGAATCCTTTTCAACAACATGTTTGAAAAGCAGCTTTCTGCCAAATATGCATCATAGCTAAATAAGAGTTCTTTTGTTGAAACTAGAAAACATTGAGCTGCTCAATCACAAATTCCATCTGATGGGCTATGGTCAAGCAACCATTAGAAATTCAAAAAGTTGGATAATGTCTATGGAGAAATGTAACATCTTTCCAAATAAATTTCCCATAACCACCAACGGATTGAATCCATTGAAAATCACTCAAAAAGCCAAATGGTTGGCATCGCTCCTCTGCCGAAAACTCACAAAGAATTTCTTGGCTTGATATTGAATCATATACACGAAGGAAAACTTTGACCTGGAAAATAAATTGGAGGTGAAGTAGACTGAAAAGATTAAAGTTCTTCAAAGCCCCCTCATCTTACTGCAATCTTATCTGAAAAAATCATGCAAAGATTGTAAATGAAGGAAGGTTAAAAAAAAGTAGAATATTTTTCAAATTAGACTATTTTCTTCAGAAAAAAAATGCTGTATTAGAATCTCAGATTAAGATCTTTCTATAAATATGTAACATGAAGTGTTTTGTGTGCTAGTGGTTAATTTGCACTCTTATGTAATCTGTTTAGAAATGGTTCTATTAGACCTTTCCAGTGAAACACATTTGGATCTACATAGCAAAGAGCTGGAAGAATTTCAGGAAAATGAAAGTGTCACAAGAAATGGCAGAGATGATTTAGGCATGCATTCCTCTGAAATAATAAATCAAGCCACTGCCTCTATCCTAAGCTAGAATGCTTTAAACTTGGAGGAACCTCAATCTTTCAGTATGTGAAAAACAAGTCTGTGATCATTCATACTTTTTAACGAACTCCTGTCATTTGCTGTATTGAGAAAGGGTGAGACTTACAGGAACAAAAGTAATGTACAGAGATACCAAGTTACTAACAAGGACTCCAAGAATATTTCAGAAAAGTCTGTGCAGATGTGCTCTGAAAAGATAAATAAATCCACAAAGAATTTCTCGTCACAATAGACTTTGGTATAAGAAGGAATGGAAAGTGAGAATAACAGCAAATTAAAATTCCTCTACACTCATTTATATGGTCTGATATGTTTGGTCAGCAGGCAAAAGTCAAATGGTTCCTGACAAGGCAATGAATTAAAATGAATCCAAGTTTAAATTGGCACAGTGTAAGCAAAAAGTAGAAAGTGTAGTCACATTAACATAGACTCACTCCAAATTCACAAACTTTGCTAATTTTGCCCAGTGCTTCATGGCAGTACCAAAGTTTTCCTTACTTCAGGACAGTAAGAATATTTAAGAGAATGTCCCCTGAATTTAATTGATATCTCTTGTTTAATGATGCAACACAAAACATGTAACAATCTATCAATTGCTAATTGTCTTTCAATCTTGAATTTCATTACCAGAATGTAGTTGCCAGCTAAGCCATAAATCTGCATGTAGTCTGTAGAGAAATATAAGGCTATTATGTATTTTATTTTTATTAATAATATTTACTCTTTGTATTACATACTGGTCAAATTTGAAATTAAAGAAAATAATTTAAAAAGATAATACACATTCCTTGAAGGAGACAGAAGTAGCTCACAATCTTGTGTGAAATCAAAACCTGCCTGGCTGCCACCTTGTGCCTCCTGTTCTAGGTGTCCCTGCTTGAGCAGGGGGTTGGACTAGGTGATCCCTAGAGGTCCCTTCAAACCTCAACCATTCTGTGATTCTGTGAAATCATAACATGATCTAAAAGCATGAGAAAGATCTTATGTCAATTACTTATTATTTAGATTCCACAGTAAAAAAAAAAAAAAAAAAAACAACTTTTTTTCTGCCTCTCTCTCTCTCTCCTACTTTTAAATAAAGTGTAAAAGAAGAATTGAACCAATGCAACAGACAATGTATGTTGAATACATTCAGACAATATAGCACAGGAAGAGAAAGTTAGTTATTGCATAGTAATGATGTTAGCAAAAAGCTCTTCTCCTGTAGATATACAGTGAATTTTCCAGCCAGAAAAAAAGAAAAAAAATCAGCAGTAATTTACCTAATGCTCTAATGACTATATTCAAGAGGCATACCTCATGCACTTGGAATTCAGCGTACTGGCCATTTCCTCCTTCAGTGTTTAGGCGTATTGCTCTCTATCTCTGTGGGAATGCAAAATTTGCTGAAAAGAAAATACTTGTGCTAATTAATGTCACTAGAAAATAGAAATAACCTTCCTGCACTAGACTTGAGAGTTTGCAGTCCATAACACAGTGAATTCTTAGGACCTTTTCAAAGCAAAAAACTACACTGATTTCAAACAGAAGGGGTGAATAACATAATAAGCATTAGGGAATTAATATTTCTCACTCACTTTTATGCAAGGAATCTTCTACATCAGTGGTCAGTAGTTCTTTAGCCTAGAAAAGGCCTCTTGCCCTGTGATAGTTTCCCCATGCCTGGATTGCCCTACAGATATGGGGAATCATCTTGAAAAGGGAATGCATTTATAATGAATAATTTCCTATAAAAACAAGGCAGCCTTCTGATATTTGTGCTCCTACTTAGATGGAGTTGGCTGTAAAAATGGGAAGTGATTTCATGGGCTCTGACCACCCAAGAGATTGTGTATATCCCAAGAATCTTCATAATCTCGGGGAAGGCTCTGGCAATTCTTCTGCATCTGCAAGCCCATTTGTCCCAGAGGGAAAATGAACGGGGAAACTCCTTGTAACTCTGGACCTCCTTTCTCTTGGCCCTGGTCATACTTTTTCCCCAGAGAAGGCTGTTGATCATACCCCTGATTTAGGGCATAAGTATTTAGCTCTCCAACTAGGAACTGGAATATATCCTACAGTCTTAAAGACAGAACAGAACTGCTAATGTTCCCAAGTAGTCAGAAGTGCACTTGTGGAACAGCCACCTCCCGTATTCATATACTTTTCCCTAAAAAAGTCTGCTTTGCAATATGCTTTCTGTTTCTTATACTTTCAAAATATCTTATTGTAGATGGTGGTCTAATATAGCATTATATAGAAAGTCAAATGAAAAAACAACTCAAAAGTAAAATGAAATTTTCAGTCATAACTAAGCATTATATCTGGACATCACTAAGTATTCACTTGTAAAGTGCTAAGCATGGCATAAGCCATGCAGCTTTGCTGAGGTTCTGGATGGACACTGATCCCACCAAAGACTACTCTGAGGAAGCAAGATTTTTTGCACTTTATTTAAATATGAATACCTTCAAACATAGTAGGATTTCTACTTAAATCTATTTAAAACTACGAACTTAAAACTTAGCCTAACTAGTACATTGCTGAGAATACATTTTGAAGGAATCTGAAAGTTCTTCTGTCAATTACTTGTTGTTGTTCTTTTCAGAGAGGAAAAGGACACTCTGTAAGGGTTCTGTTGTATTTTGACAAAATACAAGTTTGATATTGTCAAAGCAAAATTTTCATTACAAAAAAAAGCAATTATAAAAATTTCTGGACAAATGTTCCCCATATTTCTGATATATTTGTATAAGCTATGTGTGGATATAAGCATTTTTGTTAGTCTTTTTAAAAGGACCCCACTCTACCAAGGGGAAAAAAAGAAGAAAAAAAAGAAAGAAAAACAAAAAGAAAAGCTATTTCTTTATTTCTACTGATCAACCTACCACTTCTGAGATATTTTCCTCTTTGGAAAATACTTCTAATCCTGTCCAAGGTCAAAAAGAAATTGCCATTTGATGGGTATTTAGTAGGCGATGTGAAAGGAATCTGCAGTCTCGGTTTAGTTCCCAGTCAACAAATGTCCAACACAGCTGTCATTAATTGGCATTCTCATTGGCAGCCTGTGCAGGGAGGCCAAAGGCTAATGTGCATGGAAGCTGACCTGGTTTCTGACTATTAGTAATTCTCCAGAACAGGCCTCTCAGTGTGAGGAGGTGAACAGTGTTTCTTACTGTGGTTGCTGAGGCTGTAGGCTTTCTGTGGATAAATAAACACAGTTTCCAAAGTTTCCAATCTGGCATCTGTCGTGCATGCTAAAACTCAGTCAAAAAAGAAATGCTAGTACAAATAGTAACTTGATAATACACTGATTAAACAGAGTATATTAGCACTGAGAAGACTGTATCTGTTCTTTTCCAGAAAACTACTTGTTAATTAATTGTTCCTATTTCTTTTGCCAATATTTTCAAGTAGATGATGGATATCTTCTGCCAAATACTAGTTTTGATTCTGTTATTCATCTGTCCACATTTTCTAACACTCTTAACCATGCTGAGTTTCCAGGCATCAGTTATTGAGCTTAATAAGCACAGGGCAATGTCTTTCTAGGCTAACCCAAAATAAATGCACTGTTTCCTATCTAAGATACCCCATATACCCATGCATTTTCTGAACTTATTTTTCTGTAACAAGTTAAGTTTTCAGAAAAACTACAGAGCCTGTTGACAGGAAAAGCAGCCTATATTACTTTCTGCTCCTACATTAAACAGTTTGTTAACTGTGCCCCAGTGAACAGCAAAATACTTAGCAAAAGGGAGGATAAAAGAGAAAGAGGAGGTCCAGCTTTGGGGGATGAAAGGATAGTGTGCAATCATGGCAATACAGAATACTCTTCCTGTAGCCCGTAAGATGAGTTAACTTAATACAGAAAGAAGTGCCATATGGAAACTGAGAAGAATTAGGTACAAAACACAGTGAGGTGTTTTATTCCATGTATAATTGTACTTTGAACTGTGACACTATTGTTTTGCCTATAATAAAAATCCTGAATAGAAAATAATACTCATTCAGTAATAGATACTGATATCACGGGTTAGAAATAAAAAATAGATATTTGAATGCATGGAACTACGTTTGTTTTGCTTGTTGACTATATCGCTATCTCTCTGATGAACCCAAATGATTCATATTCATTGACAAGGGACCTATACATTAGTGAAAATAAGTGATAGCTTTTGTTCAGAAAATTGTTTCATGTTTCTTTCCACTTTAGTTTTCTGATTTTAAAAGTACCTTTTGAACTTAAAAGAATTCATTTCCCCATTTCCTTTTGCAAAAGGTTTATTTCCAACTCTGTGAGCTTTAATTTTATAAGAATCTTTTGGGCTTAAGTCAGCTTCTGAATTGGACACATTCATTTTCCTTTTGCTCACCAAGCAGACAAGTATAAAACTCTCCAAGTTTTCTTTAAAAGCATTTTTTTTTTCTGTTCATAACACATTTGTATGGCTTGTACATGTATGTTAAATACATGTATGCTTCAGGCCACCAGGACTGTTTTTCATTGCTCTGAATGTGCTTGTTTATTTACCCTTTTAACAGTCTGGCATTTGATGTGTTGAATTTTCTTTGTGGAAAAAGAAACATTAAGGGGAAATTACTCACAGGGTACTGCTTCTGTATATTATTCCCTCAAAAAGCAGATTTTCATACCCAGCAGACCCCTTGATAAGGTGAAGTCTATTAGATAGAATGTGCAGTTAGATCCTTTTACCCACTGTCATAGCATAAGGCAAAAGGTTATGGTAAGGACAGGTTAAGTGCCAGAGTGGTCAGCCACTCTGTTCTCTTATAAATTTCTCCTGAAATACTGTTTTAAGTGCCACATAAGCATTCCAACTTAAAATGAATCACCAGTCAAGACAATATATCAGACCAGCCAAAGTGAGTTTGATAACCTCTTCCAGCTGGAAGAGATGAATGAAATATATGCCAAACCATAGCGCGTGTACTCTTTCCTCTTTAGTAAGCATGGAAGTTTTATACATATTTTATCAGGTTGCATGATAAGTTATGAAAACAAACAAACAAAAAGTGAGCTACCTTTCATCATATAAATGGATATGAAACAAAACTGAGCTTTGTCTTACCATGAACACTCTTAATCCAGGAGACTAAGTAGGAGTGGTCCCAATAATAATAAACTCCCAGTAATAGGAGTTTACATGTCACATATGTAATTTCTGGTCATCCTACCTCTAATATAAGTGTTTAAAAAGATACAAAGAGGTATAATTCAGAGTAACTCAGCATTTACATAACCGCACCCTATCTTACTCTCTGTCTCTCTTTTCCCTTTTAAGCTACCAGTGGTCCATGACATCATTTGAACTGTAAGTTTCCATAATTATAGACTGATGTCACAGAGCAGATATTGATACAAATAGACAAGAAAAAGGGATGACAGTGACATTTTCAAAGAGCAAATTCCATGTAGCACATCTAGGTCTGTCATTTGTTCTTTGTACTTAGAACCACTTGATGTTTTTTCTTCAAGTTTTCTCAGACTTTCCAATTACTTCAGTTTTAACAGTTGCAGTTTCGACAGCAAGCTTTCATCCTCTCCACACTTCTGCTCCAAGCACTATTTTCCAGGGAGGAAAACAGGGTCTAGCCTCTTCTCTCTGGACTTGTGTTTTCCAGTGATGGTCAAATGCAAAATGCCTTCACTTTGCAGAGACACAGAGTCACAGCCCAGGTACAGCAATATATCTATTACTGATATACCAGCTAAAGTCCTGTATGCAGCTCTTTCTGTCCTATAACTCTTACAACACAATCAAATAATATGAATTTCCCTACCTTACATGAGATTCTTAATAATGGTAAAAGTCACTATTGATAGAGTCACTACATTGATTTTCTAGAAAAAAAATGGATTACTAGTGAATTGATTTAGAAGAAAATCCTATCAACAATTCCACATAGAAGAAAGCAGCCAAGCACGCAAAAGCCTGTCACAATCAGTGCCTGTCTTTTTTTATAATCAGAAATTTCAGGTGATTCCTTTTCAGAAGATTCTGATGGATCCAAATAAAAAATGAGAAAACAGAAAAAGTTAGAATCTGCTGAACAATAACAAAAAAGCTACAATGACTCCTTACAATGCATCTAGGTTTTCTTTCTCCTACCACATTCATTACCTGTCATTTTCTTTTGAAGCATCTTCTTGATAATTTAACTTACTTTGGAAACTGTCAGAGGCTGTGCCTACACAACCAGTTGCACAGTATCATTAAAATCATTTAGATCACCTGTATCTGTGTACCAGACTCCTGCTTATCTTTACTTCTCTTGTGAGTGCTGAATTGTTCTCTGGAGATGCCAGTCTCTCCCCACCGGCTACAGAAGGTAATCACATATCTATCTAGGTCTTCCTATTAACTCACAAAGTAAGATAAAATGAATTAAAGCATCTGTTTGGTTTCAGAATAACTTATTTCCACTGAATTTACATCATCTACTAAAACTGATTATCGTCTCCCTATCCAGGGGGTCGTAACAGTTGTAAAAATATTTGTAAAAATATCTTTAAAAATAATGCACATAACATTACTGCAGATTTACACATCAACAAGGCCAACCTAAAAGCATTTCTTAACAAACTTCAGAGGAAAATTAAGTCAAACAAACAAACTAGGGAATAGGGGAAGAATTATTTCTGTTATTCTGTAACAACAGATTTATTGCACTCTAACACTAGTGATTTCAATGTTGTCATAGTAACAAGACACGCCTATTTCTAAGGTGTTGAAATAGGTTGTTGCAAGCTGAAAGTGTGGTTTATGTTTTCACAAAATAGACATCTGCCTATTTTCAACACTGCTCTCATACTCATTTGAAGGAAGAGCTAGCCCATGCATATAAAGGCTGTACTTTTAAGCAGTCTTTCCTGTGGTAGCATTGAAAAGGCTTAAGTTACATACCAAGGGATACTAGCGTCCAAAACAACCATCAAGGAAATGATAAGACTGTTCAGCTGCTTGAGAATTCAGAAAGCATTTAATTACAGTTACAAATGGATAGAGCTATTTAGCATCACAGAATCATAGAATCCTTGAGGTTGGAAGGGACCTCTAGAGATCATCTAGTCCAACTCCCCTGCACACGCAGGGTCACCTACAGCAGGTGGCTCAGGACTGCGTCCAAGGGGGTTTGGAAGGTCTCCAGAGAAGGAGACTCCACAACCTCTCTGGGCAGCCTGTGCCAGTGCTCTGGCACCCTCACTGGCAAGAAATTTTTCCTTAAGTCTCTGTGGGACTTTTAGTGCTTTAGTTTGTGGCCGTTTCCTCTAGTCCTATCAGTGGCCACCACTGAGAAGAGGCTGCCCCATCCTCCTCACTGCCTCCCCTGAGGTACTGATAGACACTGATCAGGTCTCCTCTCAGCCTTCTCTTCTCCAGGCTGAACAGGCCCAGCTCTCTCAGCCTTTCCTCACAGGGCAGATGTTCCAGGCCCCTGATCATCCTCGTAGCCCTGCGCTGGACTCTCTCCAGCAGCTCCACATCCCTCTTGTACTGGGGAGCCCAGAACTGCACACAGTACTCCAGGTGTGGCCTCACCAGGGCTGAGGAGAGGGGCAGGATCCCCTCCCTCGACCTGCTGCAGACGCTCCTCCTAATGCACCCCCGGATCCCCTTGGCCTTCTTGGCCACGAGGGCACTGCTGCCTCATGGTCAACTTGTCACCCACCATGACGCCCAGGGCCCTCTCTGCAGAGCTGTTCTCCAGCAGGTCGGTCCCCAGTCTGTACTGGTGTCTGTGGTTATTCCCCTCCAGGTGCAGGACCTTGCACTTGGCCTTGTTGAATTTCATAAGGTTTCTCACCACCCACTTGTCCAGTCTGTCCAGGTCCCTCTGGATGGCAGCGCAGCCCTCTGGGCTGTCAGCTCCTCCTCCCAGTTTGGTCTCATCAGCAAACTTGCTGAGGGAGCACTCTGTGCCTTCATGCAGGTCATTGATGAATAAATTGAACAGGACTGGGCCGAGGACTGACCCCTGGGGGACACCGCTAACCACAGGCCTCCAACTCGACTCCGCACCACTGATCACCACCCTCTGAGCCCTGCCCTCCAGCCAGTTCTCAATGCACCTCACCATCCACTCATCAGCAAACATCAAAGACTGTGATCAAGCCCATTCAAACAACAGTCCTGCTGGCAGTGGTAATCAGGACATGGCATCGTGATCTGAAAGCACTTTGGTAAGAATTAATACTTTTTTCAGATTAGGAGCAAATCATATGCAAAGAAATATCCTTGGGGATTATTGAAAGTTGTATGAAATAATTACTAAAGCCAAATGAAAATGTTAACCAGACTACTGGTTATGTCCTGTAATATGCAATAATAACTTGCAGATATGCCACTGATACTTCATTTTGGTCAGGTCTCATAAGCCTAATGGGATTGGAGTTAGTTAGAAACAGACATCAAAATCTCCAAGGAATACCATGGATTGTCAGTGCCACAGAAGTAGCACTGACAAGTCAGTGAGCAGCTCTCCACTTTGAATCTGTAACAAGGCCTGATTCCTCAGTGTGCAACATGCCATGTGTTAGTTGTAGAGACATTTTAATTTTAGTAAGTAAATTCTGATTTCCTGTCTTGATTTCAAATGGATACAGTATTTTTCTTTACCTTCTGTCCTTCGAAAAATCCGTGAAGTCCTGGAAAGCACTATGAAGCATCTGCAGTGCTTCATCCCAGAGGGTTGCTTGCGAGCACACCTCTCCATTTGGTAAAAGGTCTATACTTTTACTAGAATGGACCACACGACCAGATAAAATTGCATAACATTTGAAAAATGGGCACGATTTTAGAATGAGTTTGGTCATGGCCTTTACCAGAAAGCCTTCCCTGCTGCCTTAGCAAATCCTGCCTTATTTTGATACTACTAATTTTGTCTTGTCACCTACCTTTGACCTCCAGATCTGATTGATACCGTGATTTCCTCATGGATGCTAGGGTCTCCTTTTCTGATGAATACTTTTACAATACTTTTAGTGGTCAGGCCAGTAACGCAAAACATGAAAGCACGTTTCATATCTCCATACATACAAATGTTAATCTTATTCCATGGACCCACATCAGAGATTATTTTCTAAAGGGACTTTTTCACTTCATTAAAAAAGAATTAAAAGATACATGAGAAAATAAAGAGTCCACGAATAGTCAGAACTGGTATATAGGTACCCAGAGAATAACTATTTTTATGAGAGAGCAGCCAACAGCCACTACCAACAAAAAAGTTACTTAAGGTAAGGAGAAGTATCTTTCTGCAGAGCAAAGACAGAGAATAGGAATGAGTAAACAAAGAGGAGCAATATATGACAGTGTGGTTGTGTGCTGCAGCACAAGTGTGCTGCCTAAAACACATGCAAAATACAGAACCATCTAATTGGAAATCCGTATTTTTAAAAGAAATCACATACATAATGGATGGGTTTGGTAAACGGGAAGTCATTGCTGAGCAGGGAATAAAATCTGTCATTTCTGTCAGTGGTATGAATGAAAGATGGAAAAATAGCCTATGCTGTATGAGAAGGAAAATAAAATCATCATAGTGATCCCTTCTAGCATTAAAATGGATCTAGAAATGACATCCTTATTGCATCTTATGCAATCTTTCAACAGCTGAAGTTTCTAAAATGTCTAATGACAGCATTAAAGAAGATAATATGAAAGTCTAAACTCTGCTTATCTGCAAAGCCAAAGAATGCATGGCTGTGAATCTCCTGTGCTTTGTTCATGAGCCAGAGGAAGATAAGAACACCTGTCTACCACATATTTTTAACACTTTTGTCTTTGTTTGTTAGGTGTCTGACCAACATAAAAGACCTTCACGTATATAGTATTGCCTATCAAAAGACCAATAGTATTTCTTGCTATTTTAGAAAGAATTCAAAACGGTAACTCTAAGTTACTGTGCAAAACCAAAACAGGAAAGAAAAAGAAAGGAAATAATATTTTAAAAATGCAATAACAAAAGACACATCCACTTTCCTGATTTTCTTAGACTGTAATGTAAAATTAAATGAAATCTGAAGCTTTGAAAGCTAGTTATCATTTTTGCTTTAATATATTCTATATTGGAACTTTGTACCTAAATGACAGATGTGGATTTTTATAGCAGTAAAGACAGCAGCAAAATATTAATGAAATAATAGTTTAGGTAGCCTATTTTTTTAAGGCAACAGATGCTATGTTGCCCTAAAAATTAGGCATCCTAGACAATCCACCCCCAAACTTGTCCCTGAACTAAAGAGTATTCAACTGTGACATTTTTATTTTATTTTATTTTATTTTATTTTATTTTATTTTATTTTATTTTATTTTATTTTATTTTATTTTTTAAATGCAGATATATAGATCAAGAAAAATGTCATTGTTTCACTTTTAAGACTATGGTGAGACTCAACTCCGGAGGAAAGTTTCTATATGTGTGCTAGAGAAGCACCAGAATCATTAGTACACGTATAGAAACGTACATGTAAAAATTCCGAAGATATAGAGACTACTCTGGTTGCCCTTCCAGAAGACACTTATCTCTCTTAAGTCTGGTGTCATTTCTGGCAGCCCAGCATGGATGTATCAGATAGATTTCAGATAGCATCTGAAGTGAAACTAACAGTCTAGGTGTAACTGAAAAAACAAGATTGCATTAAAGTTGATGGAGACCTATCACAATTTTCAGTCACCTAAATTTAGACAGATAGTACCACCATAAATTACATAAGCCACTTGCACGGTGTAGACAGATATGATATTTGAGAAAACTGAAACAGGTAAAATGTTACTGGGGACCTAAGTTTGGACTGCACCAAGCACAAAGTCAGTAGTGTCAGTGGAGCAGTGGAGAGTACAATCCTGTTAAGCAACTATAGCTGCAGAATTCAATTCAGCTTCAAGATTCATGAGTTGAAATGCCTACAGACAACTACCGGTAAATGTCAGAGTTCCCATTAATGTCAGAGTTCCCATTATACTCACTGGAGATCAAGTTGTGGACAGAGTGTAAGAAGAAATTCAGCCCACACTAAAGCAGACTTTGTGTGGTCAGCTGAACAGCTCAGCTACGATATCATCTACATCATTATGTATCACTCATCTTCATCATCTTTAATGGGAACTTAAATACTCACATCAGTGGGACATCTATGTGTAGACATCCAGATTTAGTAGTCTTCATGCTGAACTAAATCCTGTCGTAGGGTCTCATATCATTTGCTTAAATATAATTATTTTTCATGCCACTGCATATCTCACAGCTTTAGATGGCCATTTATAAACAGCATTAGACTTTTATTTTTAGTTGGTTGAACTACGCTTAGATGGTTCCTTTAGAGTGGCCCAAGTTGGCTGGAGTTTGCAAAACCAGTAAGTATGTTATCCGTATTTTCTTAAAAGTGCCCAAACCTCAATATGATGAAAGAAGTTCTAGAATACATTTTCTTTTAAATTTATCATTCCTCAAGGACACACTGTTTCAAAAATATTTTTTGATTTCAGTAGAATTTTGATTGAAATCAGATAAAATTCTGATTGATTTTTCAACATCTCACTTCTTAGCACGGTCCACTTCCAGGGTCCATCACACACTCCGTCTCCCATAGCACAGGGCTAGGAGCCTTCCTTCTTCACTACGAATGTGGATATCATTTGCTTTCATAAAAAATCAAATTGTAACCAAGCTTCCAAATATGAAAACTTTTAAAGAAATGAGATTAGTTTTCTCCATGCAGTTCTACTCAGCACCCTGTAGAAGTGCAAACCAATAACAGACAGATTGTGTTTGAGTTCTGCTATTTCCTGTTCATCTTTGGTTACAGTCATAAAAGAAATGACTGATAGACAAATCTGTCTGCAAAAATGAGCAAGAAATAGGCATTCTCAAGGGATTTCTAACATCTTTGGCTTCCCTGCAGGCTGGAAATACCACAAAAGCAACCTTCCTGTAGTGTTTGCATTTCAGCACATCTGTTTTTATGGCCCACTGGAACCAGGAAGTTCAAAGCACATAAAAATGAAAAATCACCTAAAGAAAGTTAACCAAAGCATCAGCGGTTCAATTCAAGTTTTAAGAAAAAAATTCAGCTTCGTTGTTATTTTAGCCGACATGCTCAGCCATCCCTAGCTGTTAGAACTGCTGCTTGAGACCTCTGTTAAATAAATCTGTAACAGTGTTATACAGAATTGAGGACTACAAAATAATTTTCAGCTACTATTGATTACATACAAACTACTGTTTAGTAGGTCGTCATCATCTTTTTATAGACGGCAAAAACAAATCAGAAATAATCCCAAAACAGTCATGGAGTCATTAGTCGAGTGTCACTAAAGGTGACACTAGTTTCATTAGTAGATAGGTGAAACATCAGTAGTACAGGTGAAACATTTGTTTCACCTGTATTGCTCTACTTATCCTTAATTATATTCTTTCTGGTATTGGTCATTTCCAGCTTCTCTCCTGTCATGCTCTATTTTCCCTTCATTTTTCATTTGTACTTTTTGCTTGCTGGTGATAACAATATAAACAAAATTTGTGGAAGAATCAAGAATCCATTAAGCTACTTTTATACTCTTAAAAGCTATATGGGGTGAGAAGATATTTTATTTTATTAAAAGCTCCAAACACTAACAGCTCTGAGAAAGCACAAAGTTGTAGGAAGTGTAATTGGAAGTGTAACTAAATATATGAGCATTTATTGTATTCTGATTAAGATCTTCTCCTGGAAAAGTCCAGATTTCTGCAATTACTTAAAGGAATTGATGTATAGTATAAATTATAGGCATTTACAGGTACAGATGTAGGAGAAAGCCTCAGAGAAGAAAGGAGTTGAGCTTCTTGAGTAAATTTTGAGGATTTGTAATGATATCTAGGCTTTCTCATTAAAGAATTTTGTTGCATTATTCAATCACCCGTGTCCATCTTGGAGAATATTTTTATTGAGTAGAGGACCCCAAAACATTTGATATTTTCTTTGTATTGCTACCACTGTGAAGTCCTAAAGCACAATCATTAAACCGTTAAGATATTACTGTGTCTGAATTAACACTCCTCTTGTCACCAAGAAACTGCAAGCCATACAGCAGGCCAGCTCTCCTTCTGTTTTGGCTAGAAGAGAACACACAAAAATGTTGCTACTTAAAATAAAGGAAAAAAAAAATATATTTTAAAATGCCGGCAATGATTTCTGTCCATTTTGCTCTAGCCATCCTGGCAGAAGGAGGGAAGATGTTTCTTCCCTGTGATGACTAAGTATTCCCATTTTGATGTCCAATTTCATCTGCAGTCTGTTAGATGTGCTTACGCCTAATCAGAAAATAATATAACTCGATACAATCAAGTAACTTTCTCAGTGGAGGGATCTTTAACTATAAGCTTCTGTGTTTGCTTCACTGATTTTTTTTTATTTTCAGAATTACTTACCATGTCAGTGACATATAATAAGGCAAAGACATGGACATGAATTCATGCTCCTGATCTAGAGTTTTGCTTATACGTGACATAGAATACGCCTTCCTGGTACCAACAGCAATCTGTGTCAAGCAGAAAAATTCATCAATGTTGGACCTATGAAGAAGGATATTTTCTAGTGCTAGGACAAAATATGCCTCCTTGACCAGCACAACAAATGCTAATATCTCATGCTAAACCTTTCGAATTTACCCAGGCTTTATTCTGGAGATCCCCTTTTACTTGAACTCTCTTTTGACTAAAATCATGTCTAACCATTAACAGATGAGTGACTGAAAAATTAAGTGGCATTCATCAATTTTTCCAAGCAATTAGTTTTAAACATTTGTAACAGACTTTTGATTAAATAATGCTGATAAATTAGTTATACAGATCAATACCAAATATTCACCATTTTTGCTCGTTGTTCTCAACATTCCTGCATTTCACTTTCATCACCTGTAAAAAGTGTTCATTAAATATCTTTTGCTAATGTCAACACTGGACATGAGATGCCAGTTTGATTTAAGTTAGACTTCAGAAACTTCATGCTGCTTCCTATCCTTTACCCAGAAGACTTGCGAGATAACTGGAATATTTCTAATTACCTGCCAAGAAGTGGGGATTAAACCTCTTCCCCTAGAAATTTCCCGCGTTGTTTGGTGGAGTTCAGACATTAAAAGAATAACACCATCCTAGCTTCAGAGCTGGTCAAATTACATGTATAAAAACACATATTACAACACTTAACTGTTGATCTTGTACTTGTAAGGAGAACTGAAAATGCAAAGCAGCATTTTAGACAGTAGAATAAGCAGAATATAGAGCTGGACATTTTTAAATGCTGTGAGTACACAAACTCAGCTACTAAAAGAGAATTTAGTTAATATTTATGCATTAATTAATTTAGCACAGAATAATCCACCTCAAAGAAAGCCTCTCATCTCATATCAAGAATAATAACATTTTCATCTACCCATGGAGCTAAAAGACCTTAAGCCATCCCTGTAAGGGCATCTATTAACAGCATCTATGGGTATGTAGAGTTTCTTCCTCTTCCAAATTTCCTTCTGGGATTGTCATGGAAAGAAAAAAAAAAAAAAAGCTCTTGCCAAGCTTGCCAATTCTGGAGCTTTAATAGCTTGTGAAGATTAATTCTCCAATGCACCTCTTTACTCTACAATGGCAGTGACAGCCCTTACACACAAAGGATTCCCATCTCCAAATCTGGCCACTTGTCCTAGAAGGGGCACAGGCTCAAGATACTTCTGTGTGAACCTTTGGTTTTAGTTTTACATTCTGCCTGCTCATATCCTGCACACAGTAAAGCTTTATTGTTCCTCTATTATCTGAGCAGATTTGGGCACCTATAGCCAATGATCCTGCCATCACGTAATTCAGAGCTGCATTTCTGTCCATCTTGACCAAACTCATACTAGCGACTACAACTGCACATACTTTATCTGTGCTCACCAATGTCCACAGGTTCATTCTGTGGCTTACAAATCTTGACCTTTTAAGGAAGTCAGTAAAGGATTAAATTTAATTCATCATCTAGTACTCACTTGAGGCAAAACCCTAGGAACTTTTCACAAAATGGAAAATTCAGTACAGTCACAAAAAATCATCTAGTCATGAAAAGCAGCAGGAAATGAGCCAAAATTTTAAGTTTTTTTCAGTTGGCATAAATGAGAAATAAATGAGAATCACTGGGAAGATAAAAGACATTTTTGTTTGTTTCCATTTTAGCTTTCCTGTTTAATCTTCTGCACTAAGCATGAAAAGCCCAGCAGGAAACAGTTAGGAGAAACGTAAGGCATCTGCTGAAATCTGGCAGGGTTTTATTGAATTTCTATAACTCATTTATTAAGTATGTAATTATTAAAACCATGTTCCTATCTCTCTCCAGGCTATTTTGGAGAGAAATATTTTGAGACCCATGAAAATGCCATTTCAATCTATCCTATTGTAAAAGTATCTCTGATTATTCTAGGTTTAATTGCCAAAATATTCACAAACTTCTTTGTCTCCAGTATTTCTCTCTATGGAAATGTGTGCTGAGATATTGCCCAAATATGAATGAAATGCATTTTATCCTGCAATACTCTATCCATAAAGAAACAAATTAAAGTTTTATCAAATTACTAGGGCAAACAGGAGAAATAAATAGAGCATAATAACCTGTACTTAGCTGACATTGACTCTATTTCTCAAACCTATGCTATGTTCATAGAACCATATTTGCTGTATTTATGACCTAAATTTGCTAATAACATAAAGCAGTTGTCTATCACCCCAACTTCTGCCTTCAACTGAGGAAAAGTACAAGGATTCTCAGAGAATATGAGAAAAATATAGTCATGTCTGCAATAACTTTAGAATAGTCTGAGTTTTATTCCTAATGTCAATTTCTTTTTCTGAAATGTCCTTGAATGCCTAGACAATAATTCCAGTGGTTACATACAAGTTAAATGATGGGAAGAAAAAGTGTGGCAGATATTCACTGTGAAAACAGTCATATCATTTGCTCATTTTAGCACAGTTTTGTAACATAAGCAAAGAGATCATCCTGTTATACTGAAATTACAAATCATAATAGTGCCTTTTCCTTTTATATAGCACTGGTTTTACCTGTGCAATTGTTTGCTCATGAGAACTCTGTATCTGAGAGCTTACTTGGAATCAAGAAGGATAAGACTTTTATAAAGAAACAGAAACGAAGACCTTTATATAGATTAAAATAATTACAGATATAAATTCTCCTTTTCAGGTTTCTAAACCAGGAATTAATCAGTATTTTATACATTGTGATCCATCAGGATTTGAGAGAAATATTTATCTTCTACATATCTTCTGTCTTCATAAGTATCGTAGAATCATAGAATCATAGAATGCTTAAGGTTGGAAGGGACCTCTAGAGATCATCTAGTCCAGCCCCCCTGCACACGCAGGGTCACCTACAGCAGGTGGCTCAGGACTGCGTCCAAGCGGGTTTGGAAGATCTCCAGAGAAGAAGACTCCACAACCTCCCTGGGCAGCCTGTGCCAGGGCTCTGGCACCCTCACTATCAAGAAATTTTTCCTTAAGTGGGTAAAAGAAATAAAAGTATGGAGTTCTCTAAAACTTTCTTCCTGAGGCATTATGGCAGAATTCTCCTTTCTAGACTCCAAAATGAAAGACAAACAAATTAGTCTGAATTACCTATGTACGGGCAAGGTTTGACAAACTCCTGCAGACCTACCTCTTAACAAATGAGTCTGCCAGAACCAATGAGATTGAAACGAGTCCAAATAAAATTATCCTGTAATGGATTAGAAAATAACAAGAGAGCATTAAAAAATGTAGCATACTCTGTTACAGTGAAGTCAGTTTCTTACCAAATATTTTAAGATATGCTGCTCTTTATACAGGAAAATATTAGTGTTTGGTTGTGTCATACTAATTTGTTCAGAGGTTGTTTTTAATAAAGGAAAATATTCAGGGAAAAGAAAGTGCTGTAAAGCCTATAGGAAAGGCAAATTTTCAAATTCATTGCCTTGGAGGGAGTTTTCACCATCATCTTCTGAAATTAAAATTACATTTCTTTTACAAATCCGAAATACCTGAGAAGTGATACAATCTATTCAAAAAACAAAACAAAACAAAAACAAACAAACAAAAAAAACAATATTTAAGGTCTAGGTCTCAAAGTTTTCACTCCAAGATCTATATTTGGTCTGTCACTACCATGATGGATGATGTAAAAATGAACATGGAATGCAAGATCTAGGTGCCATTCCCCTTTCCAAACGTGCTGTATGCTATCCATATCAAGGCATCTTGTATCTTCTCAATGAATGTTATTTTAGCTAACACAAAATGACAGATCTGCTATTCTTAAATCCTTTAAAACTGGGGACAAAAATGGTTTCTTCTTTCTTCTGACATGAAGTATGTCTGTTTTCAGGCCTAATGGCTGCTTCTTGTTACTAATGGTGATCATTATATGATCATTATAGTGAATAAGACTTTGTCAAACCCATTAGCTGTGGCATGATTTTATTGTCTACTGATATGTTTAGCAAAGATATAAACAACCCAAGTAGCTTGTGATGTATGGTTATGCAATTAGGCAGGAACACCAAGAGGACAAAGATTTCTCACACTGAAAGTGAATTAGTGGAGTTGAGAGCTGTGACAGGGAATGTACATAGCCCTGGGAGAATGAGATGGAGTGGGCACCAGAACAGAGTTCTGAGCCCAATTTTACAGCTTTCAGATACACAAATTAAAGCTGCAAGAATGCAAATTGAGGAGAATGAGAGTCACAGCTGGGAAAAAAAAAATAGTTACACCTTAGAAATCATTTAAACTATTTTAGTTTAATTTCCAGAAAAGCTAGAATGCAGTTTAGAAAAATTTATACTGTTCCTTGAAAGGTGGAAAAAATGGTCCAATACATTTTTCCATCTTGCATATGCATTTGTGCATGCATATTTAGATTTAGAATTATCTTCAATACATCATTTCTGCAGCTGCATAATAAGCCAGATATTCAGCCTTCGCTTCAAGACATTTTTTAATGTACGAATAAAACACATGGGGTTTACATTAATCTAACAGGATTGACCAGAATATTCCCCCTGAAAACAAAATATGAGGCACTTGGAAATGCATTTTAATATATTTTGCTTCACTGTGTATGTGGACTTTGGCAGCTAAGATACCTTCCCCTTTCATTTGACATTTTAACCTGTCCAGCAGAAATGTTGTCTATTATCCCATCAAGAAAGTAGATATTGTTATAAGAAAAAAAGCTATATAAAAAAAGTTTTGACTACTTCATCTATATAGTTGCTACACATTAAGACTAACCATGCTGTCTTCTTAATTTACAGCAAGCAGAGAATGTTTTTCTAAGATGTGTATAGGGAATAATGTAATGAAAGTGCACATACAGAAAAACACATAGCATTTGAGGCCTTGTCCGGCCAATGTATTTTTCTCTAGTCTCTTAATATTTAAGGATCATATGATCAATGTTCTTTTTTATCTAATTGCTTCTTATACAAGTAAACCATTCTCCCCATCTGTGAAAGTGACTCTCAACAGGACATCTCTTGAAGGATAGCTTAGCTAGGTTACCTAGGCCTTCTTCCAGTCTGGCCTGCCAGATGTGCTTGTCCCAAGTAGTCATGTGTATTAGTGGAGCTCATCAGACTAAGAAAGTTTCAGCCCAAGACCCAAGTTTATGAAGTTTGCTGGCCTGATTAATTCAGGCTCCCCATCAGGAGTGTATATGTTTCTATAGCAAACAGAGAGGTAGTTCAAGGGTGTTTCCAGTATTTCAGTTCTCCCTCTCCACTCAGAACATCCTTGCTAATCATACTAGCTGTATGGGCTCTCTACTCGAGCTTGATTTTTGCAGACACTCAATAGGCCTTGGTAGATTTGTTGCAAATTAATTAGTCTTAGAGACCCTCCTTCTAGGTTGTGGAGTAAAGAAGGTACATCTACCAAGTGATTAATTTCCCTGTAAAATCTAAACAGATGTAAGACATTATGGCATGGAAGTACCTATTCTTCTGCTAGTTCCAAAGGAAGCCTAAAGTCAGTTTCTTCATCTGAAATGATCATTCCTCATTACAGATGATGAAACTGAAGTGAAAGATCTCTAAAGTGAGATAAAACCTATCCTCAGTATCTTTAAAAACATCAGATATGGACTTTGTAAAATATATCCCTTACTCTGCCTTTTATTTATACTACTCAAGAGGGATTTTCACCAAGATGAATGACTTCAAGATTTTTTATCTCTAGACTTCTGGTACGTTGTTTCTGTGGTTTCTGTACAATAGCAAATGTCCTTGTGTTTGTGACTACATTTCCGCAATGTGTGAAAGGTATTTGGTCCATGGTCTGGACACTACGTCATTGACATAAGTGCTGCTAACATTATGATATGGACAGCTTGCTTCCTCTGTTTTGTTTCATACTTCTGTACTGTAGTGTTAGTTTTGACTTTTATGAGTATTGTTTCCTAAATTTATTAAAATAAAGAGCCCTCAGCTGTCTCTTTTTCCTTGTTCTAGGTTACCGTTAAGAATACCAGTGGTCTGTTACACCGGAAGGTGTTTCTCAGATGGACTGTATGCTCTGGGCTCTTTTGCTCTGCTCCCAGGCATGCCTTTCCAACAGCTGCTGGTCTGCAGTGTACGAGCCATTGCTACATGCCTCCCTTTAAAGGTTAGATATGGTTGCTTTTTAACTGTGGCATACAGCCTCCTGGTGCATGTTGACCTAACTTGCAGTCACACTGCTTTCTTTGTTTTATCACATGTTAACTTTCATCTGTTCTTCAGATGTCACATCAGGACTAGCTAATGGCTTTACCAAAATCCAGTTGCCTCCATTTGGTCATATTTCTTGTAGTTATTTGGAGTTTAATCACGTGGAGAATCATTCCTTCAGCATGCTACCTCCATTAATGAGTGTAGTGTTCTGACATGTAATCTACAGAGGTTACCTATTCCTCAGATACCTCATCCAAGAGTGTTCTTTGAACTGATTTTTTTTTTCCGTACCCTGACATCAGATATCTCAGGTAACCTGTCTAGAATTTTCCTATGAGTTTCCTCAAATATTCCTTCCTCGAGACTAGATTTTGCATCTGATTTAGGCCCTTCAAAAGGGAACTCAGTTTATTGTATCCACAAGTCTCATTATCTGCAGTACCTCCAGGAAGTCCAGAGGCTGATTAATTTTCGTTGTAAGCCTGAATAAAAAGCATCCCACCATCACTTTTCTTGTTCCACACTGACCGCAGGAATCAGAACCTGCAGAACAAAAGTAAAGTAAAAAATAGGCCCTATTAAGATACTTTCAAATCATATGTTAATCTTGGAAGTTCAGCTAAGCAATGTGAATTCAATTTTATTTTATGAAATTATGTGAGAGGTTGAAAATTCCAGATTAAGTTTCTTTCTCCCCAAGCATAATTGTTGTTCACCCTGTTGTTCTGAAGCTTTTTTTTTCTGAATTGATACAGTTACATATTTACTGCTACCGAAGTTCTATCAGAAGTGAAAAATAATTATTTAATTAATGAGGTGATAATCCTGCAGGTAGCAAATACAAAGCTGCCGTTTGCAGATGCTAGCAAGATAATGAGGTGGGTTATACATGAGGTAGGTTGTATGTTGCTCTTTTGCCAAATTATTTAAACTACAAGAGTGGTACCATGGAAAATTTGCAGGGCAGAATAGGTCTTGCAGACACAAGCACAATCATGCTTCCCAGCTCACTTCAATATTCTCTCAATAACGATATTACCACCCTGTGTCTAGCCATGGCCAAGCAATCCTTTTTGCTGCATACTGCAGTTTCAGTCTGGCAGGGTCTCCCTCAGGAGCCGTCATTCCTAATTCAGTCTCAGGTGACTGAATAGCACTCAAGTGAGATTTCAGGACCTTAAGCAAACAAACGACTTCTGATAAAGCTCAGTGAACCTCTACCAAGAACTGTATGTTTGGTCTGATGCTGCTTCAGCAACTGTTATTCCAGTTATAAATAGAAATGCAAGTGATACTCAGATTCATTAGAAGTGCCAATTACCTAAATGGCAACATCCAAAACATAGCTAGGTTGTTTGTGAATAATGCTGAATGATTAAGACTGAATATTGCAGAAATTTAAAACTTGGATGCTTTTAATTCAGTGATAACAAGGTTTGTCCAGCCTAAGAGAGGGGAAGGACAAACTGCCATTAAAATTTCCCTTAGGACCTATTTTCGAGCTGATTCTGAATACTTAGGGTATCAGATAAACCCAGGATGTCACATGAAATTTCCAGAAATTTTCTTATTTTCTGACAGTCCAGACCAAATCCAATTGAAACTGAAAACTAAACTATACTTTGCATAGTCACACTTTTATTTCATATCTCAGAAGTCTGTGTGAGATTTTTTTTTGAAGGAAAGCACAAATCATTATCACTTTCTCAGTTTTTCCATCTTCTGAATTAAGACTAGTTTAGGTTGCAAACTGAGAAAGTTTTCACTTGGATTAATTCATTTTTACTTTTGATGAGTCTAAAATCTCACCATGCTATTCAGAGTATTCAATCAATGACAACTGCCTGGCCACCACTGAACAAGATCCAGCAACATGTACGGCACATGGCATTTCACCAGGAATGACCAACTGCTCCCACTTATGGGCTAGTGCTGCTAGTTTCACACACAGGTTATCCTAAAACAAATGTATGGATCCTTCCAGATATCTCCCAGGAGCACACAACCCTGTCTAGGCCTGTGTGAAAATTGTTGTGTGCTAAACTTCATTCACAAAAAGCCTTCCACACTTGTACCAGCTCACAGCGCTTGGGTATTCATTTCTAATGCTCATTCTTCTCACTGGGGAATACTGCTGTTATATTTCATGCCTAATTTAGATCACTATAGTTGCAATCAAAATTATTGCTTCAGTCTGAGAGTTTGAAGCATTTGTTAAACACAGCTAATTGTGCATGACTACTTGAAAGCTGGGTTCTTCATATCGGATTTCAGGTGGTGAAACTGAAAGCCCGTGTCAGCAACAGTCCTAAGGCCAACACACACATTATAAAATCTTCTATTTTCTGCTAACCAGAGTGATTTTAGGGACTAATCCTTGTAGCACTGTATGTATGGACAAAGGTCTCAACTTTGGTGGTGCGCATGCCTAAATATGAAGCATATTACTTTTTTTTCTTTTTTTTTAATTTGTGTGCTATCAAGGCATGAGGCTATTAGAAAGGTCATGACATGAAAATTAAGAGGAGAAGGTTCAGTTCCTGGCCCAGATCTTGGAAAGTTATATACTCTACTTTATGCTGTAGATTCTTTTACATATTCCCCTCTCCTAGTGCAAATTTCCCTGAGTTTGGACAGGACCATGTGGGCTCCTGCCCAGACACTGCACCCCTCTGTGGAACCAGCGTGGAAAAGCTGGAGCTTTCTGCGGAGCTGATCTTTCTGTAAATGGATCTTTCCATAGAGATCCACTGTGAAGATAGATTATAAAGATGCTTTGTCTAAGAGATTCATAGTATGTGCTGTAAATAGCAACACAGAGCTGCGCAGAAACGTGGAAGCAAGCACAACTTGCACCACCCATTGTTGGTAAGAAGTCTCTTTAAATTGAAGTTTGAACACTTTTATTGTTTTTATTGTCAACATTTGACAACAGTTGAACTGGAACAGAGAACCAGTATACACTTGAACAAAAAATTTTCCATCCCTATGGATGGAAAATCCCTTTTTTTGTCCTAAAAAGACAAAATTAGAGAACAAAAAATTAAAACAAAAAGCATGAAAAACTTGGTATCATTTTCCACATGAAAACAATATCCTATTTAAATCTGTTACTCCTTCTTCTGTCTTGCCGCACTGCCCTGTGTACTCATAATAAAATGATGAAAGGCTATAGTTACGTTAGCTAAATATGTAATGTATGTTAGCATTACAACATTATACATGACTACCAGAAAACAGTTTCAAATCATCCTCCTGCCCCAGAGTATGTAAGAAGTTGAACCATAAAGGCAGCAGCTCTGACCTCTTCTGCTTCACTCTTGTGGCACACATATTGAAGATTTTCATACAAATAAGCTTGAAGTAAATGGACTTTTTTAGACAGTTAACAATTTGATAGCCTGTAAAATACAGGAAATCTGTGTCAGATGATCTAATACTCCCCTTTGATTTCTACATGTCTGCACAATAAGAGATTCTCTTGGCCATTGCCTTTTCACAAAACACTTGTGAGTTAGTCAGGGTCCAAAGAACAACTCAAATTGAAAAGAATGTCATTTACACCTCAGGGGAAGTGTACGTATTTGCATAGCAGGCTCTCTGCTGGCCTCACAAAGTGATCTATGTCATATGCTCTACGTAAGACAGAGATATCATTTGTTATTTCTACAATATCTTTTAACTGGAGCCAAATGTGAATGACTCCTGTGAGAGAAAATGGTGAAATGGTGTTCAAGCTGTATTTTGCATGTCTCCATCAAAATTTTTCATTTGTTCATTCTTCCAATTTGCTTTCGTTTGCATAAAAATAATCCAATACATTTTGATGTTTATATATAGAAAAAATATTTTATAAAGACCTGTCAATCTGTGTATCTGAGAGGTGTTTAATGATTTCAAATTAAAATCATTGTTCCAATTGTTCCAATGATTTTAATCATTGTTTGGCAAGATAAAATAAGAGCTTATGTCCATTTGTCGTATGTTTGCAAGTGCTTCTCCGTCTGAACTTTCACTCTGATGACTAGGTCTTGCAGATCCTAAAACTAAACATAACACAAACACTTGATGCTGCATTTAGAGACAAATTCATAAACGTACTACACCGCCACCTAATTAATCCTTATTTTATTTATATAAGTGTTCAGAAAGAAGGTCTGTTTCTGTAGAAATCATCTCCAGGACATGCAGTTACATTTATCTGAAGTTTAAATAACAGCTATAAAGTGAGAAAAAAATAAAGTTAATCTTTACTTATAACTGGCAGATGAATACTAAAAACAGGAATAAAATACTATCAATTTAAGAATGTGAAAGCTGTGTTTACTTCTTTCTCTTGTGCTTTGAGTTTCATTTTATTCAGGGACACAATCCTGAAGCTATCTCAAGCTATCTCATCTGGCACATTAGGGTGATTTCTACAGTCATTTTTTGGTCTCTGGGGGAAAAGAGTATCAATTAATAGCTCCATTTGGGGCGAAGCTATGTGTGATAACATAGCTAGCTAGTCATGGCAGTTTCCTAGCATTATTTCAGCAAGTCTGAGAATCTGCATCCAGTTCCAGATTCCTAACTAAAAAGACAGAAGAACCACTTGATATTTCGCTATGGAACTCAGTTTCAGACTTGGAGTTGGTTCAACATCATATCCAGGATGCATGGAATGGATGTTACTGGAGTGTTGTGAATGCGACACACACATAACCGTAAACTCTAACCTAATTCCAGCCTACTTTGTCATCACTCAGTTGATGGTAAATCACAGATTGGAGTTTTTATTATTAGATATAGCTGCAAATGAAACATACATGTAAAAAATTCCAGATGTTAATTATGTAATCTGCAAAAGGAGATTATGTCTACAGAAAAATGGCAGTGATGTCCAAAATTTCACATACTGTTCCTTGGGTTTGTCAAAAAATTGACTTATTCCTCTTATTTTCTCTTTAATATAATCCTAATTTTGCAATATTACACAGGTTACAATTACTCACTAACATATCTAATAAGGTCATCGGTTTAACAGTATATTTCATTCATTGTCCAGCTTCTTCATATAAGGATTCTATTGTGTAATTTTTACTGTATATATAATAAGTCATTTGCCTATCATTAGTCAAATATGTAGTTTACTTGTAAAAAGTCTTCTACAAACAAAATCCAAAGAAATGACTGATGGAAACTAGATACTATGGATACTGGGTTTCTTTTTGTAGTGAAATGAAATAATCAGTCATTATTATAGACGGCCCAAACTTCTTCCAGAATGATTTTATAATATGTAAAGAGCACAGTGGTGAAAAGATTCCCATTGCCAGTAAGTCCCATATTATTACAGATAATCAGATCACCTAATTCCTTCCATGGACTAATCAAGATATGGACTAAGGCCTTTCTCCTGCCTATGCTTTCTGAACCCTCATTCATCTTGCAGTATGCATGGGAATATAGCTATTCACGGGATATAGCTAATGTAGGACAAGAGGAACGAAAACAGAAATCATTTATTTCAGTTGGCCTTAAAACAAGATCATAGGTCCAGGGTTCTTGGAGCTTAGGAGATGACTGTTTTTCTGCAGAATACAGTCTCATGCACACATTTACATTAAACTGTGACTTTGCTCTAAATTTTTTCTCCGTAAAAAGGCATTTTTGGCTCCCTCATCACTGAATGTCAATGCTTTCCAGCACAAACACAACTCTCTCTGCAAGTAAAAATATTTTTTTCCAGTTGCTAGGGTCACAAACACAGCGTAGGAACTGAAAATTGAGGCAATTGCGGACATACTGTGGTTAGGGTGATGAAAAGATGCTCTTTATTTCCTGTCTCCAAAGCTTCTTACCTCCCACCTAAGAGTCCCCTTGTGGCCACTGAACACCAGATCTTATGGTTCTGAAAAGGCTGTGGTGATAAACCTGAGCCAATATTTCCATTAAAGAACACCATACAAGAGGATGAAATATTAGTGCAAAATAAATATTAATGGCCATACGAAGAATAGGCTGTGTTGCCTCTGCCAAGGGTCCATTTTGCCCTTTTTGTGATACTCAATTACCATTTTTTTAGCTTTCTTGATTTAGCAAGATCACATCTAATCCTTCAGGAATGCAGAAGGCTGTCCTCCACTTTTTCCTTTCACAGAGAGAGAATCTCGTGGACACACTGCTGATTCTACATTTTTTATTCAGTAAAGTGAGCAGTTTTAAATCGACCCACTTCTTGATATAACAAAATAATGCCCATTCCAAGAGACAGTTCCTGGGCTTTTATGATGATGAATGCTTTTAACAGCTTAATTTAACTTTTATAGTTTATCACTAGTCTGTTATAAGCAAATTTGTGTCTTTCCAAAATCACATTCGATTTTTAAAATGTTTATGCTGTTCTTTATTAAATCTACAGAAGTGATTAATCTAAAAAGATGTTGATGTGCCTGTGGGACAATGTTTTCAGGATCAGTTGCATAAAATTTTGGTACTATTGTTTTTTTTTCTCTATAAACTGCTCTAACCTGAAATCCGCTAACAATAAATGAGTACAACAAAAGATACTGGAAACCGGATCCTGCCCAGAGTGGTCAGGTATAGCTAATTCTACTCTTTTGCCTCTGATCTTTTCCCTACCCTCATTCATGTGAGCTTTTTGTTGTCTTTGTGTGGAATATTGACCTTCAAGTAAACAAAAATATGGTTGCCATGGACTTAACCTGAGCTTTGCTATGTCTTACGCTGCTCAGACATCCTCAGCCTACTGTACTGCTGAATTTCCATAGTGCCCCTCTGTGGGTGCTGTGTGTTCTGTAATCTGTTTTTGAATTATTTTGCTTCCTCTGTGATGTTGTCTTTCTAGTTGGATCAAATAGGGTTTGTTTTGTTTTGTTTTTGTCTGTCATATTGTTTGCTATTTTAGCAAGAATTTTCTTAGTTTAACGTATCTCTATTGAAACCTTAAATTAAGGAAGAGATGGGCAGGCACAAGTGCAAGATGATTCTATATGCTCTTACAATTTACTCTGTCACAAAAACACTAAGGAATGGCTAGAAATGGCTAATAGCCCCAAAACTGAGCTTTTTCACTGAACCAGGATGAAGAGCCAGCAGAGTACATTGTGCCACTGGCTTCATGTAGCAACCTTACTAGTTTCAAATTCTGTTCTTTGTCAAAATTTTATGACGCCTGCTCCCAACGAGCTCAACAAAACCAAAAGCATTTGGCCTTTTGGAGCTTAACAACTTTTCAGTGCTGTATATGTAGCAAAGGGATCCAGTTAGACTTCCCAAGGTGCTTTTGGGAGCCTAACAGGACTATAAAGTATTAAATGTTGTATTTGTCATTCAGGACTAGAAACAGAGCTACTCATAAGACAAACCATTTTTATACAGCTGCATTTTGGATAAAAGTACACTTTCCATGAAATATTTTCCTTTTCATAATATATCATTGCAATATTTCTGTGATTCATGATGTAAATGTTTCTTTTTCACATTAGAAGATATCAGTGTGAAACAGACTACCCCCCTTCCCCCAAAAAGATAATTTTCCAGTATTTTTATCTAAGCACCTTTTATGTATAAAAACATCACTTTTTAATATGCAGTATTATCATTTTTATAGGTACAATATCCATATCTATCCCCACATAAAAACTAATTATATAATGTGTTCAGCAGGATTAGCTTTGAGTTTTACTTTAATATTTTACCTTTAAGATACTGTAAACAATAAATATCTCTAGCCTCTTCCAAAGCCTGAAAATTCCTTTCCATATTTGTTTCTTTCTCTCATTCTTTTGGGGTATTGCAGCCTTGTGCTCCTCAGTATAAAATGAGGCAAACAGTATGCATAAAATGAGGAACGTACTAATATTTATAGGAGGAACAGCAAACCAGTAAAAGTTATCTGCCCTCAGGAAGGTATCTTACCAAATCCATAAAATTTCTCTTGAAAAATTTGGTGACAAAAATGTTTGCTATTTAAAAATTACACAAAAATTTTCTAGCTGCCAAATTGTAAAATAGAGGAAATATTTTTCAGTATTGGCAGAAGCATCAGAAAACGTGAGATGTGTTCTCAAGAGAAGCTGTTTGTTAATTGCAATGTGTCTTAAAAGGAAATATAGAGCTACTACAGGATAAACAGTTTCCTGGAAATAGTAATATCAAAAGACCAGAGCAATTGTGGAGACATCATATCTGGAGTAGATAGTAAAACCTTGCACTGCTTTCAGCTATTCCTTTTCAACATAACCTACCGACTGATAGGGAATAATTGGTTCCCTTCCTAAAATATCGCTATTTTCTTCACGAGCCTTCCCTTTCGGCCTTGCTTAAGGCTAAAGTGAAGAAACTGCATGGGCTCCACAATCAACCAAAGTGTGCTGAAATCCAGTTTAGCATTTTAGTTTCTCCAGATGCAGCCAGTACCATCACAAAGATGTCTCTGCGCCAGCTGGATACTATACCCAGATTAAAAACAACAACAAAAAAAGCCTATTCCATGGCAGACCAGACAACACTGAAGACTTCTCAGCAAAAATAGGCTCAAATATTCAAGAAGCTAGCTGAGACACTTCTTGTTCTATCCTAACTCTCTTATTGTCAATGCATAGGAGAGGTCTGCTTTAAATTGGATACTATAAAGAACCCACGGATGTATCACGTCACATCATCATTTAAGAGATGCAGCTCTGTTCTGTTTACGTCAATACACAATCATGCTACAAATTTCAATAGTACAGATTATGAAATAAAGTATTTCCTTCAGTTTCAATGGAAACAAAGCTCCATAGGTAAACATGGACCTTCTGAATTAATTTCAAGATTTATTTAGTCTTGCAGACTGCCAGAGGGGTAAATCCATCTGTCAGTTCCTTTTTAGCCTCATCGGGAAATGGAAGTCAAAACTGAATCATTTTATTGAAGATAAATTAATTTCAATTAATAGCACAAAGTGTATTTTATAAATGCCTTGAAATAATTAAATGATGATGTGAAAATATTTGTTGTTTTCTCCTAACCATACCAGCAGACTGTGCATGGCATTCCCATCAGAAAATGAACTTATTTCCTCAAGAGCCAAAGATGTAGCAAAAGCATGCAAATATCAGACATGAAAACTACAGAGCTTGTACAGCATTTTAGCAACCAGACATTATGATGATGAGAAAGAAGAAAATATTACTGTTTTGTAGTACTTCATTTGCAAAGCTCTGTAAAGGAGTTGAAATGTAGACAAGGAATATTGATCAAAGCACAGAAGCAAGCAAGCAATTTCACAGAATCACAGAATGGTTAAGGTTGGAAGGACCTCTAGGGATCATCTAGTCCAACCCCCCTGCTCAAGCAGGGTCACCTAGAGCACGGGGCACAGGGTAGAAGATCTCCAGAGAAGGAGAATCCACAGCCTCTCTGGGCAGCCTGTTCCAGGGCTCCTGTCCCCCTCACAGTCAAGAAGTTCTTCCTCATATGGAGATTAAAGTTCCTATGTTTCAACTTGCACCTCTTGCCCCTTGTCCTGTAACCAGCCACCATGGAGAAGCGCCTTGCCCTATCTTCCCTACATTCACCCCTCAGGTACTTAAACATGTTGATCAAATCTCTTCTCAGCCTTCTCTTCTCCAGACTAAACAGGTCCAGCTCGCTTAGTCTTTCCTCATATGATAGATGCTCCAGTCCTTTAAACATCTTGGTTGCTCTACACTGGCCCCTCTTTAGAAGCTCCACGTCCCTCTTGTGCCAGGGAGCCTAGAACTGCACACGATACTTCACGTGTGGCCTCACCAGAGCTGAGTAGAGGGGGCGGATCCCCTCCCTCGACCTGCTAGCAACACTCACAAAGTATTTCACAAAGTATTTATTCAAGCAATCGAGCTAGCTCTGAAATTTGGATCTTCTGAGAGCTAAATGCACTTTCAAGGAGGGAAATCTGTTCTTTAATATGATTGTCAGTCTTGTAATTATAAGATTCCTCTTGCACTGTTTAATTACATTTTTTTTAATCTAATTTATATGCTTTGAAAACCACTTTCACTACTAGCAAGGAAAATAATATTTAAAGTCAGAAATATTCTAGGACTGATAACAAACTGAGAAAAGAGAATATTGTCTGTAGAAAGAAAACAAAGAAGAGTCAAGGGCTGCGTGCAAGAGATTTTAATCTTCAGAAACACTCAAGAAACAAATCTGCAATGACAATAACTGAAGGTCAAAGTTAGTCTGTCTTTGATTTAGGCACTAAGCACCCAGCTAAGCACTAAAAAGCAGTCCTGATTATCTACTTTTTAGTATCTTCCTGCCTCTCAGTGCAGCTAAGCCCACAATACAGCCTTTTTTTTTCTGGGTCGGAAGGTTCCTTGCTGATTAAAGCTATTGCCTGGCTCATGCTTATCTTTTGTTCTATGGAATAAATTGCTGAAGTGCCACTATGGTCCAAGTTTAGGTGTCTCTGCACTAAATCTCTAAGAATCCTAAAAAGTTGGTTCCAACCACAACTGTTGTCATCTGCAATTGTGGTAATGCCAGCGCTTGATTTCTGCTCAATTTTGAAATCATTAAAGCACTTAGAAGAAGAAGAGATATTAGCTCCTTCATAACGAGAGGAAGTTTAGCAGCTGTGTATAGGGTATTCTAGAAATAGCTCGCTCTGTATTGGGCCTCTTCACACTGTCCTGGTTTCCCAAAGCCTAAAAAGGGAAACTGTCTGGATCCTCCGAGTGCCCTCAAGTCTAGGGCAAGCACGCTGTCCTGGGACCTGCTCTGAAACCCATTCTCTCATGCCTCACTGTCTGGGAAAGTGCTCTGACCACTCTGTTCGTAGGCAAAAAGCATGGGAAGGCAACCACAGGACCTTTTGTTTTTCAGCCCCTTGTGTGCTATTCTCTAACCTTTTCTAACAAGGAAGTTCATTAGCATGTGATGCAGTTTCATACAGATACTATGAAAATTAGTAAAACAGTGTCTTTTTTTGGCAATTAGGCCCTTTTAATATCAGCCATGCCATTGGGCCCAGTCTTCAAGCTATGAATATGTAAATTGCAACTAAATAAGTACTGAATTACAGCATACATAGAACAATTACAAGGTAGAAATAACTGAACAGCTTCTTCTTAATATATATGTATATAAATAACTTTTTTTTTTTTGCCTTTTCAAGATACAAAAATATATACATAGTTAAGTAACAGGTCTGAAAATGAATTTTTTTTTGTCTATATTTCTCGATGTGATGCTTCTACTGTCTAGCTCTAGAAAAGAATAACCAGAAAGAATAACATATTCTCTGCTCTTACTACTCAGAGACTTGGAAAGCTGCCATTTCATCTGGCACATGAGTAAACACACAAAACTGAAACAAAAGAAGATAAATCCAGCTGATTAAAGTTCTACTCTTGCTTCAAATTTTCATTTACTTGAGCAACCTAAATTCTCCTCTGAGTGGAATAATTCCTGGCTTATCACAGTTAAATGAGAGAAGAACTGTGCCTGTGGGACTAGCCGAAAATATTTTATGGATATATGTTTCAAAAAGGTGCATACTCAAAACAAACATCTCCAGATGCTCTTCTTGACAAGAAGAAAAAGTTAAACTTTGTGATTGTTCATTTAATTTGGTTGACTCAAGCAAAAATAAAATAGAAAATTAGCCCATCAGGTATACTCTGAGTCATCACTGTTTATCAAATGCAATCAGAAACAAGCAAAAAGCCCAGAAAATAAAGCAAAACATCAGGAAGGGGAAGGGGAAGGGCAAGGGAAGGGGAATGGGAAGGGGAAGGGGAAGAGGAAGGGGAAGGGGAAGGGGAAGGAGAAGTATTTTGGACTGTTTGTATTCCTAGCATGTAAAATAACAGATAATTTTCAGGCTGGAAAACCATTGCTGGACTCAGTACTCATTTCGTTCCACTTATGCTAAACTATCACTTCATAAAGAACCAAAAACCCAAACTCCTCACAAGCAGCACTCTTAAACTGCAAGATTCCACTTTTGTGGGCCAGTCTTGAAATATTTTCTTCCATTTGTTCCATTAAGACCAAAGGATTTTACAAAATCACATGATGGATGTTACAGAAAAAAAAAATCTATCCCAGAGACAGGAAGAGCTAGAGTTTCTTAGCTATATGTTTAGTTTTATGTGTAAATGTGTGGATCTGAACTGCTAAATGGTTCTCCTGAAAGTATTTCGTGTGTTATAAAATGAGCAACATACATATTATTTCACGAACTAATAATGAGCTAGCAGTTTTTGTTAGCTCTTTCTGATACTTAGTCTACAGGCTGCTGATTTTTTTTTAACTATATGCCTAACATACATGCAAGTCATCAGCAATGAAGCTGTAAATTCCAATATACTTCCAGTATGTCAAGGCTTAATGCCAGCAAAGATATTCTTTATTATTAGCTTTCTGAAAAACAGCCTGGAAGGCAAAATGCCTTGCAGAAGAAGACTTCCAGACTAGAAGGCAAAATGCCAACACAAAAAATCAAGCTTGTACTGATTCACAGCATAGTACCCTACCACCCCCGTTCCCACTTCTCTCGTCTGTGTGCTAATATCTCTCCAGGAAGAAACTGAATGTAAAAGTCCAGCATAAAACCCCATGCAGACAAATAACTGCATTGAGAATAAACATACTACTTTACATACTACTATTGGTGCCGTATCAATTGCCCTTAGTGCTCTGATGATACCAAACTGGGAGGAGGAGCTGACAGCCCAGAGGGCTGCGCTGCCATCCAGAGGGACCTGGACAGACTGGACAAGTGGGTGGTGAGAAACCTTATGAAGTTC
>VZSV01000085.1:2948537-2964520 GCA_013398735.1 Nothocercus julius
ATGATCAGGGGCCTGGAACATCTGCCCTATGAGGAAAGGCTGAGAGAGCTGGGCCTGTTCAGCCTGGAGAAGAGAAGGCTGAGAGGAGACCTGATCAGTGTCTATCAGTACCTCAAGGGAGGAAGTGAGGAGGATGGGGCCGGCCTCTCTTCAGTGGTGGCCACCGACAGAACTAGAGGAAACGGCCACAGGCTGAAGCACCAAAAGTCCCACAGAGACTTAAGAAAAAATTTCTTGCCAGTGAGGGTGACAGAGCCCTGGCACAGGCTGCCCAGGGAGGTTGTGGAGTCTCCTTCCTGATGCAGAACATACTTCCACACTATTGTTCTTCCTTCCTTCTTTCTACCCTAGTGAGGCTCTAGAACTTCCTACCACACAGAGCAATCAAGAATCAGAAATGTTCTCTTTGTGCCTCAATTTAAAGTGTAGATATGTGTGGAAGGATGCACTGATGAGAAAATTTGGTTGCTTCTTGCTGGACTGCACATTGCCCTGGTGCTAGTAGCAGTGGTCAGGGATAGTCAGGCGATTGACTTTACTCCTTGATAACCAACCTCACACTTGTGTGATGCACTTCTGGAACTGGTATCATTCATACTGGCAAGTACTACGCATGGAAGGAAACAAAGAGTGACACAAGCAAAGCATATTTGTTGTAGGCTTTTGCATCTGCTAGAAGCCTGGAAAGGCAGTTGCCTGAAACAGCAGCAGTTGCCAAGAGACAGACTGGAGTGCATATGACAGTCTAGGAATAGCAGCAGTATTTATTTGTCTCCCTTCCCACTCTTCCATCTCAGCTCCACTTACCTTTCCCCCATCCCAGAAACAGGAGCGTCTTGGCCCCATCACAGTGTTAGAATTTCAGTTTTGCTTCCAATGCGAAGAGGTTTTGAGCTGCTCTGCTGGCAAGACAGCTTTCTGCAGGACTGCCTACCAGCAACAAGCCAAATGATGCTATCTCTTTTATCATATTTGCCAAACTCAAAATGAAAGCTAAAAAAATGCTTGTTGGGGGCGGGGGGGAGAGGAGTGCGGGATTTATTGCAATAAAAATACCACACTGGATTTCAGTTGGGATATGATGCTTTAAACTGCAGAAAAGTTCTAAACCCCATAAAGCCCTGGGTAATAATGGAAACAATGAACACTGACATAATACGCCAATTCTCTCTGGAACTGATACTTTTTCATAAACAGCCTCAAAGTTCAGCCGCAGTGACCCTGCTTGGTTAGACCATCCCAGGCAGGGCTTCTATAAAGTATGTGACTTCTTGACGTCTGTTTCAAATTTAATTTTATTTTCTGAGTAGGCTGAGTTAGTGTCTATTCAGATTAAAATAGCAAGCAGAGTAGATTTCACCTACATTTAGACTTATATTTCTGAGAGTTTAATCCTCCCCTAGTTCTGCTTTTTTTTTCCAAATACGTTTACTTTGGATGACTGAGAACAGGTGACACATCTGGAATCAGGAAATGATCATCTAAAATTGTAATAGTAAGTGTATTTTCAGGATGATTTCCTCTGAGTTGTTAAAAACTGAATGAAAGCCTAAATATTATTTGTTTTCTCCTTTAAAAAAGTATCCAAATGCATAATGTCCATTGTCTGATCTTGTAATGTTGTGCCTCACTTATTGTGCAGCGCTTAGAAGACAGAGCCTTCTATTTTGGCTTTGCATAAATCCACCCCGCAAATGACTATCTTTTCACTTTTTATTTTAGAGAAAATCAAAGCCTAATTAAAAGCATGCTTCAGAAAAAGTGTTACAGTTGCAAAGTTGAACATCAGAAGTCAAAAAATGTCAGAGTGAATTTTACCTCACCATCCTTACCTTATTCCTGTCATACACATATGCATGATCTTCTCTTCGGTCCCTATTAGTGAGAGCTTGCCTGAAGACTCCTAAGAACTTTTCTGCAGTAAGTTTGCAGAATGATGCCAGCAGGGTCAGAAAGCAACTGGGAAGAAGGAAGCATTGGAAGGAAACTGTAGCTTTGTCTTCTGGAGGTCAGGACAGGGATGGCATTGCCCTGACATAAGCAACTCTGGTTGAAGAAAAGGTTTTCTGATTCACAGTGTCCGTCTGCAGTTCTCATCAGAAAGTATCATCCTTGTGGGTTGCCTGTTATAATCTAAGAGCTGCTGCCCTAAAGTAGGCACTGATAGAAGTAGCATGCACCTTCCACAAGTTGAGCACATTACATACTGACTGCATAACTTCTGCCTTTTCAAGGGGATGTGAATGCCAACAAGCTCCAAACTGCTCCTTCGTCTGCTGTTGGGACACAACTTGTCTTAGACACAGGCCTCATGGGAGTGGGGGATTAGGAGCTATGGTCCTACATGACATATACTTTTCCTGAATCTGCTTGCATATATCAGGCAAAACTATAACAGCACATTAAATATTTTTTAGATGACAATTCACAAATAAGTGCAATTTTGTAGTACTAAAAATGTAGAGCAATAAGTTACTGAATTCCACAATTCCGGAATTTTTCCGTCTTTCAGTTACCAGGGATTAGACCCCTTTCTGTTCCAAATACCAATTCAGAGGACTAGATTAAATTAACGATTGACTTCAGTGGAGATATTTTATCATCCCCAATTCATCTTTATCCCTAGGCTATAGCTTTTACAAGTTTTGCCTGACACCTGCTCCTAACTAAATCATTTAGCATCCAGCATTTCCCCATGTAACCGTATGCACTTTGTTTATTTTTCCAAACTCTACTCCAAAAATTCTAAACTGCTTTCAGATTTTCAGTCTATACTTTCAGAGCTAGGATGTTGCTTTCTTCCATCTGAAGTAAGAAATGCCAAACAAAAGGACATATTTTTCTCCTTCCGTCCAGCTCCCTGCTCCAAGCTAGAAATGGGAGCACAGAACAGGTCCCTCTGCAAAGATTTACCCAAACATTTAGAGTATGAGAGGCTGTCCAGCTCAGTTTTTAACAGGTTTCACACCAGTCTTCAAAAATGGGAAGAAGGAGGACCCAGGCAACTACAGACCAGTGAGCCTCACCTCCATCACCGGAAAAGTGATGGAACAGCTCATCCTGGCTGTTGTCTCTAAGCATGTGGAGGACAAGAAGGTGCTCAGGAGCAGTCAGCATGGATTGGCCAAGGGGAAATCATGCTTAAGCAACCTGATGGCCTTTTATGATGGAATGACTGGTTGGATAGACGAGGGGAGAGCAGTGGATGTCATCTATCTGGACTTCAGCAAGGCTTTTTACACCGTCCTTCACAGCATCCTCCTGGGCAAACTTTGGAAGTGTGGGATTGATGAGTGGACAGTGAGGTGGATTAGGAATTGGCTAGACGACAGGGCTCAGAGGGTGGTTATCAGCGGTGCGGAGTCGAGTTGGAGGCCTGTGGTTAGCGGTGTCCCCCAGGGGTCAGTCCTCAGTCCAGTCCTGTTCAATTTATTCATCAATGACCTGCAAGAAGGCACAGAGTGCTCCCTCAGCAAGTTTGCTGATGAGACCAAACTGGGAGGAGGAGCTGACAGCCCAGAGGGCTGCGCTGCCATCCAGAGGGACCTGGACAGACTGGACAAGTGGGTGGTGAGAAACCTTATGAAGTTCAACAAGGCCAAGTGCAAGGTCCTGCACCTGGGGAAAAATAACCCCAGTCACCAGTACAGACTGGGGACCGACCTGCTGGAGAGCAGCTCTGCAGAGAGGGACCTGGGCGTCATGGTGGGTGACAAGTTGACCATGAGGCAGCAGTGCCCTCGTAGCCAAGAATGCCAATGGGATCCTGGGGTGCATTAGGAAGAGCGTCTGCAGCAGGTCGAGGGAGGGGATCCTGCCCCTCTACTCAGCACTGGGGAGGCCACACCTGGAGTACTGTGTGCAGTTCTGGGCTCCCCAGTACAGGAGGGATGGGGAGCTGCTGGAGAGAGTCCAGCGCAGGGCTACGAGGATGATCCGGGGCCTGGAACATCTGCCCTGTGAGGAAAGGCTGAGAGAGCTGGGCCTGTTCAGCCTGGAGAAGAGAAGGCTGAGAGGAGACCTGATCAGTGTCTATAAGGACCTCAAGGGAGGGAGGGAGGAGCATGGGGCCGGCCTCTCTTCAGTGGTGGCCACCGATAGGACTAGAGGAAACGGCCACAAGCTGAAGCACCAAAAGTCCCACAGAGACTTAAGGAAAAATTTCTTGCCAGTGAGGGTGACAGAGCCCTGGCACAGGCTGCCCAGAGAGGTTGTGGAGTCTCCTTCTCTGGAGATCTTCCAAACCCGCTTGGACGCTGTCCTGAGCCACCTGCTGTAGGTGACCCTGCGTGTGCAGGGGGTTGGACTAGATGATCTCTAGAGGTCCCTTGCAACCTCAAGGATTCTATGATTCTATGATTCTAGGTTACACTGTTTTCAACAGTTGCAATGTTTTTAACAGGTTAAGTATTCCTTTCTGGGTTATTGGTGACTAAAACCACCGATTAGAGAAAGATTTTTTTTGAACCTCTTGTCAGGTCTGTGCAGAGAAGCCTAACTCCTGATGCTGAACACTTGAGGGCTGTAGCAGGTTACTGCACTCACTGGGAGCTCCTCTGCACATCTTAGGTGGCAACAGTCCTTCAGTTTAAGTGTCCTTTTTCCCCTTGGAGGATGGGACGTTATCACTGCCATCCGCAGCTCCCATCCCACATAGGATGTGCATCATCCTATTTTTTCCATGTGCTATAATCAGGTGCTAAAGGTATGGTCATGAAGGTAGAATTTTCTCTCAAGAGATCCTTATCTAATCTAATTTAATTACAGTCCTGGATAAAGTCTTACGTGGAGAAAAGGTACTGTTCCATCTTGTATATGTTTCTCCTGATGGGTTAAGGGAGCTTGCAGAGTTTATATAGCTGCCACACACCTTGCCTGCATTAGTGACATGACAGAAGGAATTACAGTATCTCTTGACTAAAAAAAATGAATCGAGTATTCTCTAAGCCTCTGTCTTAGATCCTTTGGGGTTACTGTCATCAGTAACAGCAACTGTTCTTTTCTTTTTGTTAGAATAGTCGTTTCCATTCTTTCCTCACCTGCATCTAACAGAGACCACAATTCAGATTTTTCCTAAGAAGCTTCCAGTCTAGCCATTTTTTCTATAAAACCTGTCTGCAATTTATTTATTCCTCTCCCAAGGCTTCATTTCTCCCCTTTTCCCACTACTGCATTGTGCAAAAGATGATGTAACACGTCTATTCTTAACCTCAGCTATGCCTGTGACACAATTCTTTTTTTCATGTTAGAGAACTTAGCTATATATATTTGCTTTTTCCAGACATAAGTCTACTTTTTTTCCTTCTTCTGACCCTCAGTATTTTCTCAGAAACTAGGAATGTGACCTAAATGCCATTTATATTTTTTTTTGTCCTACTGAATAGTTGCCACATTAAACTATTGGCTATTATAGGTATTACAGTAAACCTCAGGAGCTCACTGAGAAATAGTCTCCAGAATGCTCTGTGTTGTACAATGTAGTTCTCTGAAAACCTTTAGATCTGAAGAGACAAGAGAACACAAAGGGCAGACAAAAGACCCAGAACATAAGAGAATGAGACTAGTGATGGTATGGAAAAGGCTGCATTATCTCTAGCAGTTATTCCTCTTCTTTGCTAACTCTTTGTATGTGTCTTTAATTAGCTGAAGTAGGGAATTGGTTAACAAGTGAAAGGAAAGGCAAGGCAAAGCAAGGAAGAGAAATCTTGAAGTGAGGACTGTATATTGAATTTATTCCATGGAATTTGAAGGGTTTAAATGAATACTGAATCTCACAATCTCACACCAGTGCCTTTTAAGACTAAAAATAGCACCTGAGTAGTAGTTCACAGCTTCAGACAAGTATGCTTATGCTACTTCTACTCTGAGGTAATGGTATTAAACTTTTCTCGAAAGGGAGATGATCCACAAGGGATGCAAGGGTCAGCTGAGTTTTACATTAAAAATCCTGCATCCTTACATATTGAAGTCTGCCTTCTAACAGTAGGGCTAATTTTGTCCAGTGCTCGGTCAGGGTAACAGGAGTTGTTTAGGAATTGATAATGGCTGCAAAGGGGCTGTGAAGTAGCTGTAACAGCACTGTTTGCTAGTAAATCAAGTGTATTGGTCTCCCACATTTATTGAGGTTTTTATGCACAAAGCTTGTTCACTGGTTTGGACTCTAAATCCTCCGCTGCCTCTTCTCCACTAAAATAGACAAACCAAAGCCATCAACTGGCTTTACAAAAACGCATAGCAAATGACTGCTAAAGTGTTCATAACTGAACACAAATCCACATTTTTTTCTTCCCTTTTCTTCCTTCTCCAAGGCCTCTCCAAGTACCTGAGTTCTGTAGCAGTCCTGACATGCTGACATGTCTCAGTGCATCATACCAAGGTGAAGAGCTCAGCTCCCTCCTCAGTCCTGTCCTGCTCTGACAGCAACACCGTTCTTGGCTACGGACACCCTGAAGAGACGTACAGAATGACATGCTTACCGTAAAGCAGATAGGCGTAACAGGACTGATCAGTCCTGTTAAAGTCAGCGGTGCTTAAAGTTAATCACAGTTTTATGTGCTTTGCTGGGTCGAGTTTTTAGCCAAAGATTTGGCAGTTCAAATGTCTAAGCTGATCTCCACTACCATCGTTTCTGAGGAAATGAAACATGATTTCTCAGCAAAGATAGTGATAGACCACATGGTCAATTTTAAAGTGCAGACAAGACAGTGCAAAAGGGCAGCCCACAGAAGAATGTGACCTGGTACAAATGAAGTTCAGACACATTTCAGATTAATTTGATGAAAGGCAACATCTCTTCATTTTTTTCCTATTTTTACTTTCTTTGCATTTAAGGCAAAATTTACAGTGTTTTCGTAGAATTATCATCATGTGAAGGATGAAATCCCTTTTTTGCTAGCTTATAACTTTGTGTTTGCCAAAAGTGTAACCGAGGTAAATAGACCCTCTATTTCATAGAAAATAAAAAACAGCAATGATAGCTTGACAGCTAAATGGGCAATCTGAAGTGACTCCAGCTCTAAACCATACTAACGTTTCTACCAAGTGCAAATATTTAAAGCGCAGACCCATTTTATAAAGTGATCCAATTGTCAATTTTATAAATGAAGCAAATCCAGTTGGAAGGAAATGCTGTGTATTAAATCTTTCCAAGAGAAAAAGCATCTAATGTACAGTTGTAATTTCTCCAGCCATGAAATATCCATGTTTTTCGCAGGCCAGTAGTATAGTTTTGCCTACTATAAATAAAATATATGCTTCTTTAAGTGCCTTGAACCTCACTGTTTCATCATTGGCTAACAACAGGAAAGTCAAGGTAACTATGACTGTGTATAACTAAACATAGAATACTGAAACATATTCAGTCTAGTAAGCTGAGGGAATATCTGGGGGAAAAAAAGAGTGATAAAAAAGCTGGATCGTTCACAATTCTCCTGTAAGATTCACTCCACAGAAACATCTATGTAGGCTATAAAACAACATAACTAACATAGCTACATTTTTGCCATCAGTTAGCCAATGGAAAGGCCAGAAAAAAACATGTCATGAGATGGAAGAAGAAAAGAGGGGATTTTTTTTTTTTTTTTAATTCATGTAGCTGAAAACAAACTTCTTAAAGAATAAACTGCCTGTACAGTTATTCTTAGCATTTCAGTGGGAACAGGACAACAGTGCCTTCAAGATAATTTTGTGGTTTTGTGCTTTTGAGAGCCAGAAAGCCACACTGACAGGACAGATTAAGAGTGCATCAATACTCATTATTAATTTCTTATCTACACATGAATATGATTAAGCATTAAATATACTTCCACTATAATTAATTTTCATAAAATCCTGGAATAATTTAGGTTGAAGGGACCTTTCAAGGTCAACCAGCACCCTACCCAAAGCATTGACCTTTCCTTGTCCACAGGCCAGTCATTTCATTATAGAAAGCATTCAGGTTAGTCGGGCACGATTGGGCATGCATAATTCAGTATTGCCTGTTCTCAGTCACAATGGCTGGAGATGACAATTCACTTTTATTTATCTATTTTTTAAGATAGGGGAGTCTTTTGCTTTTTTCCAGACATTGGGAGTCAGGCAATGCTCTCAGCTGCGACCCATTCGGTCCCATGGACTTACATGTGTTCAATTTACCCAAGCTGTGCTGAGTTCTATCCTCCCATGAGGAATATTCTGTCAAATATCTGTGCTGTGCAGAGATACCTGAGAAACTTCAAATTAACTTACTGTCTAACATTCAATCCTGTTTTACCTTTCCAGCCCTCAGTATCAATATCAGATTTATCGGTCTATATAAATAACTCATTTTCCTTTCTGAAGGTCACCACTGGTAAGATTCCTTCTTCCCTTTGTCCACTCTATAGCTTCCTCCTCTCCTCTGTGTTTCTCAAGTGTCTTTAGACAATGGGATTTGCTCCAATTACCCCGTCAAAAGAGTTAGTCTGTATTAGTTGTGATAGAAGAATATTACCCTCAGAGTCAGTATCTGAAAACCTATTTAAAGCATAATCAAAACCTCACTGTGGGTATTTTTCATTTCTCTTTGCTAGACACTCACTTATTTTGAATGCCATATTCTGCCCTATTAAAATTAATGCCACGCATTTTAAAGGAAGGCTAAGACTTTCATGCTTAAAATAGTATTTTATTTGTTCATTTTGAGAAATTATTTTTTAATTATTTTCAGAATAAACATTTGTAGCCCAAAATGGAACATGAAGAAAAACTTTCCCTGTTATCTGACAGAGAAATTAAATAAAAAGTTTTATTAAAAAATAAATTCCCGCTGTTTATAAAGCAGAGGGAAATGTCCAGTAACTAAGGAGAAAAATTATTCCCAAAGAGATTCTAAATGTCGTGGAAAATTAATTGAGCTGAACTCTCTTCTCTAACCCTTTTTAGATCATATATAGCTTTCACCAGAGTGCACATGCTATATGCATGCACCTGCAATGTCTGTATCAAAACTAAAACTAGACAAATGACACCCAGTGCAGCAATAATACTGGTCTTCTTTCTACTTTACTCCAAATGCTTCCTCTTTGTATCCAAGTTACTCTTTGGGAGATAGAGCTAGACTGTGAATGCACTTTTGTTTGCACCTGTGATTATGTCAAACTCTCCATTTGGAAAGACCATTATGCAGATTTCAATATGTCATTATAGGTTTTCTCCTTCACTCTTCTGATTTTTATCCTTTGTTCCAAATAACATGTTTCTGATAAGTGCTTTTCAAAAACTTTTTAATGCAAAAATTAAACTAGTTGGGATCAAAACCAAAGATGGCATTTCTTCTAAGTGTATACACTGTGTTTAGATGCTTGCATACAGATTTTTTTTTATCTTAATTTGTGCACACGTAGTGTGCAGTTCTGTCTTTAAAGAGGAATAGTTTAACTTTCTTTACACTTGTCTTGCAGTGGTAAGCTCTGTTAATGCCTAAAACAAGTTACTATTTCATGAGGCAATGAGGATAATCAGTTTCTTATGCACACATTTCCACTAAAATTGCTGAGCTGCTGAGTACATTCCATTATATCAATATTCCAGAATGAATTCATTGACTTAATAAGTTTTATGCCCAAGGTAATCTTATTATTTTAGAATATCCATGATTACTCAGATAGGAAAAGTGAAGTTACACAAGTCTGTCAGTTCTAGAGGCTCCATATGGTAAGCCCTTTGAGCTTCTCCATTCGATATCTAACAGTCCTCTTCCAGATTTGAAAATCGTCCATACTACATCCTAGACAAGAAACTGGGTAAGGAGATGATGCATCAGCCTCTGGCATTATCATAAATCTGTTTCTTCAGCAACAGAAACAGAAAAGGCAGTACCTAGTAGAGATGAAAACATGTTTTTCCATGAAGGCACAGAGAAATGTATAATTTGGGTAGAGTGGTAACACTGGCCACAAAGAAATCATTGTATGAATCAGTCGGTTCTTTTTCCCGTGGCAAAGAGTAGCCAAAAGGCTATGCAGCTATCTAAATATAGTCAAATAATAGCATTGTCATTTTAGGCCATGCACTCGGTTATGTACATTAAATTTGTGATTTTGTAATAGTTTAAGCACAGAGAATCATAGAATCATAGAATCATAGAATGCTTAAGGTTGGAAGGGACGTCTAGAGATCATTTAGTCCAACCCCCCTGCACACGCAGGGTCACCTACAGCAGGTGGCTCAGGACTGCGTCCAAGCGGGTTTGGAAGATCTCCAGAGAAGGAGACCCCACAACCTCTCTGGGCAGCCTGTGCCAGGGCTCTGTCACCCTCAGAAGAGCAGAAAGAACATTCTTCTTCAGCATCTAGGTACCAGTGCTGTAAATTTAGGCTGTCGCTGTGAGGAGAAACATAGTGGTATCCATGGGTAAGAAGGACTACAGGGCAAGTAGCTGCCAAGTGGCCAGATTATTCTTACTGCAGGAAAATCACTATTTATTATAAGATATATTAGAGAAAGAGAACAGCAAAAAGAGCTGGAAGAAGGATAGGAGAGAGGGAGTAACACTCCACATCGAGACACTACAGCCATCAAGACTCAGAACATCACATTAGGAAAGTTTATGGACTGAAGTTATACTTAATGAAACCAAAAAAAGTACCTTTCTGTAACAGGCTTAATCTTACATGCACAGTGTGAACTGCTCCCTAAATTGCTGTTGAGAGTGAGTAGGAAGAAAATCAGTGTTGCCAAGAGTGACTTCAACTCAAGGGGTCTGGGCTGGACGTGTCGAGTAGCCAAAAGCAAACAGCATGAGGTAACAGTATTTGGACATCGTTCCTGGCAGAGACATGGAGACATGGGCTTACTTTCTTCCCCCTTTCTTCTTCTCTCTCTCTTTTTTTTTTAAAAAAAAAAAAAAAAAAAACTCAGTGATCTTAATCTGGTTAGATTTAAGTTACAAGACCAGAGCACAGTACCAACCTACTATTAGCATATTTCAACCCTGATGTGATCAGTTTTACCAAATTCGAAGCAATTTGATGACAACTCACAAAGAACATGCGTTTAATGCAGACAGTGTTAATAAAAGTCAGGAATTGTTCACGAATATCCTATTGGGTACTCCATAAACCACAACTCCTGGACTTGAAAAAGGGTTATTCTGGATAGGAGACCAGGATAGGAGTTAAAAGGACATGTCAAAGCCCTGCTGAAACAGAAGGAAAGTTAATATTAAGAGGAATGGACTACAGGTATATGTTCATCTAGATGGCTCTTGTAAAATATGAATTATGGTGCAGAAATGGCCAACAGACATTTATGTTCTGTATGTGGAAAGAAGCCTTGGGTTGCATGTATCCCAGATGCTGTTGCTGCTATTATAGCAAGCTTACCGTGTGTAGCAAAAAACATAAAGGAACATCTGTTAAAATTAAACATTTGCAAATCAACAGTCCCAGATAACTGACACCCAAGAGCCATAAGAAAACCAGCTGGGAACTTTCAGAACAATTCATGTAATATTTAACAAGTCCTGGGAACCTGAAGGTATTACAAATGATTGGATAACTGTAAATGTGGTTCCAGTATTTAAACAGAACAAAATGAGTAATTCAGTGAATTACAGATCAGTAATACAGATCTGACTTATATAAAGGCTAAAATAATAGTTTATAAATATATACAAATACAGATGAAATGTGGAATTTAAATAAGTCAACATTGTTGCACAGACAAAAGTCTTGTTAGAAATGAATTTGTTGTTTTTATTGACATACATACAAATCTGGCTTCCAAAAGAAATAGCACTGACATTGTATATTTGGAAAATAGCACGTTTGGACTTTTTCTCAGTATTTGACTTATTATATTACATTTTCAATATTGCATTATACAATAGTAACAAAGCAAAAATCAGATGACTCTTGAACTGTCTTGTTGGCACATCTCACCATACAATTTTCAAAGCTAATATATTAAAGAGAAAGGATTGTTATTAAGGAAAGTTCTTGGTCCAATGCTGACGACTGTTTTTGTCTTAACAAATGGTTTTGGTAAAAATAAAACAAAAAGTAATGAAAGATTGGCATGACGGTAAGTAACACAATTAGTGATCCATATCATTTGAGATCATTTTCTGCAAACATTAAAAATCAACTGGATGTGTTCAATACAATTAAACAAGAAGTCAAACCTCTAAGAATACATCATGTGAACTATGACTATAAGGTACAAGGTTCAGAGTGGAAAACAATGATACAAAGAAATCAGATGCATGGGATTGTCACAGGGAAAACTGTTCAAATAAAGTACTTTAAAGGAAATTGAGATGGAAGTAGTTATTGATTTATTAATAGAATGCAATTCACTACTAATCACTATCTGGGATCAATATCACTTATACAACACACACCACAAGGCTAGATACTGATGAAATAGTAATCTAAAACTCTAAATTTCTAAACAACCTTCTATAATTAATCTCCCAGCATTTCTAGTCACACACAAAAATGCACACATAGTTATAGCCACCCCCTGGCAGTGTGGGGGCATGGGGAGCAGGGGAGGTCTCTCTTGCAGCCCCACCACGCGAAGCCGTGGGTGCTGCAGCTGCACATGCACCCCTGGCAATGCCTGCAGCCTGCTTAGGCCCCAGCGCTGGGCACAGTCCCCTGCAGTCACACTGAAGCACACTGCACAAAATTTGTGCTGTTCACTGCATTTCTTATTTGGAAAGAGTTTCTTGGCCCAAAACCCATGGGTGAAAATGTTAGCAAGCCTTCAGTGATCATCTGGAGTGTTATCTGACTTGCTGACAACATTTATACATTGTTCTCTTCTGTTTTCTATGCACGTCTTTTCCTATGTTATAGATAGAAGTCTGAAATATTTGTTAGAACTACTAAAGTTGGCAGGAGGTGCATTTGGGTATAGCTTACTCATCTCTGATAAGATTCAGGAAGTTTTGGAGTTCCTCTTGACCTTAATTCCTATGAAAATATCTATGAAACCATTAATAAGTCTTAGAAATGAAAAAGAAATTTAAAAGTTAATGAAAACATAATCAGTGTTTCTGGTGTCACAAAATCAAAGGAAGCCAAGGCTAGTGCTGGAATCTATGGCTGAAAAAGAGGCTGCTCCAGTTTGCTTACATGAGCACAGATGGTCAAAGTAAGGACTACTTTGTAAGAAAAAACTATGCCAGAAGAAACAGTCATAAAATATTCTTTACACAATGATAACATTTATATTCAGTCCTGCAAGAGCCTATCCTCATTTAAGACCTGACCCACAGCCCATTAAAAAAAAACAAGAAATTTTGGTTCAGTCTCAAAATCATGGAATATAGATGGTACTATTAATTATTAACATTGTGACATTATTCTGCAACAAGGGTTGACCAGGAAAATGTCTAGAAGTCAAAGAGCTCAGCAACCATAAGATTATTGTGTTTTGTGACATGCAGGGCAACTGCAGTAAGCAACAGGCAACAAAGAACAGGATGTGCCAGCTACACAGAAGGACAAACGCAATATTTGAATCTAGAAAAAGAGCAGAAAAAGTGGGAACAACTGAGTTTTTAGAAGTAAACAAACAATGCTGAAGTAAGGGAATTTGTATAAAATATTGTTAGTCTTGAAGTTTTAGCTGAATTTAGATTTTTTCTTATCTTACATTTTTTATTTTAAGTTTTTGTCTGGAAAAAAAAAATTGAATAACAATTCCATCTTAACTATTTATTAATATTATTACAATATACATTGTCTATGGGATCCGATTGATTTGAGAATATGTAATTTTAGAAAATAGAGCTTCAGAGCCATTGTTATAACAGTTCCTTTCAGAAGCATCTTATATTGAATGTTCTTCTGGCACATTCTGAAAGCATAGTCGAGCAACACATTGAGCATTTCTTCCTACTCACCTGCTTTAGTCAGTTGTTCACTGAGCTTTTTTCCATGTTATAAATTCCTGTCTAAAACTCATCCTGTGCTCTTTTGCTCAATCAGCCATCAGTATACCATCAGGTTCCTTATTATTTACCATATAATTTCACTTTTAACTCATACTACTTGATATTTACCTTTCCTTTTCTCATTCTTTAGGTATTCATTCTTTATATTGCCCTTGTCATCTTCTACAGGATCACTTTGTACTCAAAGTAAATTTTCACACTTGTGTGGGCTGCTGAGTCCCCACACCAAGTAGAGAGTATTAGCTCACATTCACACTGATGAGGTTTAAGCACATTGGTGGTATGCTGCTTGCAGCCCTTCTGCCTGCCCAGAGGATCTCAGTTACCTGATAACTATTCCAGGGAGTTTGCCCCCTCCCCCATATAGTCTACTTTGATTTATGTAACTACACCACTCTCTCACCTCAGACTCAACCAAGTTCAAATTCAGCAGCAACTCTGAGCCTCTGCATTGCTTCATCTGAACTGACATTGTGTATATGGTTGACCATGAGATCAGGCTTGGATCCCCAGTCACCGTACCAGTCATTCATACACAATGGAGCTGGGCAAAGAAGCAGTGATGGCCTGAGTATGGTATTGCATCCTTGACCCTACTGAGGAATAGCAGAGTTGTCTAAGCCACAACAATTCTCCTTCCCAGATAGATATTGGTTGTAGTTTCGTGCCAGGGAGAAAAGTATTCCAGGAAGGAGTATATTTTTTTTCTGTAGAAATGGGATGACCAGGAATGGGTCCAAGACATCTGGCTAAATTCAATGGTAGCAGAGCAATAGGCAGGATATGTATTGTCTGACACACAGGACATATGTCTGCATGAATCTCAAGGACAGTCTCTCACGCTCCAAGTTTCTGTTAGTCCTCATGGAAGATCCATTAGGCCATGATAGGTTATGCTGGCAAAGTACCTGACACCTCTTTTCAAATAAAGGTGACTTCAGCACCACCAACACATCTTTATTTCACTTTAAACTTCTACATCTTTATCTCTACTTCACTTTAAAAGACGTACCTAAAATGTTCTTGGCAGATATCTATTTAACCTTAAAAGCCCCTAATATTGTAGACAAACATTACATAACCTTTCTAGTCAGTCTATCTTGGTATTTCACTACCCTCAGGAAGTTTTTCCTGGCCTAATTCTCCTCTGCTGTAGTTTAAGAAAGCTATTTCTTATGCTATTCTCTACTGACACATTCTCTTCCATTATGCAGCAGGTGTTTAAGTATTTGAAAACATTTATCATGTCTCACATCTATCTTCCTTTCTCTAGACCAAACAGCTCCGTCTTTTTACATCTTTCCTCATCCAGTTTATTGTCAAGTCTCCCTGCTCTCCAAAATGTTTTTTGTAGTTCCCTGAGTACAGTAGTCCCATCAATGCTAATGTTGAGTTGAGTGAAAGAATTTCTTCATGTGCCTTGCAAAAGACATGAATTTGTACAGTCTAGTGTGAGGCTTGTCTTCCTTGCTGCACTGTCATACTGTTGGCTCATGTTCATCAATGAACCACTTTAACCTTGGGATCTTTCTCTCCAGAAGCACAGGCAGCCAGTTGTTTCTCATCCTGCATTTATGTACTGACAGTTCCTGGCTAAATATAGAACCTTTCACTTAACCTTACTGCATCACATCCTATTTTTCTCATATTTCCTCTCGAGTTTGTTAACCTTATGTTAAATTATTATCTTGCTCTTTATTGCACTGCTCCAGCTTGGTGTTGTCTGCTAATGTAATAAGGATGTTCTATCTTTCACTATCCATATCATTAATGAAAAAGTTGAATAGTGACAGAAATGCTGTATAGTCTTGGACACTGGACAAAATTTCCTTCTCTACTTATGTAGATTGACATTCAACTTCTTAAACTGTCTGTCTTCTATAAACCATTTTGCATAAGTAGACTAAGTATTGTCTATATTGACAATGCTATTAGGAGTAAACCATACAAACACTCTGCTAGGTAGAATTTTGTTCTGCATTTGATCAGGACTTGCATTGTATCTAAGGACTGAAGACTACAAATTCAAACATTCAAACTTTTTTTTTTTTTTTTT
>VZSV01000085.1:2964950-3031883 GCA_013398735.1 Nothocercus julius
GTTGCTTCTATTTTACAAATTTGCAGCTTTGTCTAAATTTTTGGTCAGCAGATTAAGCTATCTTTCAAAGCAGATTAAGCTGTTTTTCACTCATTCTGCTGTTTTTCACTACCTCAAAATAGCATCTATTCAGACAACACAGCCTTCTATATCATCCAAAAAAAGTATTTATTTTCCAATTAAAAATTCAGAGCCAAACAGAAGTCAAGCAGAAGCTTGAGGAAACAGAGAATTCTTATTTTCTAAGAGCATCTGAAAGTGCACATCTAAGAGCATCTGAAAATTTCCTGACAGCACAGGAAAGTAATGCCCACTAAGTTTATCCACACTGTGGATGTGTATCTTATTTCTAGGTCAATCTATGTTTTCATCCATTTAGTTAGTCAAATAAAAAATTCATAAGGCGGTGCTTATTTTTCACTTATCTACTGCACTATCCAAATCTTCCCAGTCCTTCTGGTCCCCCTACACCTCTTTTCCCAGCCTGACAATGAATCAGAATTTGATCTAAACAATAGGATCTTTTTCTCCTGATGCTATTACAAATTTGCAATTTCTGATTTACTATTTCCAGCCTATCTAGTTGACATTAGCAGAGACAGTTGCACTATTGTGAGTGCAATTGGGAGTGCACTGTCACTCTCTGGTGGATTTATGCAGCCCTGAAACAACCATGCAGCTGCAGCAAGTACATAGCAAATCACCAGAGGATAATCCTAAAACACAATAAGCAATTCAGGCTGTAGTATTTGTTATGAACTTGCTTCATGATGAGAGAGCATATTAAAAGCTTCTTCCGTAAGTTTATGGTCTGGAAAACAAATGTCCAAGATTTTCATCCTACTGAAAGGGAGCTTTTCCCATGAACCAACAAGCCAATAGTATAGATAAACTTGATGTTCAGAATCTGTTTGTTGGCCAAACATGGTGAGAAGATGTAAGAGACATATGATACTCAGCAGTACATAAAAGTGTAACCAGAGCTTTTTACAGCAGATGGGTTTGGTGCTGAAAGATTCAGAAAGGAAAGGAAGTTTTAAACCAACTAATGATTCCTTAGACCCTTTGCAACTTATCATGACAAGGAATCCATAATGAGAATCCAAAATTCATAATGAGATAAAACACACAGGAGTACAAAACAATAAAAGCTGGCTACAGATTTATTTTACTGGCTTCAAGCAGCATGAGAAGGAGAGAGGAAATGTCAGACAAGGGACAATTGTTTGAAAAGAAAGGCTGAAACTGAGCTGGCTGCCAAGCCATTTCCTCAAGAGACAGCAGAAGTGGAACTGCTGGAGGACATTCATATAGGTGGGATAATCCCAAAGATAATAGCTAACATTTAAAAAGAAATATTTATTTCTTAATTCACCTTTGCACTCTTATGAAGAATTTGGAAAGTCAAGTCAGTATTCTTCAAAAAATAGAGGAAAAACAGCACAGAAAGAAAAAAAATAAGGTCATTTTCTGAAATGATAATTTCATGGCACTTCGTGTGAATTCACTGGTTCCTACCACAAACTCTGATACAGCTATTGCAGACATATATGTGGGATACCAGAAAAGAAGGGCTTGTTAATGTCAACCATTTGGAGAGCTCTAGCTGTATTCAAACTATCTCCATCACCAACAACAGATTGGATTCCACAGTAGGAATTTAAATTCAAGAGAGGAAAAGTTGCCAAGCAGGCAACTCAGTCTTCTCCAGGAGCTAAAATACAGAAACCAGGAGTTCTCAGCTTTAAGACTTTGTAGAAGAGGGCATTTTGAAACCTTAGACAGTCTTCATTTCTAGGAAAATGTCCAGGTACTGAGACTATTCTGTGCAAAGTTGGAACTATGAGAGACTCTCCATCTCTACGGCAGAAATTCAGTCATTCTGCAGGAAGAAATGCAAGAAACAGAACCAAAATGCAAGCAGAGGAGAATCAGTGATGACAATTATACCTGAGAAGCCCTGGGGTTTTATGGCAAGAACTTTTGCAGCAACGAGTCAGTATATAAATATCATGAATGACATGAACTAGGGTTTCCAAAAGAGTATTGAGAGTACTAAGCATCTTTTTATAGGTACTCATGGCTCAAAATAGACTGCTACACATTGTAATACACATTGTAATTGTTATTTAACGCAAATACAGAGAAAGTGTCTCCTCTTAAAATATAAAATATAGGCATCTATGTGAAATGTCTGTTGTGTTTCTGCTCTTTTTTTACAATGCTATGAGAGATTTCGATTAATGCTGACAACATGAAGATAATTTATCCAGCTTGTGTGGAGTTTTATGTTGCCTGACAAGTTTTCTTTTCCTTTTTTTCAAAGTTACCTTGAAATGCTTTGTGAAAGACTAGATGTTTTTCAAGAGATAAAAAAAATAGACATATTGATTTTTCTAAGACTGTTACAACCCAAAAGTTCAATGGTGAAATTTTTACACAAAGTATTTTTATTCTTGAGTTTCTATATATTGAAGTCTGTTTGAGTTTTATTAATATATTTTGTGGCGCTTCATCACACACTATGAGTAGGCATATTTCTCTAAATCACATTAATTTAGATAAGAAGACTGATAAATAAAGGATTTAGCAAGGGTTTAGAATATTACATTTGTTGTATAGAATATTACTGTTGTTGTATAGTTCACAATTTTCACAAATTGGACTTAATGATCTGGAGCTATGAAAATTCGCTATATATTTTAACCTAAAGAAAAATCTTTAAACCATGGAACCAATGAAAATCAGCATTGCCAAATCACTTCCATCCTTGATCTTTACTTTGATTTAAGTTTATCTGTCAAAATTCAGTTTTATTTTGCATTGACAGTGGCTCTTATAAACAGCAGATCTCGTCGGGCTGTTTGTGGATTTTGACTACATCACCAATGACAAGATTAAATGAGAACAATCCCAGGACTATTTACTGAGGAACTTCACTATGATTTCTATCCTGCCTAGTTTTCGCTCGGGCAACACTGAAAGTTTACTTGAAAGTTCTCCTGAAAACAGTTTTTGTCTAATTCTGGCCCATGTCAGGTTGTTCTGTGTGGAATTATATTATGTATGTTAATGAAGTCCAGATAGATGAGATTAACAGCATTTTTATTGTTGTTGTTGTTTTGAATATTAGTTATCTTGTCAAGGAAGAGTCTGGATTAATTTCACATAAATCCATGTGGCTTTATTTTCCTGTAGCCATCATGCTATTCACTGCACTTTCTTTCAAAATATATTCTAGAATCTCAAATACAGTTCCTCCTTTTAAAATATAGATATCTTGGAGCATCTCTAAGGCTGCATATCTACCTCACATTTCCTTTGTCCTCAATAGGCTTTCTCTGACCCTCGCAGGTTCTATTCTAGGACCCAGATTTTTTTAGATATCTTTCAGTCTCCTTCTATATTAAGGCATGTGTCTGTACATTCATTTTTGTATCTTCCTCTTTATTCACATCTTTCCTTGCAGCTTGCTAAATAGTTTACTAGTCACAGATAGAGTGGTAATCTGAGATTACTTGTATTTGAAGAGATGTTCTTGAGATGCTGTATGAGCTATTTTGTTGACCAGTTCTTATTGTCAAGAAAAAGCTTTCAGAAAATGCTGGCACCACAGCTAAAAGTAGTTTCATTTAAGTTCTGCAAAAAGTAATAGGAACTAATTTACATAAAGATTTCCTTTTCCTATTGTTTGAAGCAATAAATCTGAGATCACACAAGATATGAAAAAAACTCATAAACCAAATCTCATAAGGCATGTAACAAAATCACAAGAGTTGGCAACACTTTTGATTCATCTCATAAATTCTAGATAAATATGAACAGATGTAGATAACGTAATTAAATTGATTACAAAGTTTATTTCCCAAGAAATCATTCTGAGAATCAAAATTAGACATAGACTACTTAAAATCTGATGGATTTTTCAAACAAATCAAAAATGTTCTAAAGCATTGTGCCCTGTGAGCTTTTGCTAATCATATCTTCCTGTACTGAAATCATTTTTATCTCCCTTGTGACTACACTTCATCAATGATAAAGGGAAATAGCCCTTCTGTAGTATAAGCTGTGAAGCTGAGCATAAACAGAGTCCCATCTAATACACCAGTGGAGGTTTCCCTAAAAACAATTTTCTCTAATCAGTTCCAAAAAAGCAATTTTCAATGAAACTCAGAGCAATCAGTGTTTAAATATGCAGAGCTTATTAAGAAAGGGATGTTATAGGACTAATAAAGCATGAAAATGGAATCATAGGTATTGTCATAAATACACTGCTCGGGCCAATGGAGCCATTTCTGAAGCTTGTTGTACTATTGGGATAGGATCTGGAGACCACGCATTTTTAGGATCAGACAATAATTCTAAAATGAATCACAGTAGTATTATTCTGCAATGTCAAAAGCTTGGAACATTCTTTAACGCAGCTCTCCCAGTAATTCAGTCATCCTAAATCAAATTTTAATATATAAAAAAATGAGTTTATCTTTTTTCATATTTACTTCTTTGATATGTTTCTGAGATTTTTTTCTTACATTGTATTTATGTGCAGTTAAATGGCTGCACAAATAGAAACAATCTTCATCTTGAATATCATGAAAAGATTAAGCAGAGCATATGTAACTGCCACATGAGCTAAATTCCCCATCTTGGGCCACTAAAGAAAAGAGAATAAAGGTGAAAAGATTACAGAACTTTTATTTCTTCCATGATGTGTGTAATAGAACAGACAAACAAGAGTCCTGTTCTCAGTTTGGCTGAAATTTAGAGATGCATGACTAAGGTAAAAAGAAGCTGCCAGGCCCTTTGAACATCTCTGAAGCCTAAAATAATGATTCATGTCAACTACATGAACTCGTTTCAAGAACTGCTTGAGTTGTTGAGCCTCAGTTAGAGTTATTCCAACCTAAAGAAATATAGCCAAGTTTATTTGTTCAAGAAAGTTGAACCATATCTAGCAAATATTACAGTGCTCCGAGATTAATTTCTTTGCCTAAGTTTATAGGACTGGTCAATTGAAAGTCCATCTTTCAGGTCATCTTTGAGTTATCTTTTAGTCCATGTAGCTCATTTACATACTTAAGATGTCTTGAGTAATTAGTTTTAAGTCTTCTCTTCCCAAGATTGAGTTATCATGGGTTATCATCTTTTGCAATAATTTAAACTCTAACTTCAAAGTAAATCTAAAATCAAGCAAATAATTCCTGCAGCTGCCTCCTGTATATCCAAATATGTTAGGTGTGCTTATAGCACACTTCCCTGAAAGGAGCTGAAAAGCCTATGATACGTTTTCTCCCTTTCAGGAGGCACGGGCAACCAACTTTCCTTTCAACATCTACTTGTGCCTTTGTGATCTGGTTTGCCAAAAATACTGAGTAATAGACCTTCCTGGCCTGGAAAAGTACTCACTTGATGCTGGATCCATGAACAATCAAGTCCACAGTGGCAATGGGTGCTTGACTTATTAGTATAATGACTCAGGAGCTTTGCTGGAAGGGCAGAGATTTGTAGTTCCAGTCAGTGTTGTCTTCAGTGTTTCTGTTTTTTATCTGTGATGATCTGAAGTAAAATGCACAAACAGTTCTGGGCACATGGCCCAATAACCAAGTTCTTCGAAAAGCAAATGGAGTTCTCTAACCACTCAGTGGTAAAGCCAGTGTGTTCTTCTGCATTCTTGTCTGTACCATAACAAAGCACTACCCAGAGCAAGCACTTTGTGCTATGCAAAATGTTGGGCCATTGCTGCACTTCCCTCAGCAGAAGCAAGTATGAAAAATAGGTCTCCTGATTCCTGGCCAAGTCCTCTAATAATTGTCAGACTAGTATCTAAAAGTCCTTAATTAGATACTGAGATTTGGGCACCTAAATCCAGTAACTGTAGTCATGCTCTGAACCATAGTTTTAATACGATATTAAAGCTCATATAATAGGTGAGATTCAGGTCTACTTTTTATTTTTATTGCTCACCTAGACATCCTAAAACACAGTAAGAATTAAGGGAAAACTTCCTCGTGTGTAGAAATTAGTCTCCCATTTATGACAGCCAACAGAAGGAAAATTGCTACGCTTAGGGACGCTTCTCATGGTCAAGAATTTCTGTATGTCACTATAGCCATCAGTCTTAATGCTACCTTGCAAAATGAAATACGCCTTTTTCACAAGTGTTTTTCTCAAAAATATTTGTATGGGCATTCAACAATATAACCACACTTAAGAAAGCAGCATAACTACTGCAGGAATGAAAATTAAGGTTTGTTCATTTGGAATTAATATCTTCTCAAATTTATGTGGTAGCCAAGTACAGCAGTAATGTATTTGAATATAAGATGTGATACATAGCCAACTTTTCTCATACATCAAATGCAAATTCATGTATCACCATGGATAATGGAACATTACAGATTCGACTCTCCTATGAAATGTCATCATTCATTATTCTAAATATGTTATTACAAAAATGATTAAAGATATATTAATTGCAATTGTCCTTCAGAGGCTCCTTTTAACAAGTCTCTTCAGACCACTCTCTCACACTGCATTTCCCACTTGCATATTGCAAGTCTCTGACCCTAGGAGAATCTGTTTGTGCCAGTGGTTATGTGGTTACCACACCTAAGCAAAAGAAACATATAAAAATTTTCCTGGATCCATCCCAACAACTCTCATTTGAGTATGCCTGGAAATGGTAATTAAAGCTAGAAAAGAACCTTTGATCATAGCAAGTCTGATTTTCTCTGTTTCAAATAAAAAACCCTGCTGGAGACCTCACTCGCTTCCTTCCATTAAACCAGGGAACAATTATATACCCCTTGAGGAGTAAGAGGGATATAATGAAGGCCATGGCCCAAAACTAAACTGAAGGAAAAAACAAACTGAAAAAAGCATGCAAACAATCACTGAGAGTGTAAATTGAAATAAAACTGGCTAGGGGGTTTCTTGGGCAGAGTCTTGGGTTGGAAGCTAGGCTAAGAAAGCTAAGCAAAGAAATTACCCTAGGTGCCTTACTCCTGTTGTGTTCTGGAAAACGGAGCTTTTTGTACCGGATTTGGTAAAGTATTACATAAGAGAAACAATTCTATCATAAATTTGTCTTAATAAAAGCAATAAGCAAGGTCCCATATATAGGTCATCTGCTTGGGCTAGAGCAATGACTTTATGATGTACTTCTCATTTCACCTCCCCTTTCATTCTACAACCTGATGTGATATTCCAGTCTCAAAGTAACCTTTGACAACTTGTGTGACACGTGCATATATCCTTCTGCCATTGTCCCATAGCTGAAGGAGAAAGTGGAGCTGCAATGCTTTTTCATCTCCTCTGTTTCAGCTCCCAGAGTGAACAGTTTCGTATTTTACATCTCCATCAGCCTGAAGTGAATGATGACAAAATGCAACTAAGCTGAAGGTGATAGTTACAGAAATTTGTTCTCTGTACAACTGTTGTCAAGCAAGGAGAGGAGTGAATAGAATTTTTTCCAGCTCATGTTGTTTTTGCTTCAAGAGACTGAAATGAAGTCTTTTTCTTCCTTCATGCTAGATATGAATGGTTAAAGACCTCCTCCCCCCATTAAATTCTTGAAGCTCCCATAAAATTTGGTCATTCCACATCAAAGTGTGGCTGACAAGAGCCAGAGTTTGGACACTTGCCATGTATCAAGGTATAAACATTACTGATGAGAGCGGTGAGCTGCATCTTGTTTACCATTCCATTAATCAGATTTAGTTTTCTTTGTACCTGGCACTTTATTCTGTCCCTGAAAATGCTTTAGCCCCTCCTAGATGTTACCTGCACATAGACGGAGTCACTTTATATCACTAAAATTATTGCTAGAACTTTCACCACATTAAATCCTTGAAGAATATCAGTCAATTCAAATTTCAGGGTACACTGGTGATAACTAATTTTAACTATACCATGCATCCAATTTACAGTAATTTCATCCAGACTGTATTTAATAATTTCTGTGTGAGAATGTCATTCTTGTGCAAGACTCTCAAAACCTTATTATAGGCAATTCTATTGCATTAATTTTGTTCCTGCTACCCCTTCATTAGATGATAAAGCAATGAACAAGTCAAATCATCATTTACTTTGGTGTGGCTTGCTAGTGATAAAGGTACAATACCACAATCTTGTTATATCACAGCAGTATCTCGGTGTTTTTATAACTCAGGTGAATAACTTGAACTAACATCCTTCTGGATAGTGAAAATCTACCCAGATTCCTGTTTTCCTATCTCTAAAGACCTGTATTTGCCCTCCTCAGATCTCAGGATCTAATCCATCCTTCACTAGGTCTTAACAGATTGCCTAGGGTAGTTCTTTAAATATTGTTGGGTCTTTAATTTATCTCATGATTATATATAAAATTGTTTGTCCAAAAAGCACAACAACTAAATTAAAACACAGTAAATTATATTGTAAATGTTGTAGAGGAGGATTTGGAAGGGAGGCTGAGAGTGACCATGAACCCCCTGGCAGTAATCACTTGCACCAGTCATCAGCACCATTAGCACCCTGTTGCGTGGTACAGTTAATTATGCTTTCCACAACTAAAAAAGATAACAGTTTATGACAGAAGCATAGACACATAATAATAATAAAGAGACTGGACCGAACAGAAAAAGTGAGGGTGTTGTTCAGGCCCATGCGAATGGGAATACAAAGGTGTCACAAAGGTGTCGTACAGCAGTGGAAGACAGGAAGGTTTGGGAGGAAAATAGGCATTTCATCTTCTCTTTACTAAGCTATACTATGTCCTTGATATAGTATTTCCTATTTGTCTGGTAATTAGAAATGTTGATCAAAGACCACTGTATACCAAAAAATACGATTGCTTACATCGCAGGTGAAATGATAAGTGATTTTGTTAAGCATTTTGTGGTCTTCATCCAACAACAAATTAGAATAGAATTTGCTTAATAATTACAGATTCCCACAGATGCTTCATCTTGGTATGCTATAACAATTATCTTTTGAAAGTAGCTCAATTAAATTCACTGCTAAACTAGCATTTAGGCAATATTTTTTGCCAACTTGTTCTTACTTGTGGTCAGGAGGAAATCCACCAGAGTTAAACACTGAGATGTATATGCTGATTACTTTTTAAACCTAAATGTCTTTACTAAAAACCTTTCTTCTCTCTACTTATAAAAGTAAGCTTTCTTTCTCCACTCAGCCTAATGTATATGTTATCAAGTATCAGCTGATGAAATTCTTTTTCATTTTACGCTATGAGCTTCTCCAGAGCTTTGGCCATGTAGGAGCTGAACTCAGTTTGCTAGTCAAATCAGTTTAGACAACCATTTCACGAAGGACACTAGTAACTCTCCAGCACTTTTAAGAGAAGTTTGTTTTTTTATTCTTTTATCTGGTAATGCTCTAAAGAACGGCACCAGCCCCTACTAAAAACCTTTCTCGAAATGGCACCTTTCATTCGTTCCACTGCTCCTGGTTGGAGTCCTTAGGTGTAACCCACTGATCAGCTCTAAGACAGTCTCCACATTTGGCATATATTAGTCCCTTGAATTCATTCTTTTCCAGATTAACTACTGATTTATTTCTCTTAAGCCAAAGGCAAGATATGCAAATTACTAAAGACTTGAATATCTCCTTGTGGAACTCTCAATCATGGCAGACTATATGAGCAAGATTCAGTCATACGAACATTTGTATCTAATGTCACCTCAGATAACCAGACATGTTCACCCAGCCACAAGCTCCCCTGCCATGGGGCACCAGTCTTTCCTCATCCTGTGTCATATATCCTAGCTCCATCTCACTTAGAGTACTACTGAAAGTTAGTATTTCGAGTAGTACTTACACAAGCTGAGCTGGTTACAACATGCAGAATTATAACATAGCATCCAGACCAAGTAACCTGGCAAAATAGCTTGTGTCTTAATCTAGCCAGCTAATGAAGCAGTCATCTTAAAGTAAGTATCTGTATTTCCAATTCAGGCAGCAGAGTAAGGAGCTCTTCGAAGAAGGAAATGCTGTACATTTCTGCATAAGAACCTAAGTTAAATGGGCTGGAATGCCCCCTACATTTATAAAAAGGTCTTTTTACTTCAAGACGCTGGGAAGCAGACCAAGGCAGTAAGATAAAATAATGAAAATAAATGAATAAATAAAAAGTCAAAAAATCAAAACATTTATATGAAGAGCAGTTGTTCACTTTCTCTAATATGGAAGAATATGCCCTCCAGCAGTAACTTTCAGCCATTAAAGAGGTCTCTAAGGACAGATATCATCAAAAAGGAACTTCTGCTATAGGCATTTAAGAAATATTTTCCCCAAAAAAGCGTATTTTCACAAAACGAGAAGCAGAAGGGCATTATCCAAAATTCATTTCACTATCATTCTTGCTCCATGAATATCAAATTACACATTCAAATAACATAAAGAAATAAAATGCATATTTTATCATAATATGCATATTTAAATATATTTTATTTATATTATGCATATTTTATTTTAGTGCATATTCAGACACTTTTATTTACCTTTTATTCAGGAGTTCAGCTATGGCAGTAAGTGGCATAGTACACCATAGAATTCCGAGACTCCAATATTTTATCTATTTACCATTTTTATCTTGATCAATTCTATTTCCATCAAGTAAGATGGCAGGCATCTGAGCAACAAGCAACCTTCTTGCTAATGTGTCTTCTTTTTACCAGCAAATATTCAAAGACTGGACTATAAGTGAAGAAAAAATCACAGATTTTTTTAAATGTCTTTTAAAAATTCCATAATGTATGAAAATTGAATATTCCAGCACCTAGATACATGACTGTGAACCCAGACATCCAGATTTGGCAAAGTACTTATTTTTTTCTGCTGGCCAAATGCTCATGTGTCTTTGGTACCAAGAATTTTTTAAGTATATTCTTCTACATTTTGAACAGTGGAGCCATACTCCTCTTCTCCTCTCCCAAAGATAATCTAATAAATAACCCATCTTTTGCTAATATTCTCCTTTAAATAAAAAAAAAAAAATGAATTCTTATAGCAAAATATAAACTCATATGGCAAAATAGTGTGCCCATTAAAATCCTAAGATTGTTTACTACTGACTGTAGGGTCATGGAATTTTTGCAATATGGTCAATTTTTACTAGAAAAGTATTGATGATAAGAAAGCAATGCAAGTGCTCCCTACACGTTGCCTCCTTGTCAAAAGTGCGATATTTACTAAAGCTTATAACTGAGGAAACAGATTTCTTCAGAAATATTCATAGATTTTACAAAGCCTATCTGGCATCCTATAACAGTGGCCCTCAATTTTTTATCTGCAACACTCCTACCTGCTATAATTTTCATTTAACCAGTAGGCAGCTGAGGCACTGGGAATTTCACTGGTTTCCCAAAGGTGGCACAAGAATCCTAGCACACAGCACAGGCCTCAGTGTGGGTTTGACAGTGATATCCAGTGAAGTTAGTTTCCTGTCCTCTGCCTGGACAAACAATACCCATGTTGTTATCTTAAATGAGATATAAGCTTCTTTTCATACCAGCTTTTCATCTTTTCATATTGTGTGAGGATGTGCAATTTCATTTGTACTAATACTTCATGAGAAGGATTTCTCCTTAATTATTCCAAGGGGCAATTTCCAAGGAGCAAATTGCATTCACCTTCTTGCTGTTCCAGAGCTCAATTAGCTCTGAACAAGTTTGCTGAACTCGTGCTTCCTCTCAGAGTCTTAAAGATAAAAATATCATGAAGAATAAATAAATTACCAAAAAAAAAAAAAAAAAAAAAAAAAGAGGGGAAAAAAAAAAAAAAAAAAAACAGAAATGCTGATCTTTCTTAGGCTGAGCTGTCTCTGACTTAAAGAAATCACTATTTCCAATGGCTGAAATTTCATTCCAGTATCTCTTGCAATCCCATTCTAGATTTCCTATGTACTTGAAAGGATGATGGATAAAAAAAAGAGTTATTCAATATAGGAGCTAAGACATATCTACACATGTTAAAAGCTAGAGAGCTGACACAGAAAATATGTGGAGCCAGTAGCACTTACCTTACACCAAGTAACAGCTGCCACATAACCTCTTTTGTTAAAAAAGACAAAAAAGGACTATAGACTTTAGCAATTTGTTACTTTTTTCTTTAATTAAATATGTTTTCTTCTATTTCTTGTTGTGTTTGAAATTTATTCCCACATCTTCAGTTTAAAGACAGACAAATGTGAGAGATCTAGGAAACGTCTGGGAGAAGAATATTATAATCTCTACCATATTTTCAATACGTGTGAAAATCTTCAAAAGCAGGCGTGACTGCTGCTCTGAAGTAATTGAGATGGATATTTGAATGCGGTAAGTGAATTGCTACCAGAATTTTTATCAAAAATGTTTACCAGCCTGGGCTTGCTGAAGAAATTCAGCTTATTTTATCAGGAAAATTAAATATACTCTATCCTTAAATACTTTATCCCTAAATATTTTCAGTGTAAACAGCGTAATTCCTGGGTCTGCAACGCAAATCTTGACAAGTATAATATCTAGCTGATGCCAGTTGAGGTATCCTCAAGAGGGATTGGGATAAAAATAGCATTATCTCAAAAGTGATAGGAGGACCAAAATGGTTATTACTAAAACCAGACATGATCTATTTGCATCATACAATGACAAAAGAGATCTTCTTGGCTAAGGCCACATGTGTAAGGATGTAGACAGGAGAAAAGAGACAGCCTCCACCTGTGAGCTTTCCTATTTGGGTTGGGCAACTTTCAATTTTCCTAGGCAGATTCCTAGGCACTGCATTTGACAATGCTATCAACGCCTGCAGGAGAACGGGAGCGCTCAGGAAAAAAGAGGAGAAAGTGCAGAAAGTAGGACCTACAGAGATCACAGTCATTCATCTAGTCCATTCCTCTTCTCTAGAGGAGGATCAGTAATACAATATCATTCTTATCTGGAGTTCATCTAGCCTCTTTTTTTTTAAACCCTGACTGATGAACGAAGAGTCCACAACCTCCCTACCCTTTATCACAATACATTATGGTTCTTTCCTTTTTTTCTCTCCTTAATGTCAACTTAAATCTTTTTCTTTAGAATTTACCCAGCTGCCTCTTTTCTAAACCTGGCTGGCATGAAAAATAATTCATTTCCTTCCTCATTTTAGGAATCTTTTATGGGCATGTGTTATCATATTTTCATTCTTTGTTTCTCTATACTACACATTGCTCATTCCTTTAGTTCTTCATGACCATTTTTTTCTGACACTCTGTTCATTCTTTTCTTCTCATATTTTTCCAGCTGGCTCACCTCTTTCTTACATGCCAGTAGCCAGACAGAAGTGGACATTGTGTTCCAGCTGAGACCCTTGCAATGTCTCTGTAGTGAAAAGTTTATTTCAAATGTCATATATATGATACTCCTTGTTATTCCTTCCATCTTGTTATTTGATTTTTACAGATATGTATGATATTGCAGATTCATGCTCAATACATCTTGAAATTGTGTAGTTATTACTCTCTAAATAAAGAATATTCCTTTTGTCCTGACCAAAATAACAAACTTTTTTTTTTTTTTTGGGGGGGGGAAGTTTTTCAGCTTCTGAAGGATTCTGAAGTGGTGTCACTTTTTGATTGGCTTAGACTGAAACCCCACCTGTTAGATGAAGTTCAGATGAGATGAACCTAAACTTGACTGAACTGCCTTACTCTCGTTCCTAATGAACATCATGCTTTTCTTTTTCTTTCTTTCTTTTTTTTTTTTTTCCTGATAGTATCTCCAATATCATAGGATCACTCTGAGTTCTTATGCTGTCCTACAAAGCACTTTAGCTTCTTTGATCTTGGGAATATTTGCAGCTTTCATAAGCACATCCCTCATTCAGTCACAATACTTCTTAATAAGTGATGAACTAGGAACAGTTTGGGGTATAGGAAAAACCCTTGTCCATGTGTCCTCCTGTTATGACATTGGACCAAGGAGAGTTATTCTCTGTGTGTTTCTTCTAGCCAGTTTTGCACCTGCCTTCAGATTATTTTCTGCTGAACACATTTTCCCTCACTGCATAAGAAAATATTACAATATAGTGTGAAAACTGTTACTAAAGCCAAGTGATATCACATCTACTATTTATCTCCTATCCACAAGGGCTGCTATATCTTCCCATAATGACATTAAATGGATCTGAAGTGCTTTGTTCTTGATAAATCCACCTTGGCTGTAGTACAGACTCAAAGCAGTTTAGTGAGACACTGTATCCTATGCTTCCAGTTTGAAACTGGTGATGACCAGTGCCAGGTTCGTTGTTCAATACATTAGATTTACAGCAGTCTGTCTGCATCTCACCTGCCGTGAATCCAGTCTCCTCCACTGCATCTGCACTGTGAAACCCTGAGCACTCCCCGCCTCTCTGATCTGGATGCAAACAATTTCTGCACACTGTTTCCCCACACTTTTCTTTCCTGCCTGTACACACTGGCTTTCACAGAAAGGAGGTACAGGAGCCTTGGGTGGGAATGCACCGAAGCTTGCTTCAATGAGTTCCCCAGGCAGGTAGATCAGAGGACGAGCACAGTGTGGCTTCTCCTGACAGCTACCATGTCCTGGGTGCAGACACAGTCGCTGATCACGGAGTGCAGGTCCTCCTCTGTGTGTACACAGTAGTTCTGGCTCTTTGAGCTTCCTGTCTATGTGAGGAACTGTGAATTTACTGAAACCACATCTAGACACTTTTGGTTACTCACTATGACCTAGCGGCTCATATTCATCAACTTCTTATCTTCCAAGCATTTTCATCCAGAAATAAAAGCAATGAAGACTCGTCTGTAGTTGCCTCTCTCTTCCTGTGTTTTTATTCTCAAAGAAAGTCATGAGTGCTTTTTTTTTCCAGTCTTGCATAATTTCAACTTCTTTCCACATTTTCTTCAGAGGAAATCATTAACGTCTGCAGAGTGAAATTCATAGGATTCACCTGGTTCAAAAATACCAGTATGGAAACTCCTAAGGGATAAAAAGGCAACAGAAACAAACAGCACATATATCTTTAAAGACTCTATTATCAATGATTCCTTAGAGCAAATACACCATCTGTTCTACTGTGCCCTGCCAGCTTTCATAGCTTTAATGGGGGAGCCTGCCAAGACAGATTTTGGCAGGCCCCACTGACACCTGGTAGGGTGCCAGCTACCAAAGTTTGTCAACTCAGTCTAATTTTCTTCTTTGACAGGATAACTGGCTTACAGGACAGACAGGAAACAGTAGATATGATATGATACGATATGATGTAATATGATATGCCTGACTTTAATAAGCATTTGACTGTGCCGTACAAGACATCCTCTCATAAACAAAAAAGAGAAATATGGTCTAGCATGGCTGTTCCCCTACTAAAGTCGCAACCCCAACTAGGGTCATGACAATCATTAGCTGAACCGCAAACTCAACCAAAATCCAAGTGTTTATGTAACTATTTGGTGTGCACAAAATTATTAGCCTATGGGTAGTCTCTCATCACCAAAATAAGCTTGTATATCACTAGTCAAAATGAAGTCACTATAATTAGGAGAATAAACAATCAAAAAAAAAGAAATAGTAGTTAGCAATGGCTTAAACTAAAAGCTCATATCAAGTGTGGTCCCAAAGAAGTTCCACCTAGGTCAAATAGTATTGAGTATTTACATGAGTGGCTTGCATAACAAAACAGAAAACCCATTTATCATCAAGACTGTTCCAAACAAAATTCACAAGGAACATTAACAAACGTTGTACATGAGACAGATGAGGTAATGATAGTTCTCTAGGCTGTTAAGCTTTATGCTTAAAATTTTCATTCAAATACTTATTATTATTGTTTAGTACAACAAATATTTATTGTAGTAAAATTCCAAAAGGTTGCATGTGTTACACTATTTAGAAGCAGCAGCCCTTTACCCAAATTTTATTTAGCCCTTAAAATCTAAATAGAATCTTAGTAAGAGAGCACAATAGAAAAAGTAGAAGTGGTGGTGGGACTGGAAAGAGGGCTACAGAATGAAGTTGAATTGCCTTAGCATTTCTTCTCGTTCTTTGTCTTGTGTTGAGGAAGAATGAATGGAAACAAATGTCAAGAAGCTACCATACCGGTTGCCCCCAAACACATGTGTGCAAATTTATTCCTTATTCACATAAATATTTCAGTAAATGACCTTAATGAACTTGACCTACTAAGTGCAGGAAATAAGTACACAAATCACAGAATCAGAGAATGACAGAATCACAGAATGGTTAATGTTGGAAGGGACCTCTTGAGATCCAACTCTCCTGCTCAAGTGGGGACACCTACAGCATGTGGCACAGGGTCGCATCCAAGCGGGTTTGGAAGATCTCCAGACAAGGAGACTCCACAACCTCTCTGGACACCCTGTTCCAGGGCTCTGTCACCCTCACTGGAAAGAAGTTCTTCCTCACATGGAGATGGAACTTCCTTTGTTTTAATTTATATCCATTACCCCTTGTCCTGTCACTGGCCACCACAGAGAAGAGTTTGGCCCCATTCTCCCTACATTCTCCTCTCAGGTACTTGTATATATTGATCAGATCTCCTCTCAGTCTTCTCTTCTCTTGGCTAAACAGGCCCAGCTCACTTAGTCTTTCCTCATACCATAGATGCTCCAGTCCCTTAATCATCTTGGTCACTCTACACTGGACCCTCTCCAGCAGCTCCACATCCCTGTTGTACTGGGGAGCCCAGAACTGCCCCCAATACTCCAGGTGTGGCCTCACCAGAGCTGAGCAGAGGGGCAGGATCACCTTCCTCGACCTGCTGGCAACACTTCTGATGCAGGCCAGGATCCCATTGGCCTTCTTGGCCGCAAGGACACACTGCTGGCTCATGGTTAACTTGTGGTCAGCCAGGACTCCCAAATCCCTCTCCATGGAGCTGCTTTCCAGCAGGTCAAGCCCTAATATGTACTGGTGCCTGGGGTTATTCCTCTCCAGGTGCAGGACCCTGCAGTTCTCCTTGTTGAACCTCTTGAGATTCCTCTCTGCCCAACTCTCCATCCTGTCCAGGTCCCTCTGAATGGCAGCACAGCCCTCTGGAGTGTTGGCCACTCCACCCAGTTTGGTATCATCTGCAAACTTGCTCAGGGTGCACTCTGTCCCCTCATCCAAGTCATTGATGAACAAGTTGAACAGTACCAGGCCCAGTATTGACCCCTGGGGGACATCACTGGCCACAGGCATCCAACTAGACTCGGCCCCATTTATCACGACCCTGACAAATAATAAGATAGATAGAGATTACTTTTAATTATCAAAAAAAAAAAAAAAAAATCAACTTCAGTGGCGTTCGTAACCCATGAAAAGGATTGTTCACCTGATGGTTACGGCTGAATCTTATTTCCTAAGGCCTTTTACTCAGCAATCTTTGTTCATCTGCCATAACTTTTCTTCCAAGAGAGGGTTTCAGATCCAGCATTTCTTTCATGTCTTCATATCTCTTCTTTTCAAACATAGGTGCCTTCCCAGGTCCCAATCATGCCATCAGCTCGCTTCTCATGCTTCTGAGTCAACAGCAAACAATTCAGAAGAGACTGGGGTTTGGACACCTGACTGTTAAACATTTCCACTGGTAATTATCTGGTAAGCGAGTCACAACAACTCATTGATGAATATATACAGCAGTTATGTTTCAGTGATAAATGATGACCTACATTACTGGAATTCTTGTATTTCTTATGTCAGTGACATCACAAGGCAAATAAGGCACTTAATAAATAAAAGACCTAAGCAGTAGAAATATGCACTTGGTTTGAAGAGCACTGTAGAAGAAATGCCCCATCTATCTTTCCTATGATTCCCTCTAAACACTGCCAGAAAAACTTCTGCTGCAAAACACTCCTTAAAACATTAAGAGAGCAGTCAGAAAAAGGATTGGTTTTACCCAGGAATCACCAGGGTAACCAAAGTATGGAGAAGATAAAGATGAGATTAACTAATAGGCCTTTATACTTGCTGTAGTCAATTATATGTTTCTCTGACATATTACTTAACAGTCAGTTGATATTACATGATGAAGTCATAAATTATCCCAAATATCCTGTAAAAATGCTTTTATTTTCTGGAAATAAAACATCCACAACATTCGCAATCCTATTTCAGTAAATCAGTTAATGATGAGGAACAAATATGAGTATACTCTGTACCAGCTCAGGCATTCTGCTGTGGAAAGTATACTCAGAGATTAAATTTTTTAAGACCCCATATTTTATGAATATAACTCTATAAAGCATTTGGCATGGTTGGTATGTCAGGAAAAGGTCAAGACTGTCTATAGCATTCAATCCTATGCTTGTATATAAGATCAAATTTTTGCACTTTTTTTTTTTTAACGAGAAAATATAAATCTCAGAACCATGGAAATTACTTTAAACATCATTCAAAAGTACCAGGTATTTTCACATAGTAGTTCACACTAAACAACCATTACATACAATATAAAACTGATTCCGCTTTTCCTTCATAAATTACTGCTATCCATATAGGCCTTCCCATCTTGCTTTAAAAATTCTGATAGTATCAACTTCCAGGTGAAGGGCAGTGATCCTTCACAGACAGTATCCAGCTAGAATTCCTCCCTCACTTTCATACTGGGAGGAGGCATCAGCTGGGCAGATTTCCTTCTCATAAAAGGAGTCTCTCTCAGGGTGCTTTGTAGCCTGTTCTTTTTTCTTTTTCTTTTTTTTCTTTTTTCTTTTTTTTTTTTAAAAAAAAAAAAAAAAAAAAAGGTAAAATGGAAATATAAATAATGCAGTCAGGTTCCAGCATTCATTCCAGTCAATTTGCCTGGCAGCAGTACAAGTGAAGAGAGAATGAGCAAGTCGTTTTTAGCAAGACTGCTGAGCCCTGATGCACACTGAGCAGGAATTCTGACAGCTAAAAGGGAACATAATTAAGAGAGCTTCTGAAAAAAAAAAAAAAAATAGTGGGCAAATGCCCAAAGTCAACAAACCTGAATTCTGAAAATAAAAAGAGCAAAGCAAGCACTCTTTAAGACTTTAGCATGGCAGGGACATGTCCTTGATATTAAAGAATCTAGATACAAAAGAGGAAAGGAGTGGGGGAAAGATTTGTCTAGTGGGGAATTTATTTGTTTGTTAGTTTGTTTTTTCTACAGAATGACCAAGGGCTTTTTCTGTGGAAGGAAAATACATCTTTACACTATTTCAAGTACTTTCCCAGGAATATTTCCACCATTTTATCTCATGGCTATTCAACAGTTGTACAGTGGTAGCACTTGATTTACCCCCCTCACATGCTTTGAACTGATAGAAACCCGGCTGGTTTAGGTAGATGGTTTAGGTAGAGCTAGATGACTTTGGTGGGACTGTACAGCAAGAGTAAACCTGAATAGTTAAGTTGCAAGTACTATTTCTTCCCATCTATTCAAAATCTCAAGCTGCTCTGCAAGCTCTGAAATACTTTGTTAGGTGTTGCCAAACTCAGCTGTTATGCTGCTCTGCATCCAGAAATGTTTCATTAAAAATCACAAATGGTGATGTTCCTTCAAATTTACACCCATATTTGTACTAGTAGGAGAAAGCTACCAGAACGGAAAATTTAAGTCCAGGCAGTGAAAGTTTCCAAAACATATTAAGCAACTAAAAGGGTATTTTGAGCAGAAACCATTTTGAGCAGTGATTACACAGATGTCCCTGACTTCAAAATCTCATAGTCATTTATCTTATATATTTTTTTTTCTACCTAGGTACATAGTGTTTCAGTTTTGCACCCACAGTTGGCATCTGTGTCGATATACACATACCTTTCCTTTCCGTGAAGGAAATCTTCAGATTCTAACATTCTTTCAGATTGAAGCTGTTCAGCTTTTTAGTTTAACCCTCTGTTTATCTTCAAAATATTGAAACAGAAGTCTTTCTTTACAGAAAGAATATGACAGAAAGACACACACAGAACATATGGTAGAAATCTGTTAGATATATTTCAATATGAAACTGTCTAGATATCATAAGTCTAGTTCTTATGTTCAAGAGTGAGAAGTACTGAGTCTCAGTCTCTTTAGGGTACTTCGGGACCACAGAAGAGGCCACTGAGCTGTTTAACTGATTAATTTCCCTTGAACAAGCATAGCATGGGAATTGCGTTTTACACTTCCAGGGAGGCATAAGAGCATTCCCACTGAGTTCCGCGGGCGACAGAAATTTGCCTGTCACTGATCCTGTTTGGTTAGGACTGCTTTGTTGAGAAGAAGGAAAAAGGAGACCAAAAACTTTCTGAACAATATCTTAGGATGTAACACTGAGACAAAATAAATAAATAAATAAAATAAAAAATAAAGTCAAGTGATTCAAAGTATCTATTGCTGGTAGCTATATAAAAGATTATTTTCAAAATACATTTCCAGCACAGCAAGCACAAATTGGCAACATGACTCATTCACATAAATTGGAGGCAATTTCCTGCTTTTCACTCTAAAAGTATCCCCTTCCCATTTTTCAAAAACAGTGTGAGGGGATCCACAAATCCCTTGAGCAGGTGCTGCCCATCTCAGCAGCATTGGCTGCCATATACTTGAAACTAACCTCTTTAAGGCCTGGGTACAAGATGTTCTTTCAGAAAAAGCTGTGCGCACAGCCAAAGGCAGACAGGAAAATTACATGGAAAGAAGTCAAGGGAAAACAAGAAGTGAAAAGAAGAAGAAGAAAAAATAGTAAATGTATCGTTCTAGAGCAAAAGAATGCACTGGAAACTGGAAACAATGAAATACAGTTGGCTTGCATGCTGTAGAAAAAGGACATGAAGGTTTTCAGACATGCATAGTCACTGAAGATTTCTTAAATGAAGCATATTTACTCTTGCTTTTTTTTTTTTTTTTTTTTTTTTTTCTCTCCAGTGGGTATTTCATAGTTTTTTGGACCACCAAGCAACAGAAGCAACGATAGTAGTGAATGACTCACCCCCAGACATTTCTAACCTATTAGTCAGATATCTGTTACTGGAACAAGTATTGATTCTGTGCCTGGCTGAATGAAAGATGTCTCTTATGGCTCATGAGGAAAGGTATGTGATATTCAGGGAGCGTGGCCGTCTCCAGTAAATGTGTGTCTTTCCAGACAGAGCTTTCCAGACCGTGATGCACACACTGCTAGTCGTTTCAGACAGGTTCTGCAAATGACGATTCCCCAGCCAGTTAAATTAAGGATCCTGCTTAAGCAGAATCAGTACAGCTTGGCAGTGGCAGGAGCAGGCCTAGCCCTGTCTGTACAGAGGCTGAATGTCTCTGGAAACGTGTTCATGCAGGCATTTACCAGCCCATCATCAGCAATTGCCTGCACGAAGGTCGATGCAGGAGCCCCAGCAGGAACGGCCAGTCAGCCAATGGGCAGAGATAGTCTCATGGTAACTCAGGGTCAGGGAAGAGGTGAGAAGAGAAGAGGCTATCTCTGGATCAGGAAGCTAGAGGATGAGGCAGGTGAAGAGGATAGGCATATGAAGGCAGGACCTGGAAGAAGGGAAGAGGTCCAAAGCACATGCACTGGATGTACAGCAGAGTGGGCACCAAGCCAGGGGCTGCCTCTGAGCTGGAGGTACTTGAGCAAACAAACGGAGAATTCCCACTTGGCGCCTCTGACCCTGCCTAGCTTTACTCCTTTACTTCAAAGACAGCAGTCACATGCTTGGAATTAAACAAATGCTGAACTGCTTTTGGGTCAGGGCCCAAAGAGCTAAATGGTTAATATGTGTTTATAGCTTTACTGTACTCTATTCTTTAATTTTGGCTCACTTGCTGGCTAGCGGAATCCTGTATATTTAGTCCAATCTGTTATTAGCATCCCTTTGTGACTCTTGGATTTGTTCTTTCCACAGCTGAGAGACTTAGCTGAAATCCTTGCTAAAGGTCATAATGTCTCCTTAACCATATGCAATCAAAGTCCTCTTTGGACTCAGTCTTCTTTCAAGACTTTTCAAGAGCTGATACTGGGATACTGGGAACCATTGCCATAGGAAAGAAAAAGGGTTTTCTTCCTTTCAAAATGCTTTAAGTATATTTTTTAAATATATGGCTTTATTGCTAATCAAAAAAAAATCTACATAAGAGAAAGAAAGCCTCATAAAGGGCAGATGCAGCCTATTTATTTTAATCACAATTCCTGCCTCTCTCTCTTCAGTGTTTATTACATCCCTGATTCAACATCCTTCATAAAATCAATCCAAGTTAATAGTGCTCACAATGCAACTCCATCAGAAGTGAAACCTACTGAAAGGGGAAACAAGTCATATTGGATGATATGAGTACTTTCAGAACAAAGGATAAGTGTGTATCCTCTCCTTGGCAGAAGGATACTTCACTGTTTGCAGCTACAGCAAGAATAAAATGTATGTGTGCGAGCATGGAAAATAAACAGCAATGCCTAAGCACAAAATTACACAACGACAGTCTTGTCTAGTTCCTTCAATATTTAAAAAAGAGACTGCAAATATAGGCTTATGACATGTTGAAGTCAATATGAGTTTGATGCTGATCTCAGCTCCTCACGAAATCTTCATGTTTTAAGACAACAACGAAAATAATGCATCTGCCAAGTTCAATCTTGTAAAATATTCAAAAATTGCCCTTTGACCTAAGGAGGAAAACAGCTTTATTTCTTCTGCTGAAATTTAAATTATTCAGCTAGGAACCATGAAAGATAAAGTTGGGAACACATATGTGAGGAAAAAATCCCTCTATTTTCTTTTATTATTTTCCCTTGTTCCTGGCAACATTTGGCTCTCCTGGGTACCTTTGGTGTGTCAGTGGTGGTTGTTGTGCCTGCTTGCAGTGTACTCTGCACATTCTTTAAGGAAACTACGCTCTGACATATCGAGCAGCTTTACTTCCAGGAATATGAACACTAAAACCCCCATCGGGCCCAGGAGGCAGACTACTATTTTGAACAAACAAGCTCAAATTTGTCCCTCATGGTTCAAAACCCAGCCCTAAGCACATTCTCTGGTCTGGACCTCCTAGCTAGGATCACCCTTAGGTGATCCATCTAACTCCCAGTGCAGCTCTTAACGTCACTAAACGCAGTGAGGTAGCAGCCTGCAGGCAGCCCAGGGAACGGGGTCTTCAGCTCTCCTTTGCTTGGAAAAAGGAGAGCAGAGGAAGCTCCAAGGACCAGAGGAGATAACATGAATCACTGAGTCTGTCCTCTGTCCACAGCCAGATACACACTGTTGGATGAAAGAATTCTACTCTTTTCCAACCACAAAACCTTCCGAGTATTTCCTAACATCTTAAAGTAGCTTTAAGTTCTTTACTACCAAAGCAGCTGTAGACAATGTCTTTGGCATTTTCCCATATCAGAAATTTTGTGCTTTCAATAAAAAATGAAAGATCTTTTCTAATCTGAGCTGGGGAAAAAAATCCTTCCTGAACCTCATCTGCTGACGAGTTTAACTCTGGATACAGGAGCGAGACATCCCAGACACAGGCTGGAGAAAGGTTAACCCCTCATTGATACATAGTCCCAGATCAGTAAGGGACTGAAACAAGAGAGAGGGAAGATAAGAAATTTGTCCTTTCCCCAGTAAGGTGTTGGTGGGAAGCGGAATGGGGATGTGAGGTCTTGCTGCCTCTTTGCTCTTCGTTTTGGTGGGAAAAGATCCACATGCCCTATTAAGACCCTTCCCTCCAGTTCCCAGGAATATTTCTCCCTTCTCAGAATGGGGCATATGATGTTTTTTTAGTCTCCTGTAGTTCTCAGTAATTTTCAATCTTCCCAACATCGTATGTGCTGCCCTGTATTTATCATTCCAGCTAAACTTCATCTTCTTTGATGAGAAAATCAATATACCCTTCAATTAAAGTATGATGTCCTGACAGCTGACCTCTGGGCTATTCCAAGGGCCCGAAGATGTGGTTTAACAGCTGTCCCCATGCCCACTAGATGGCACTGTGTAAGGCTACTATCAGCCAAATCTGAGGCACAAATGAGCGTGATCCCGGCATCCTAAAACGCGGCTGTGTGGCTTCAGTTTCCAGCAGAAGTCCCCCAGCCTGGAGCTCCACACAGCCATTCTGCCTGTTCAGCAACTTTTGGGCTCCCTCAGACACTCTAAATTAATGCTCTTTTAAACAATTACCAGTATTTTTTTCCCAAGGAACTCCAAGATGATTTTTTTCCAGTTCCTGGATCCTGCCCAAAGCATTCCAGAGGTTTCACGAAATATTTAGAAAGTCAGTAAGCTCGAGTATTTTGGCTGGCTGGTGTGCAATGCGTATGTGAGTGGAAGGGTACAAATTTCAATTAAGCCTCCCAGAAATACTGCAGATTACAGGAATATTGATGTGACCCTAACTTTCCGTGCTGGTTACATCAGCTCTGTTCTATAGGTTCAGTTCAGATTTCAGTGAAATGTGTGTTGGAGGGGGAGCTTTTTATGCTGAGATCTTTAAGAACTAGTAAGGGGCCTCTGTTAGATTTCCAAACACTGAAAGCAAGTATGCGGATTTTGGTAAATCTTTCCCCCTTTTCTGAACAAGGGGTCTGCTCTTGCTTTGAACAGCATTTGCTAGTTTATTTTCCCAATGAAAACTGAGGGGACCATTGGGAAAATAGATGAGACTGCCATTTTCAGCCTAAGAGAGCAGCATTTTTTGCCAAGTACATTTTCTTGAGAGAAATGGGAGTTAAAATCTCAGTCCATCTTTCTTCGCTCTGCATCTAATATATTATTTCCTCAGAATCTGATGTTTTCTGCTTTTCAAAATTTCTCCTGCATTGCAACTTCAGCAGCGCTCTGAGCATGGGTTTGAGCCCTTCTTTTGATCTTTAGAACACTGCTTTGCACCTCCCTAAACAAAAGTACTATTTGAAACATCCTTTTTACATCCCCTCACATCATTAGTTCCACTAATAAAGTGAATTAGGCATTTTCCAATTGTACCATTCAAGATTCAACTGCAAACAAACTGATCTAAAAACCAGCAAATTGTGCAAGCTGAACAAATAAAAATAAAATACTTTGGAAATGTAAGATGCACTCCCAGGTCTTGCCCATGCGAATTGTGAAGAGAAAGCCTCCATGAATCTGCAGCACATGACATCAAAGCACTGGGAAGAAGGGGAAAATGTGCTTGTTAGGCCCTCAGCAGCTCGTTGTGGCTGACACAGAACATGGTTATGTGAGGATCCTTAGACAAGTCTCCACGGACATGAGGGGAGCAAAAGATATGAGACCTGGAAAGAGGATGTAGGTTAGAAAGCATGGAGAGGCGAGTCCGTTAGATCTCGCAGGACTGCAAAGCAAGTTCTGAGTTCAAGTTACAGAGTGGATGGGTAAAGCAGAAAATAAAGAAAAATGTTCTGAAAATCTCTAAAAAATATATTAGACTTCCCTCAGGTGTGCTTAGGGCCTGCACAAAATCCAATAGTGCCATGAGGAACTTCAGAAATATAGAAGTGTTTCTAAACACAGAACAAAGGCTTGGGACTTGTTCAGTACAGTACTACACAACAGCTGAACAACAGGATTTTAAAAATTTAAATTTAAATAAATAAAACAAAAAGCAGTCCTTCTCGTCTGGTTTCCAAATAAAGTATGACTTGCAGTCGAAAATTATTTCGGCTGGCAGTCTCCAGGCTTGGGCACAGCAGGGTTTGCAAGTTCAGCTGAGCTCTACCTACTGCACCACCTCTGTTCCACCTGGAGGAGGAATTGCTGTGACAGCTTGAACTCCAAACGGATGTTGAAGTAGCCTTGGGGTTGCTTTAACTTACGCTTAGTAATGAAGCCTAGAGAGTACTAAACAATACTATATTCTGGTCTTTTCCTACCCTGAAGGGTAGGATTTACTGTTTCGACACAGAAGCCAAAACCTGATCCCCATACCTTCCACTTCATCCATGTAACAATATCTTCTTTATTATGAACCCTAGTCATGCTAAAGATGATGGGTACATCTCATTTCTGTATTTTCATTACACTAGCAGCAAATCATTTTGATGGTACTTTGTTCGTTAGCCTTTGCAATAGTCAAATAATTCCTGGCCTCTCTGAACATAATTTTTGAGAACCTAGTGTCAGAAAACAGTGTCAAAATAGTTTGTGTTCTGTCAGATAACTAACTTCTTGCAGTGTTGTATGGTCTGGTTCATCAATTTGCTTGTTTTTCAAGAGAAAAAGGTATTTTGAAAATTAAAAAATGCAAAAAGCATTGCCATGTTATCAACAAGCCTTTAAAGAAAATTTTTTACAGATATTGACAGCTGTATTAGTTTACCCTCAAAGACAGAAAAACTATACAAACATTATGAAAATAGAAGCTGTGAAACATCAGTAATGATTTTCCATAGTATAATTAATTGCACACCTGCTTGCTCACATTTTATTCTGTGCCTTTGATGCTATTCATGCTTCAACAGTTTAATGAACATGTATCCACTTGCATGTGGAGGTTGTATAAGCAATTAAACTCCATCCTTGAAAACCCTGCCTTTAAAGCTTTAGGATCACCTATTGGGAGGAGTTTACAGTCTGCTGCAGCTAATGAGAGTGTAGAAGCTGGTAGGAATAGCTAAAGCAAGAAAAAAAAAGAGCATGAATCAGATGTTTTCAAGTACCCTTAACCTCTTCCCCACTAAAGAGTTTTCTTGTAGCCTATACCAATGCTGCTCTAATCAGATGCTGCATTTGAAAGGTCAGGTCAGGATTCAGAGGCAGCACAAAAGGTGTTTGTTCCTTTGTCCCTTCCTGTACATTCTGCAGCAGGACAGCCAACCGCTGCAAAATGCGACAAATGGAGCAAAATATGCTGCAAAGGAACAGGACGTTTGTGGGATGGAACCACCAGAAAAGTTAGTCTGAACACTGCAGTATATGGGCAGAGGCTTTGAGTAGGGATAAGATGTCAACCCTGCTGCTGTTTGTATGCCACAGACTAGCACACAGCATCACCATCCTCTCCAGGCTTTGCTCGGAAGCAGTAAGGATAGGCTTGAGCTTTCTCTGCCCCTTCTCCTCAACTCCTCAGCAGCAGATTATTACCTTCTATGCTCACTCATCTTGAAAGGCCCAGCGCTTAAAGGATAAACATGTTGCATCCTGCTGTTGCCATCACTTGAGCAGTGTACATCTTGTAAAGTATGACAGGGAGAATCTGTTCCACATTAACGTTGGGGCTGAATCTGATCCTGGTGGCCTTTGGGCTGGGAGTGGTAGGAAGCTGGGATGCTGCCTGTGCCCATTCACCCTTGAATGCCTAGACGTGTGGTCACTGACATGGAGAAAGCATGTGGAGAGTCTGGACTGTGCTGGAAAGGGGTGTTTTGCATCCTTATCTGCCCCCATGCTGGCACAGAGCCTAAGCCACTGGCTATGCTTTAAACAGTGAGCGTCCTCGGTTAAACCTGCAGAGACACTGCGGTCTGCCTGTTCTCTCCTTCACCGCAGCATAACACTGCCGAGTTCAGCGGATCACATGAGGGGAGTCAGATCCAGATCATCTACGCTATTATTTATCCGCAACTATATGCCACAGTGGCAGTGCTGCAGGTTGCATCTTTCAGCACGTAAACAGGGCTTCAACTGCTGTTCATCATGTTAATGTGGCTGTTTAGTAATGCATGTAGATTGAAACTCCTGCCGAACACCCATCGCCACACAGACGCTGGTGGTGATACAGCCTCAACAGCGACGCTTAGGCTTTCAGCCTCCAGAGAGCCACCAGGGCGAGCAGCCTCTTCCAAGCTTGCAGCTAAGATTTCTCTTGAGGTGGACAAGGAGAAGATGCTGCAGACAAAAATTTTGGAGCCATGTTTAGTGCCTTCCTGTCCTGACCACAAGCAAAGCAAGCACATGTTTTTCATAGTGCTGCTAATCCGCTGCTCCCTTCATTCCTGAGGAGAGCGGCTCTCCCAGAGTCCTGACAACTATTGCTCCTTAACCAGTGGAAGAAGACTTCACTGCTGAGCCAGCTGCCTGGAAATATTAATGCTGTTCTGTGGTTTCTTTGGGACTCCGGGCCAATATTTACCTCATCAGATGTATCTTTCCTTTGCTGCCTATCCCAGCTCTATTTGCAGGGCAATCTATTTTCCATGAGTGACGCGCCTAGGGGTCCCCAAAGGTAGTTAAAGGAAAGTAGGATGCAAAATGAAATATGCAGACTGTATGGGAAAAAAAGGGGGAAAGAAAATAAAGACATACACTCACTGATGACATGAGAAATGCTGGCCTCAGGGGAGGGAAACAGGCATTGGGAAAGAGCATGACAGGGCTGAGGAGGAGGCTGGGGGGAGCAAGGAGGCGAAGATTGCAATTCCAGCCAAAGGTAACGAGACAGCAGAGGAACTGAAGCTGAATAAATTTACAAAAGCTTCAGCAGCAAAAGGAGAGTCCTGCAGCCATCTTTTTCCACAGAGACATTATGATTATCCATGCTTAAGTGCTTTGCTTGGACAAATTTGGAGGAGAGATCTCTCCAAACTTCCACCTTCTGTAACCTAGAGTCTTCTGTTGGGTTTATTTCCTTCAGGTAACTCAGAGAATATTGATTACAGTGCTTTTAACTGTATAAAACTTAATATTCAGATGCCAGATGAAGGTGCGCTCTGTGCAGATGCAACATTGGCTTTGACCCCACCTCACTTTCCTCACTTAAAAAAAAAAAAAAGAGGAAAAAAAAAAAAAAGCGAAGATATGAAAGAAGGTGGGAGAAAGCCAGTCTTGCCAATTTCTCTGCATGTACATAGTTTTTGGCCTAGAGTTATCAGACCCATCCTATGAATCAATCAAAGGGGCAATAAATCCAGATCTCATTAGAGATTACAAACATATTGTCTTCATCCAATGGTTTTTGACTGATGTGCCAAACTATATACCAGGATCCTTAGGATGTATTTTGCCTCCAACAAGAAGAAAACTAGAGTTAGCTCTTCAATCTGTCATCCTGACTGTTTCAATCAGTCAAATGGTCTCTGATCACAAATCACAGTATGGTTAATGTTGGAAGGGACCTCTTGAGATCCAACTCTCCTGCTCAAGTGGGGACACCTACAGAGTCGCATCCAGGCACATTTGGAAGATCTCCAGACAAGGAGATTCCACAACCTCTCTGGACACCCTGTTCCAGGGCTCTGTCACCCTCACAGGAAAGAAGTTCTTCCTCACATGGAGATGGAATTTCCTTTGTTTTAATTTATATCCATTACCCCTTGTCCTGTCACTGGCCACCACAGAGAAGAGTTTGGCCCCATCTTCTTTACATTTTCCTCTCAGGTACTTACTGATCAGATCTCCTCTCAGTCTTCTCTTCTCTTGGCTAAACAGGCCCAGCTCACTTAGTCTTTCCTCATAAGATAGATGCTCCAGTCCCTTAATCATCTTGGTCGCTCTACACTGGACCCTCTCTAGAAGCTCCACATCCCTCTTGTACTGGGGAGCCCAGAACTGCCCCCAATACTCCAGGTGTGGCCTCACCAGAGCTGAGGAGAGGGGCAGGATCCCCTCCCTCGACCTGCTGGCAACTCTCCTCCTGATGCAGCCAGGATCCCATTGGCCTTCTTGGCCACAAGGGCCCATTGCTGCCTCATGGTCAACTTCTTGTCAGCCAGGACTCCAAATCCCTCTCCACGGATCTGTTTTCCAACAGGTCAACTTGTCCTTCTGTGTAGTATACACCACTTTCTGTTCCATTGTGTTTTGACAATACACATGTTGTTAATAAACTTCCCCTGTTTGTAATCCAGTACAACCTGTTTATTTGGCTGACCAGCTGACTAATCTTTTCCATTTCTAGTTTTTCAGCCCGTGGTGGGTGCTGTGCAATATTCCAATTTCTTTCCCATGCCATCTTCCTTACTGCTTACGTAACAGTGAATAACCTGATAAAATTGTGACAAATAGTGTCAGAAATGTGAAAAATAAGAAAAAAAGAGATGCTGCACACCATTTGAAGCAAATGCCATCTCATTGTCTTTTCAGTATCTGTTTATGCCTTTATGCCACTCTTATGGGACCTTGAAAATGAACCTTAATTTCCTACATAAGGCAATATTTCTTGACATAAGGCAATATTTCTTGGCTGACAAGCAGCTATGACTGTGGTTGGCTAAGCATCTATTTGAAAGTGGGATGGCTACAGAATCCTTACAGTAGCTATGTCTCAGAGGATTTTCATTTGCTACTGCAACCTAAAAGAGAATTGTCTTAAATGTTTTAGCCATGTATTAGTAGGCGTATTTCTTTATCTGCTTCATAGGGCTGCAGATTCGGAATATGGGGATATTAATTACATCTTCTTTTAGCTTTCCACATGAGGTTTCTGAGGAAATGGCTAACTAGAACTGAATAGACAACCACATTTTTGCTGAAATAGCTAGAAAGCAAAGGAAAGCCATTATGTGGTTTTTTGAGTTTTGTGTACTGTGGAAAAGATGCGTAATACTTCTGCTGAAAAAATGCCATCACAATTATCTGTATGTTCTTTACTCCACTCCAGTAATTTTCTACAATGAATGCTTTCTTAGGATTTTCATAAATAAATAAATAACTGGGAGCATCATTGTCATTAAATACATTTATAAATGAACTTATTACTGCCCAGCTTGTTTGAGCACTGTGAATTGCATGTAAATAATTAATTTTCCAGCTCTGACAGTTGGGGTTATAAAAATGATCACACTGAAATAAATAATATTTGTTCTTTTTTCTTTCAAACTCACACTAAACCATTCCACAGACACCTTTGGGCTTGCATAACACGTAGCTCCTTATGTGTCCACTTTCCAGAATTGCTGCCAGACGTGGAAATGAACAGATGTGGAGTAGCCATTTCCTTGTGAGTTTGACCTTCGGCATAGGCACATCATTTCTATTATATTTCACCCTCTACTGATCATGCACTGGTTCCCTTTACAGTTTCTCTTTTCTCATGCATGCCTATTCATGCAAGGATTGATTCTCTTTGGTAATTACACTGCTCTTCAGAGGCCCTTTATGATCAGAAAAACATTTGCTTTACTTTTGCTTTTCAGTTCACTGCCTGCTTTGGATAAAGCAGGGTATGGAAGTATTAAAATACCAAGGGAAAGCCTGCTGTCACAAAGAGTTTGATCCCAAATCCTTTGAAGTCATTCACAGTGTTTCCCAATTGTTGGAACTGGACTTTGGATCTGCCCATGGCTTTCTATTCCAACGAGAAGCATGAATATTAGAAAGTTTTCAAAAGACTCATCCTTATGGCATTGCCAGTTTGATTTCCCGAATAACACTCTCTGAAGACTCAGATAAGCATGTAACCACTTGAAAGCTCTTCCTGTCATCTTAGGCCAGAATTCAAGCTTCTCTGCAGTTACGGTGCCCAAAGTTTCAGTGAGTAATTTCAGCCATACAACTGGACTATGCCTCAGTCTCTCCCGGTTGAGAAAGGAAAGGATTTGCTTTCTTGATTCTAACATGGGGACCATCTGTTGCTTTTAAAAAACATACTCTTTATTATTGGAATTATTTGAATTCTGGTGCAATCTTACTGGAACAGTCTTGGCATCATGTTGTGTTGCAAAGAACGTTCTTGGACAATTGCTCACTTGCTATTATCATGTCCTATTTCTGACCTGCTGCGTGTCTTCCCATTAGTACTCATGCTATGTATTTGAAAGATTCTATTTTAATGTTAGTCCCAAATTTTGTATTCTCATGGACAGAGTGACAGTTCATCTCCGCAAAAGAAAATATTTGGCAAGTAGCTATACACGTGTAACTTTTGTAATTATTTATGCAAACATTTTCTTTCCCCACAGAGTTTAAGCTCCCCAAGATAGTTCACTCCAAAAATGCACATTGCCTTTAGGATATTGCCTAGTGAACTAAATGATTCAGTAGACTGTGGATATCCGAGTAAAAGTTTTTTTCTTTCTTTAATATTTGCTGCTGAATTAGAAATGTTACTGTTACCTGAGGAACATTTTGTTTTTATTGGTCAAAATATGCAAAGCATCACTCATGCCTCAGTCTCCACTAAATTCAAACACAGAACCTTACTGTGATCCAACTTGTGTCATATTTCATTTTAACACTAAATCCTAGAAAGTAGTGCACTGAGTCTGCAGGATACACAGGCATAGATTATAAAGGATTGAGCAAAATATTTAGTAGTTGCATAGAAAATGCATATTTTACTCCAAATGCTGTACTGACCTGATGCAACTGAGGCACAATCACTAGCACCTGTAAAAGGCAAGAAAGCCCTCTCCCTGGGCAGTCCTCAAAGGAGTGCCAAATACAGGTATATGCTGAAAATGCCCTTGACTGGTTGCCAACATCTTAAAGGAGGGTGGACCCACAGTGGTGACTGTTCAGAAAGCAGCAAGAACTGTGAACGAGGGAGAGGAGAACCCAGGAGATGTTCAGGAAAAGCTAGAAGGGCCGGATAAACCACCTGTGGAAATAAGGTAAAAAGTGAAAATATCTTGCCCTGAAAAGAATAAATCAGGTTGTAGCTTGGGGTCTTATTACATGTATACACTAATGTATACATGTAATACATGTATTACATGTATACATGTATACATGTATACATGTATATATGTATATATACATATACATGTATATACATGTATATGTATATACATGTATATGTATACATGTATATACATGTATATGTATATATACATATACATATATACATATACATATACATGTATACATGTAATAATGTATACATGTAATATGTAATAATGTATACATGTATACACTTATACAAGTGTTTACAACCTTGAATAACAGACATAATGCAAAATTACTGCCTGTTTGGAAAGAGTGCTTAGATGAGCTGTGTTTGGTGATTCTGCCTATCTTTCCCATGTCTTAAAGAGATCTGACAGAAAGGGACAGACTAATGCCACTTTGGCACCTGGGTCGTCAGGCTCTGAGAATGCAAGTATACACAGAGTGAGGACACTTCCACTCTGTGGAGAGACAGACACACAGCCACAGGCCGACATGTTCTGTTCTTCATGGAGGTCGGCTGTTCAAATAGCACTGGTGGGTATCATTTAGCCTTTGAAATTTTGCCTTAGTACCAGTGATTAAAAATTGCACCTATAGATAGACTCCACATAGTACACTGAAACAGATGGCATTTCATAATTTATTCATACTTTCTTCACATATGCCTCAACTCAAAGTAGGTTTTTTTATGCTACTGAGACAGGTTATGAGAACAAGCATTAAAGAGTACCCAAAATGTTTTAAATGGTAGGAAATTTTGGCTTTTCTACTGTTTTAATAATTAAGTAGTTTCCACAAAAGAAAAAGATTGTATCTAAACCACTTGCATTGTAGTCTTGTCCTCTGATAAGATAGGGAAGAAAAGGGACACAACTTTGCATAATTAGCATCTGTATTTTCATAGTTCACTCATTCACTAAGTTGTTTTTGGTGGAACAGTTTGTAGGACATTCACATAACTATTCAATAGCTCCATCATTCAGCAGATACAAGGGGAAAAGAATATATTTTTAATCTCTCCAAGCCATCTTACATCACTTGGTAAAGTGAGGACTGATGTCAGCATGACAGATGTCATGATCTTTTTCCCACAATATAAACATTTTTTTCCTATGAAGTACTATTTTCAACCCAGTACTTTATTTCTCTTAGTTCTCTGAGCACCATAAAAAACATTCTATAATCAGGAGGATCAAGGAGGATTTCATTCTTATTCGCCCACAATGGCACTGTTAATTTGCTTGTTGAGTTACTCTTTTACTTGAAAATTCCTCTGAAAATCGTTACTTGCCCTTTTAATCAATAGCACACACACAAAAAGTAATCCAACCCAAAATGCTCCCTCAAATAAATAGAGCAAACAGATAGTTGTTAGCTAATAACACTGATACATCAAAGGAGCAGAATTTACACCCCTGTCTTGTCTTGATTAGAGAGCTTGAGTTTAATTCACATGCCACTACTTCCTGCTGGCTGCTCTTCTTCATCAGTAACAAATCCTCCTTAGAAGCTGTTGATACTAAACACATGGAACCCAAGTAAATCCATAATGAACTGCAGTTTCAGCCCTGATGTGTTCTCCAATTCATTTATAAAAAAAAAAGGGGTGGGAAGGATCCACTTACTAAAGAAGTTATTTTTCAGTTGCAGTGGAATCCTGAAGTGCAAAACTCAATGCACATTCTAGTAGAGTTGCTGACATATATTGCAAAGTGAACAAACTAGGTGCTGATCTCACTTTTATTGGAGAGCATCATTTTGCATCTTCAGGCACTTGCATGAGAAAGTGTGACCACCCTTATCATAAAGCTGTGGCCTGTTTTGAATGTTTCTGATCAGTCTTGGGCCATGTGCTGCAATGAGAACATGTGTTAAATACTGCTATATGTAAAATAAAAAATATTAAATATGTGTGTATTGAGAGAGTGCATAATATATAAGTTGCTGATCAAAGTGATACTAACAAAAACGCCTGAGAAGCCAAACACAATATGAAGCAAATAAAGAATCTGGTCACCAGGTTCATTCCTCTACAGTCGAAGGTCATGATATTACAGTTGAGCTGAGGAGTACAGACCTGTTCTGTTTACATGTATTCTACCAGAAAAACAAAACAAAAAAAAAAAAAAGTAAAAAAGTATGTTATTGTTATGGTTCATTTGAGGCAGATTATGGTTTCAAGCTTTTTGTCAGCCTTTGAGATTGCATCCACTGCTTGGACAGGGACTAATTAGCGTTTGCTGTTGTTACTGCTGTATCATCCCATTGCACTACTGAATGACCTGAAAATTGTGTCACAAAGGAAGTAAACAAACACAGGAAGAAACTGAGAGAAAGCTCCTGAAGACAAAGAAAACTTAGTGAGGCTCTGATTGGAGTTTATACCTGATTAAAAGACAACCATGGGTATTTCAACCAATCAACTACAGGAAACAATGAGAAGCAAAAGATACATGGTGCAAAAAGATTTTTCCCTAGTTTGATTTTAGATTTCAGAAGAAAAGAAGGAATAAAGTTAGATTCTAGCATTTAACTCAAGACTTGAGGAATGGAAAGTATGGAACAGCATTAGATCAAAAGTCCAAAAGCTCCTTGTCCATGGAAACCTTTATTAAAAGGGAAACTGAAGAGCAGCAGAATGACATGACAGGAGTAATTAAACCTCAGGCTGTAAGGCTCCTTATCCTTGAAGGGGTAGTAAGAGGTCTCAAGCTGTGCCAGCCTTTTGGATATGGTGATGCCTACAGCTGATGCAAGCAAACAGGGCTGCACCAGGAGGCAGCGTGCAAAGAGGTGGCTGGGAATCAGAGTGGCAGCAGGGAGGCAGAACATGTCACTTCTGAGAACACACCGCTGATGGCTGCGGAAGGCAGATCCTGCTGCTCTCAGGGATGCTGCTGAAACATAGCTGGCTGGCACTGTGCACCACTGGAGAGGGAAAGCGTTAGTGCACAGTTCATGACTTTTGCACTCTGGAGGGTGAATTCCAGATGGTGACAACTGCCCATAACCTGGGGAGAAGCAAGAGCTTCAACAAGGTCTGATGTATGGGAAGTTTCCTTAATGAATGGGTAGCTGCAGACTAGAAGACATTTTGATTATGTTTTTTTTACCCTTTTGATGTTCAATATTGCAGAGTGCTCTAACACTACATTAGTTTTTAAGGTCTGCCCTGCTCAGAGACCACACAGCCCTCTCTTTCTCACAGTCAGAGATAAGAACTCCGTTCACTTACAAGCTGAGAGCAATAGTAAAATAGGGGCCCCTGCTATAAGAAAGACATGGGGATGCTGGAGCATGTATGTAAAGAAGGGCAAAAAGAGCTGGTGAGGGGGCTGGAGCCCTTATGATGAGCAGCTGAGAGAGCTGGGGTTATTTAGTCTGGAGAAGAGGACAGTCAGGATGGACCTTATCACTCTCTACAACTGCCTGAAAGGAGGTTGTAGTTAGGCGGATGTTGGATCTCTTCTCCAGAATAACTACTGATATGACAAGAGGAAAGGGCCTCACGTTGTGCCTGGGGAGGTTCAGTTTAGATATTAGGAAAAATTTCTGCACATGAAGAGTAGTCAAGCATTGGAACAGGCTGCCCAGAGAAGTGGTGGAGTCAACGTCCCTGGCAGTGTTCAAGAAATGTGTAGATGAGGCACTTAGGGACAAGGTTTAACAGCTACAGTGTTGAGAGGCTTACGGTTGGACTCAGTCTTGAAGGTCTTTTACAACCATAAGGATTCTATGAGCTGATACATTGATTTTATTGAGAACGTCCAACAGAATGACTCCTTCCTTTGGGTTTTACTCTCTGCTCCTACACACACTACTGTATTTTTGTCTCTTAGTTCTTCAGAGCCTTCCCTCCAGTGCATCTGTGTTTTGTATAACATTCAACAGATTCTGAGCAAATACAAATACAAAAACAACATTTCCATTCAGATTAGAAGGTGTTATCTGAGCGGTAGTGAATTGAATTATTCCTACACAATTAATGAAGCCCTTCAGTATCTGATCAGCATCTTTTATCAATTCCCTGGCATTAGATCTAACCAAGTTACAAGACATTTTCCCCTTATCATGATTATCCTTTTTGCTTCCCTGAATAGGGTGTTGCGCTTAGGGGTGACAGAGGGTTTTTGGTTTTTTTTCCTAGCTATTTTTATTCTGGATGGAAGAAAAACCTTTCTTTGTTTTCTTGTCTTAGTCACTTCTATTTTTATACGGTTGCACAGAATGCTTTTGTCAGTGATTCAAGATTGCAATCAGTGGGGTGTCTGTAATGGATAGTCTTTGCTGTCCTGAGCACTCTTCATGTTTCATCTGGATGCCAAGTCCAGAGCACAAGCAGAGTAAGCCGGAAATACTGTTAGTCTCCAGCAAGGGAATGTCTGTCTTTGCCACAAACAGCTTGCAAAAACATATTTGTTTATGTGTTTCTATTTGTCTTGTTTATTTTTCTTTTTCTTTCTCTTTTAAACCATCCCTGCTCCTTAAAAAAAAAAAAAAAAAAAAAAAAAAAAAAAAAAGAAGCTACAAGAGCCATCAAATCCACGCCTGCTCCCAAGCCTGCTCCCTGGTAAAGCCCCTCAGCTCTCATCCCACTACCACGGACGGGATTCAGGGTTCAGTGGTGCTGTGGATGCCTTAGAGAGTCTGGCCCAGCCTCAGCGCCACATCAGACTACTTCAGATCTCCTGTAAATCCTGTGTCATACGTGCCAGCCCCCTGCTAATGCTTCAGATGCTAATGCTAATGTTGCAAAGCCCCTAAAATGACTCTAGACCTCTTTGTGCTTAAGAACCTAAATCTCTTTCCAAAAATAATCCTTTCTCACATGACACCGGAGGGAAAGAGGAGGAAAGTAGAGCAAGGAAAAAACATGCAAAAATGTTGGAAATCGAAGTCTGTGTCCATCTCCTCTGGAAATACATCATTGTGTAACAGAGATTTTGAACTGAAGTTAATACAAATGGCCTTAATAAAATCCTGCTGTGAGACCCTAGAGAATTCTCTCCAGAGCAGTAGTTGATGTCCTGTCTTAGCAGGCACAAGCTGCGGATGTCTGAGAAACTGGAAGATAATTGATGAAGTTAATTTTGCAAGGAGGTGTCACCATGTTCTTTCTTCAGCCAAGGAAGGGAAGAGAGTCAAGAGGCTGGAACTGGGTACTTGCTGAGGCATTGGCATCTTGCCAGCTTCTTCTTGCAAGCCTACACATGCCAAAAATGCTTAACAGCAAATGACATGTAAAACAGAAACACCTGTCATTCCTGGGCATGTGTGTGTGTGTGTGGATAATTATGTGAAACTTCATGAAAAAAAATGTGCTTTTCTACTTAGAGAAAATAATTAAAAGTTTTACTGTGTGGAGCACTATGGTAAGGGTGGTTGTGCTATTTTTATTGATGATTGGGCTGACAGGCACCCAGAGGAGCATTGCTCTGCCCTCCCTGGGGGGGCACTGGCACACCTGGACCTCCCTGCCTCTTCCTAGCTGCCTTTTCAATCCCACCTCATCCCTGTTCACATGGGTGTGTCTGTTACAGATGATGGCTGCAGAGCAATGACGGTTTCCCATGATCTTTTTCTTTCATTTCAGGAGTAGAAGTCAATCTGTCACTCAGGTTGCACACAGATTTTTCAGTAAAAACTCACCATCTTATGCACTATCAACACAGGCAAGCAGTAAAGTTCCACTGAGACCCTGAGAGCAGTTTTGCAGTGGACACTCAGCTTCCAGTTTTGTGGTGACACTGTTGGAAGCCGACCCAGCAAATGCATACTGCTTGAAGTAACAGTTTGGATACTAGCGCTTAAAAAATCACAGAGATCATAGCATTTCTGGAGGCAAACAAAGGTACTGGAGAGAAAGGAGAGGAGCCCATTTCTGTTGTAGAGAAGTGCTATTTGGCTCTTTACATGTGAGACATGCCAAGTCAAGCCTAGTTAGTGAGGGCTGAAGTGAGCTGAAGAGGGAGGCCCTCGCATAGTACAGAAGGTGCTGGTCTGTCCTCCATTGCCGCAACAGTGAAAAGAAGCAAGCAAGTTCATGATAGAGTTGTTTATCATCTAGATCAGCCATCAAGTCACAGCCAGGCCTCCCTTGCTCTCTTGCAGACCTAATCTGTAGATTTTGTATTCTTCTGTATTATGTCCCAGGAACCAGTAAAACTAGTCTCCCATCGGACCAGGGTTTTTGGATCCCTAGTGTTGGCTGTGCTTGCAGGATTGAAAGTGACACAGCTGGCCTAGCCGGCCACGAAGAGTAATTTCTTGGCCATGTTTACCACGCCCTATAGGACTCTCCAGGATGCTCAGACCTCCTGAGCACAGTTGCCTGGGGCTCATTAGTTTTTAGGTTGTGATGGATGATTTCATGCCTCGTTCCTACAGGGAACCAGTAGGACTTTTCGCATTTGAAAAGTAACCTGAGAGCTCAGATGACAAAGCAGTCTGCAGAGACTGCTTACTCACTCAGAGCGGGCTGTTGCAAATGACAGAATTGCTGACAGGGATTGGGCTCTGGTAAATTTTGAAATGTAAACAGTTTTGTATGCTGTGCTAAGTTTTCATTAAAAGCATGTTTATTGCAATATTCCCACTAATTTCTAGAGTGACCCAAAATATGCTGCAGCTGGGCTTTGTCTGTTAGCTTGACTTATTTTTTAGGTTGGTTAAAATAAAATTTCCACCTCTGTGAGACAATTTTTGAAATACCCATAGTAAAGAAATTATACTTGACCTTAATGAATATGAGTGGGTTTTGTTTGTTTGTTTGTTTGTTTTTGTTAGCATGCATCCTCAGATCTTAAATTCTGCCTAGTTTTCAGCTCCTAGATTAAGTGAATCTAGTCTGTCATACCTCATGCCAGCTCACAAAGTGTTCCCAAGTCCACAGGGAGCACCAATAAAGGGGACTGCCAGCTCACTACAAAGGCCCATTCATGCTCTGCGGTCACAGAGATGCTCTCATCTCCTGAATGAAGACAGATGTGCAGGAATATATGCACTTTTATATAAGAAATACATTTTTATAGATGAAACCAATATCTGATTTTCTTCTTTAGTTTGTTTGTTTGGCTGTTTTGAGCATGAATCAATTTGAGATTCTGATGATTTTGCTTTCATTCCTACTGCTGAAGAATATTTAATCAATTAGTTAGGATTTGAATCATACTTCAGAAATATCCCTTAAAATTATTCATTCTTATATAGTAGCTTTGATGAAGATTCCAAATACAAGTATTCTGAAAAATACATCTGTAGATAACAAGCTATATACTGATCCAGCTGCTTATACTTTGGTTAATTCTACTGCCTCCTGTACAATCAATTTTCATTTAAATTGACATAATGAGATCTGAATCAGATCCATTTTTCTCAGCAAGTTCATATAATTTCCAAATAATATGAGGCACTATCAAATTCAGGGCTCTGGTTTTATGAAGTTCCTTACTGCAAGTTTTACCAAAGTAAGCTTTAGGTCCAGCTAAACCAGACAGTAAAGAAATATGTTGAGTAATAATTATGGAATATAATAATTATGGAAGTTATGATAATTGTTTTGTAGGAGGAACTATTCCAAACAGAAGTATCAACCCGAGAAATCATTTAGGGCAGAAAATGAAGGTGAAAACCAAAATCTGATAAAGGGACAACTAATGAGCAACCGAGCTCAGGTGTAGAACAAAAAAAATCATGTAAGGTATTGTTGAATTGTGAAACTAACTTGGGATATAGGATATTTTGAGGGCCACAAATATAAATGGGTCTCAAAAATGATGTAAATTCACATAACAATGTGACTAATGTGAAATAATAATAAAAACAATATATTAATAATAATGCAAAGGCCAGCACCTCTGATTTCCAGAAGTGGGAAAGACTACTGAGGAAAGACACATTGCTCTTGAGCACTTTCTGTCAGCCTGTGCTAGTGGCTCTGGCCAGAGACATGATGAGGAGATTGAGGGAGCTGTGGGTTGGTTCTCTCCAACTGTCATGTCATCAGTGGCAGGAAAATGCGGAAAGCAGGCCAGGACTTAACCCTAAAGAGTTTTTGCTTTTTCTCCCTTAGCCAGCACGTCTCTCTTCACTGGTCAGAGAATAGAAATAATATTATTATATTTTTAATATAATAATAATATTTCCTCACCTCACATAGGTGAGAGCAGTGAGTCCAGGTAGTGACTGTGGTATGTTCAGATACTAGGCAACCACAGTAGTAAAATACAATGTTTTCTACAATAGGCTAAATTCTTGTTTTATCCAGAGTATTGTTAATTTAGTGGATACATAGCAGCAGTCTGGAACAAAATGAAGAAAACTGAAATTTTCTGTCCACTTAAAAGTAAGGGTGTAGCTAGCACAACCTGGATGGATTTCTACTATCCTGATTATATCATTTTTATAGTCCAGATAATGAGTTCAGGAATGCCAATTCAAGACCAATACCTCCCAAGAATCCATCAAATCCCAAGGAACACATGAAAAATGGCAGAGAAACAAGCCTGCTATCAGGCCTGAGTAGACTAGAAATTCTTACAGAAGAGTTTTAGGGGACCACAAATTGAGCAAGGCTTAGTTCAGCCAAGTAATATTTGTTCTGCGTCTAAAAATTAAGTTATGTGTTCTCCTTCCTGACCCCATAAACGCTTATCTTATTCACTGTAATTACATAAATGTATTTGTCCTGTCCCTGTGAAAAGTATGATTTCTCACGGACTAGCATTTTGAAATCATCGTAGCATATAAAGCCTTATTGTAAAGTATTTCACTTTGAAAAAACAGTTCCATATCTCGGGTTACCTAACAGAAAAAATTAAAAATATCAAACAGTATTTAACCAATTAGCTCAGACTTAATTTTTTCTTACTGCAGTAAATGAAAATACCTAAAATTTGTAACCAGTAAGTTAGACAAAGAATCAAAATCAGGAAAGAATTCTTGCATTTTCAAATCTGAAGATCATAGGTGAAATTTGAAGTTCCACTTACAAAGGACTCCACTACTGGTTAAGCACTGAAACAGGTTCCTTCAGGAAAAAAAGTGCTCTGCTAACACTAAAGATCTCAAGCATTTTTAAGAGAGGCTAGTGAAGGACAGTTTTCATAATTTTTTATTTATAATCTTTGGGTAGTAGTAATAGAAATTTTTTTTTGAAATTCAGTAGCTTTTCTGGTGATTAAAGTGTTCATTTTCAGTTATCACGTGAAGTTCCAGTTCCTTGTACGAATCAAATAGAAGAAACTGAATGTTCACTTTTCAAGACAATGTAACTACTGGGCTGTTTGCTAGTAATTTTGAGTTGTCATTTTCTCTGGTCAGAAATCCTGCTGGAGCCAAGCAGTTTTCCCAGCATAATTCTCCTCAAGACCTGAAAGAAACAGTCATTCCAGTGGGGCGAGCAGGGAGGGACTTGTCAAGCTACAAGTTAAGCACCAACTAAAATAGCTCAGTACGGACAGTGGCAAATCTAATTGATGATCAAAATGAAATGGAGCGAATATACTTCTTCTCATAAAGAATTTGTGAAGTTGGGGTTTACAGTACTCACACTCACGAAAGTCTAGGTTGGAGGGAACTTCTGGAAATCACTTACTGCAGATCCTCGGTGAAGTGGGAACTTCCTCAAGGATATAGATATCAAAATCTACCTGGAGAATCTGTTCCATTGCTTACTCACTCTGTAGTCAAAATTTCCTTGTTGCATTGCCTTTTGTCTTTTCCTTAAACTCTTTCAAGAAAAGTCAGGCTCTCTCCTCTATAAGCCACCCATGAGAGAGTAAGACACAGCAATTATACCCCTTCTTAGCCTGTTCTTCTTCAAGCAAACCAAATCCATCAGCTTCTCATCATTCCTCATATGCTCCAGCCCTTTAACCATGTTGGTGGCCCTCCACTATATTGTGTCCTGCTAATATCTCTGGGAAGATACTGGCAAGATGAAAACTAGACACAGAACACTAAATATGGGCTTACGAGAACTGAATAGATGGGAGTAATCACTTTTCTGGGCTTGCTGACTCTGTCTACTGCAGTCCAAGATGTGACTAACCTTTATCACTGCAAAGGCATGCTGTCAGATTATGTTCTGTTTCTTGCCTACCAGGACCATCACGTCTTTTTCTGCAAATTTGGTCACTAGCCAGTTAGTCTGTTATTATTGCCTCCCAGGTGCAGGACTTTGAATTTGTCAGTGTTAAACTTCTTCAGATAATTTTTAGCCCATTCATGCTGCTTGTCAAGGTCCCTCTGGATAGCAGTCATAGCAGCCCTGCCTTTCTTATCTGAAATTGAAAACTTCAGATAAGAATTTAGATATTATCATATGAAATTCACTTTAATAGTTACCCTTCATTCTTACATTTAATTCCTACAAGGCAGTGGGAATTAGAAGTGCTCTGTGAAGACACATATGTCTCCAGATTTAAGATTAAAGCTATCTCTCTTTTCAGTTAAAGATACATCTTCTAGAAGATTCATGATTTTTTGCTAGTCCCTCATTGTCCAAATTAATGAAATAAAGCAATATTTTTTTTCTGGCCTTGTCTGTCAGCTAAGGAACAACAATAGGGCCAAATGAAGTTTTTCCTTTCTTTGGGTTTCCACAGTCAACTATCCGCCAAGTGCTTGGCCACAGTTTCTTGGCTTGTGTTTATAGTGCCTGAGACACGCAGGTGGTCTCTCCATCCAGTTACCCACCAATCTTGGACAAGTTTCTGTGACAAACTGGAGGTGTCTTCAGTCTGGCATAGCTGTAGGCACTAATATGAAACATTCTATTTCAATCATATGTTAAGCAATTCGTATTTCCCAACTTCCTTTCGGGCCTGCCAAGTAATTTCTGGAATAGGAAATTTATTAAAACTTGGTTTTACTTTTGTCCAATATCCTCAAAGTTTTATCTCCATCAGATACTGCTCTGCATCTGTGATCTTCATTGGAATATTCTATTTATAGTCTTTAAAAATCCCATAAAACAACAGAACAAGAAAAAAATTGCTCTGAATTTCCACCATGATGGTACTTTCATCCTTAATCATATTCTTCAGCTTTGTTTTCTTGCTGGACCACCTAGAGCAGAGTTTTCCAAATTCGTATCAAAATGGTATGCAGTGGTAGCAGAGTAGACAAGTTGCAGAAAATGTAGCCAAATTAGTATTAGGAAGGGAGTGCCAGAAGAATGAAGGAAAAAAAAAGTAAAGGTGTAATTCTTCAAGATGTGCTTATAGACCACTACAGTCAGGACTGCTGCTGCTAGGGTAGTCACTGGTAATAGCTATCTAATGGCAGGACCCAAACAGCAACATTTCGAAGTCTCTGGCCTGGAGGACAAAGTTACTGTAAGATTTGTTTAGGCTACGGTGCGATAGCTGATATAAAGGCTAATCAGAAAGCATAAGAACAGGAGTGAAAATAAAGGGACACAAATTTACTGTTACATGATTTCAGCTCTAAGAAACAGAACCAGTTGCTTCTCAGGAGACCTTAACTCATTGGATAATAACCCCTAAACCATGAATATTTTAGAGGAAGGAACTCAAAGTAATAAAATCCTTTAACAAAGAGCTAGTGATGAACTACTTCCATTGTGCAGATTATTCCTGGTCTGCCAAGAAGACAGTGATATTGAATTGCCTAGTTTTAATCCATTTTATTAGCAGAATTTCAGGGACCTGCAGGGGTCTGTACCCAGGAGACTCAACCCTAAAATCTTGCTGCCAGCAATTATGTTTGCTACCATGGCTTCTTTGGAGGTGCCTGTTGGCTCGTCACAACTAATCAGCAGCAGAACCCAGATTTCTCAGCATGCTGATGTTAAATATACTGGGGCAAGGAACCGAGGCCCCATAATAATTTTCTACTCTTCATTTTTCTTGAGAAAAGTTTGTCAAGGGACTGCAACTGTTCTTTTGCTACCAACTCAGTGTAGAGGTAATGCAGTTCCTTATTCCCTTGCTTTGGCTCCTAGATAACAAAAAAGTTCCATATAATGCTAATTTTATTTGCATTTGGAGAGAGATTAAGGGAAGCCTTTCTTCTTATATTTAGAACTGAAATCTGATTTTAAGATTCTTTTCTTGGTGTGGCCCACTAGCTCTTCATGGAGTGTTTACAAAGTTCTATCTTTGTAAATAATGCATTTTGTTCCAATAAAATGGGTCTGTACATCAATAACAAGAAGGCAAAGACTCCCAAATATGTGTTCTTGACTTTCCTGTGTTTTTTGGTGTTTTCTTTTCTACCAGGGCAGGCTTTAGACACAGTAGATTTTGCTAGAAGTGTGTGGTAGCTTAGCCAATAAGATGAGAAATTAGTTTAAATGTTCAGTTACATAAAGTAATAGGAAGGAATATTGCTTGCTCAGGTAAAAAGCATGAAGAAGTTTTTGGATCTCAAAAATGCCAGGCATTTTTCGTTAGTAGGTTTAGTAGTGTCATCAGCTAGAGGAGAAAACAATTTTTACTTTACCATCACTAATTATCTTCTTGGACAGCTATCAACATGACAATCAGATTAAACAGTTAGCTAGGAAAAAGATAAAAGTCTGTCCTAATGGTTCCATTTAACTTGTTTTCTGTTTTCTCTAGTATGATGATGGGGTTTCACACACAGAGGACACAATCCTTTTTATGTGTTGGTTGTTTTTTTTTTTTTTTCCAAGTCAGAATCTGACAAGAGACAGTCAAACAATAATGTAAAAGATCTCCAAAGTAGTATAGAAAGGTATAGTAGGAGAATCTAGAAGAATAGGAGAAGAGAGGTTAGAGTAAGGAGAGTTACAAGGAAGTTGGGAGATAGAAGGCTTTATAACACAGCAGGAGCATGGTATAGTCAGTTGTGTAGGAGCAAGAATGACAAAACAGAGTTTTGTTGCAGAAACAGTTGCTTCTTTTTCTTTTCTGCTTCAAAATAGTCCTTAAACTCGTAAAAAAAAAAAAAAAAAAAAAAAAATCTAGTGCTAAAGCTCTGTTTACCTCAAAAGCAACCACTCATTGATACATTCTTAACTTGCAAAATAAAACCAGCCAAAACTTTCAAAACTGTGCTGGTACTTCTTATCCCATAAGGGGAAATAGAGTTTTACCCTCTGGGCATCACTAATAAGGCGTTGTGCAGCTCTTGGGCTAGTAATTGTAGCCAGAGCCTCAGTCTGTTTATCACGGTTCTTTAATTGATACATAGATCAGACTCCAAGCTCTGTAAAATTTGTTTTTATTAGAAGTTTTATGGAAATCAGGCCATCACAGATATTTCTGGATTGAGTCCTACATACCTTGGTGGTTGCAGTCAGCCAATTAAATCTACCCAGGTAGTTACACCATAAAAGGACCATGATGGCCCTGTTCCTATTTGGAACTGTCTCCAAGCAGCTTCTTCCTTCCCTAACCTCAAAGTAAGGGACGTTTTTTTCCAGAAGTACAATAAAGCCCTGTACTTAACACCACTTTAATCCTTGAAATAGGAAAATTTTCTGAAATAGATTTATTTGAAAAACTTCTTATGCTTTTCCTGAAGGAGGATGGAGATGAGTCCAACATGATACAGATGAAAGCAAAGAATCACACTTTTCAGACCTTGACCTCACACTTCTATGCATACCTAATTTTATATACAGCAGTATTCCCACTGATTTAATACTCTTCACAAGCAGAATATTGTGCATATGTGTTTGTAGAAATGAACTTCACACCATATCATACATACCCAACATTTGGTATTATTATTGGGGTAATATTAAAGTCAAGATCTGGATATTTTAGAACAACAGGGGAAATAAATCATTATAACTGTTAGTATGAAAGTCATTTCTCTGCTCTAGAAGAAATACAAAGTAATGGTTTCCTGGCTATCAGAAAACTGTTAATTGACACAAAAGCTTAGGCTTTGCCAGACCACCTCTTCAACAACACTGACTAATGCAAAACATTTTGAATTTTTTCATTCCCTAAATTACTGTAATCTAAACATATCTACAATTAACTTTCTATCTGAGTTCTAAATTAGGGAGTCCTCTATTTTTTTTAAGTTAAGCTTTCTCTTTACATAGGGCATTTTTATTCCAGTATGACATTACTTTCATTTTAAATGAATAACATTGCAGCAGTTTGCCCAGAGACCCAGAGAGGTTTAGGAGCCTCCATACTTGGAAATAATCAAAACCCAACCAGACACAGGACTGAGGAAGGTTCTCTAGCTGGACCTTCTCTGGGCAGGATGTTAGAAAAGATGATCTCCAAACGTCCCTTCCAAGCTGGTAATTTAGGTCGGCCTCCACTGCATTCCCAAGGTCCTATGCAACAAGGTTGCTACTCACTCAGTGAGTTCCCAGTCTCCCAGGTGCAGATAGACCCACATTTTGTTGAAATTCATGAGGTTTCTCTTGTCCCAAACCTCAAGGGTCTCAAAGTCCATATGGATAGAAACTCTGCCATTTTTTTGTGTCAACAACTCCTCCCTAACTTAGTGGAATCTACAGCAAACCCATAGATTTGCTGAATATTGCTTTCTTTTTTGATGCTGAAGTACTCCACTTGTTATCAGCCACCAGCTTGACACAGACCTAAGACTTTTTAGTCCATCAGTCCAGCCAATTTTCAGATCACTGAACAATTCCACACCCTGACTTCCACTGCCTCGTGCCCACTGCATCCCAAGATGCCATCTTTGACCACATTTCTCAGTGGTCCTTCTCAGTTTGTGAGCAGCACCCCTGGCTTGCACCTCTACCGTTGTACAGAAGTGTCACCCGCACACTCTGTCAGGTTGCTTGCACAGTGCAGTGTTACCCTCACAGCACTCACTCTGGACAGTCAAAATCACCATAGAACAACAAAATTCCACTATGTTAATTCCCTAAAGAATCGCAGTAATACTACAGTATAAACCAGTCCCACTGTAGAATTGTCTTACCTTTTCATAAGCAAGTTTGTTGCTTAAACCTCTAAAAAAATCCCCCCAAATCTATCCTTGAAAATAGTTTCTGTATTTACTGAGTTTAGATAGTGCATTTGAGAAAGCAAAAGACCTTTAGGCAGAAGAGAAGTGATAGTCACTTTTCTCTGAGGATAAACGAGGCTCCCTAGTGATATTTTGAAGAATATGAACTGTAAAACGATACAAAAAATAGCCCTGGGAGAATCAGTTCTTAGAAGACAGTTCATACAGGAAACAGAACTGGAAGAACAGATTTGCCTGAACTATTCAAGTTTTAATGAGGGTATATAAAAGTAGTCTTACTATTTGTGCATAGTGCATGCATAATTATTCTCAGGAGCAAGTAGGATTTTTAAAGTGCCAAAAACATCTGATATTTGTATTTAGCTGCATATTGATCTAGGCTGCAGAGGCACCCTGAGGCATTCAGCTTGGAATCTTAATGGTAGATTTGCTCTCTGTACCACTGAATACATTAAAAAAAAAATCAGGTCTTGTATACTTCGAGTTAGTTTTAAGATTCTTACAAGCACAGCCGAAATACCATGCCAAAATGCTAGTTACTCATTCTATTAAATTCTGCTAGTCTAAACTGGAATAAGATTTATCCTTATCCACTTCTTTTGTTTGTTTTAGGTGCATTAGCTGCCAGATTCTTTATATGTGCATTAAATATTATTAATAGCTATACTAAGTATTCTTATGAATCCTCCATGTATCTAACAAACAGTACCTAGTTTTATTTGCAGCAGCTAATAGAATGCTGTTTTCTGCTTATGTTAAAATATTTACTTTTTTTCTACCTATGATTACATTACCCATAACAACTGTTGAGAAAATAAGTTCAACAGTAAAATTGTTAAGCCACATTAAAATGCACTGGTTTCCTAAATGTAATGTAAAACATTTGTACTTCATTTTCTTCCAGACACATTAAGTTTTATGACTTCATTTTTAAAAGATTGTTCGGTGCTCCATCATTCATTTCATTTCTGCTTTGGCACCTTATCCATTTGCCAATGTTTATTATAAGACGGGGTCTGGAATCCCTGAATTTTGCTATTTTTAATTTCTTTTCTTAGAACAAAATTAGTTAGAAATTTAGTGAGAAATGAGCTAGAAATTCACATTAATTTCCCAGGCAAACGTAAGCAATCCTCTAGAAGCCAACCCAAAGCTAAATGCTAAGTGTAAGCAGAATACACTACGTACATTTTTTTGGTGCTGTAAAGGACTGTAATGCCAGCAAAGCTGTATTTTCCTTTTATTTCTTTCCACTTCTGGAAAATAGCATTGTGATTTAAACCAACAAAAAATGTTACAGATTTTATAAGCCATTTATTCCAACAGCAAAAGTTAAGAGCCACTTAGCCCTGTACAAATAGTTTTAGATTAACAGAAATTCTTTATTTTATGCACAAAATCATTTGCAGAAAGCTAAATAACATTTTTCTTTGTATGAAAAAAATACTATTTAGTTTCTCATGAAACATAAGGCACTCTGCTCTTCAAGAGTTGGTTGAAAGCAATTTCTAATGACATTTACCACCACTGTGAATCTTATCGCATGGCTGTAACCCTCAATATGTTTTGACATGTGCTTTACTGCTAGTTCCCAGCTTTTAGAGTTAAAGTTTCCGTCAGAATAAATAGTGTCAGAGAGTTTGTTCTTAAGCGTCAGAAACAATGGTCTTTGTGAAGGCTGATTCTAAAGAGAGTCCTGCCTCTGCTGCCAGCATTCCTTGTAGCCCTGGACAAGCCACATTCCTACCTGAAACTTCTGGATAATAAGGCTCTTTGTCTGCTTATTTTCACTGCATTGACTTTATGGCAAAGACCACCTCTCCCATGGTGTCAGAAGTGTACCCAGTTCAGTGCATCCCATACTTACTGGCCTTTTGCACTCCTGTGAGGTAGGGGTAATTATATGCTCTTTACAGCAACAAGCATGGCTTGTCCCTTCTAGGGAAATAATATTTCATCTTATAGTTGTTCCACAAATGTCACCAATCCTTCTTCCTGGAAATTGGAGGACCAATTTGAAAACCTTGCAAGAGAGTCAAATGCCACTGAAGTAAAAGGGAGTCCCATATGCTACAGAAGCAGGGCTCAGAAATGAATATGACATATGTAAAGTCAGGGCCAGTTGTCATATGAGTCCATTAAAGGTGATACTGGGCTTTCTGTCTGAAGCTCTGTTGACCTGGGAGTAGCCACAGAAAATCCATTTTCCTCCTCCATCCCCACCCACTATCTGTAAAACAGAAATAATCACATTGACCTCCTCTGTAGAGTGTTTGACATATGTCATGAAAAAAAAAAAAAAAAAAAGACAGATATCTGTAGGAATACTAAGTAGAGAAATATATAGCATGCATTCATTAAAAAAAAAAAATTGTGATGCTTTCTCTCATGCTTTTGCTGTCTCCCCACTCAGGTTCATAAAGCCTTTGCTTGTAGCTCTCTGTGCCTCATAAAACAGAGCTTGCTAATTCCCAGTTGCACCAGCATTTGACCAAATCAGTACAACCGTTATGTCTTTCAGACACGTCAAATGTAAAGTCCAAACCACAAAACTTCCTAAAACTGCATCAATGGGTAAATTTTGGCCAAATCAAATTAGATATTTTCCTAGTTCTGACCCTGATCCTTATCTTCAAAATTGAACTCTGCAGTCCAAATTATTTTTAGCTTCAAAACCTTCGGCCAGTTTATTTTCATTTTGCCTCAGATTTGTATGCCTCATTACTTCCAGTTTCTGGCAATGACTATGAGTGAGAATGCCAAAGTCCTCTATTCAAATTATGCACTTGGCCAAATGAAAAGGTGAAAACACTCAAAACTGCGTATGGCAGTCTGTTCTTATGGGTCTTCTATTCTCACGAACTTTGTAGGCCAATTGTGGAAACACAGTCCATAATTTAAGAGATATCTGATAAGGAACAATTCTTCTGGACTTCACCCATCTCTCACTAATGTTCCTCTTCCTTCTGGCAAGAAAGCAAGACTGATGAAGGGAGGAAAAGATAAAGAAGGGAAATATTCCAGAAATATATATATATATATAAAAGGGAACAAGAACATTATTGAAAAAGAAGACTTAGAAGAAAGACTTAGAAGAAAGCCTGGAGAAAAAAAAAAAAAAAAAGACAAGAGGAAGGAATTGCCTGCTTTCAGAAGGCAAATTAAGGAAAGGCAGAAGGTAACTAATGACTAAGATGGACATCTAAGACAGCCATCTCTGCTATGCCTTTAGAAGAAGCCTAAACAGCAACCTTAGATTGGGCCCCTAAGTTTAGATAACTAAAGCTGAGCAGAATGTTTTCCAAGCTATATACTGGCATATCGTATTTTGTTCTCTCTTTTTTTTAGTTCTTTTTGCACATTAGTTATTATTTTGTTCTGCAGTAATATTGCTAGTGTCACATACTTCTAAGGTGTCTCATTTTTATACATGGGGATTTAACAGAGTATGTGTGACAGATCTCAATAGTTGTGACATAGACTCATCAAAGCTCTTAATTGTGACAGAAGCCAGTAACTATTAAAACTTTTAGACAAACACTGTAGTTCAAGCGCTGAACTACGGCACACAGAAACTTAACATAATTAAAAACATATCCTCTGCAAGGAAGAATGTTCAGTTTAGCCTACTTTGCGTACATTCACATACCTGTATATCAATCTACCCATGAACTGAGATGGGCTTATATCATGTCCTCTGCACTTTTCTGTTTATTTAAGGTCTCTTGATGTAAAAGGTATTATATTGGAACTATTTCCTATTTACTTGGAACTGGAAATTGCAGGCACTTTACTCTTAAGGTTCTCATGTCATCTGCTCATATGATCCTAATCTTCTGAATTTTCACAGCACTGCATGACTTTTAGCCACATGACTTTCATCACATTTGGTGGATGTCAGGAGGCTAAAAACCTCACACATCACTTTGAAAATGCATTCCTTTAAAGTGCTATTGTTAATCATATTCGTGGGAGCCTGCTGGGATTCCTTGCAGGGCTTTCTTAGGCTCACACATGGTTTTGATTTCTGCGGATGATGCAAAGCTCTGCTCTTCTCACCAAACACTACCCTTACTTTCTTTGCTGGAGTCACAAGCCTGCAAAATCTGCATTTTTCCACTAAAGTAACACTTTTTATGTGTAGCTTGATATTTATCAAGCACCAGGCGTTTTATGTAACATGCAAATCCATTTCATTTTCATTCTTCAGTTCAAAAAAGAAAAAACAGAATAATGCTGATCAAGGAAAAAAACTCTTAATAGCAATTTAATATATGCATTATATATGCATCCACCTATGTTATATTTAGATACCTATATAAAGACACACTTGTAAATACTATATAGAGTTATAAGTAAGCATATGTAGATAGAGATATCTAATAAATACATATAATTAGGAGTTCATGGAAATTTAATCTTCTCCTAGATTTGCCTTGAGGCAAGTATACAAAATGTGAACCTCTGATTATTAAGCATTTATTGTGGTCCTTGACACCTAACATTGCAGTGGTACATGAACAGAGCAGACAGTTGTGGACCAGAGAGCTGAACAGTGATTGGGCAAAAAGTAGATAGTACTGCCTGCCTCATAGATCATCTACAAGCAGCCACTCCCAGATTTCTTTCCTAGAATGACTTCATTTCTGAAAAACAAAACAGGCTCCCGCCTACTATTGCACAGTGGCCATGAAGAGTTCTTAACATTAGCTAGGAAGTTCTTCCCTCAACATCATCCTAGCTTCTCTTTAACATAAAACAATACAGCAACAGCAAGTATTTTTCTAAGAGACTCATTTAGGGACTTCTCTGGAGCTGGCCTGTTTGTCATCTCTTTTTTAGGCAGTATTTATACAGGTAAATCAGCATTCCACAGCTGCTGAAAGAAGCCCAGAAGTGATTTCCTCTCACGTAAAATGCCACATTGTTCAGCACTGTTTCCTGTTCCCTGGAAATAATTTTCAAATGAGGGAATAAGAGAATATTACAACCGTTATAGTTAACATCTGCTTTTTTTTCCCTTCCATTGTAAGAGGTCTTTTTTTTGTCTGTCCCTAACAAAAAAACAAAACAAAACAAAACAAAAAAATTTCACTGTTTGCTGGAATTCACAGAAAGAGTCCTGCATGATAGATTCCAGATAACAGTTGCAAAAATACAGGATACTGGATGAGATTTCATCATAACAGAGAGGTTCTCTTGTTACACCAAAGAAATGTCATTCACAATGAGAAATCATTTTATTACTAACTAAATTCTTGAGATTTTCTTGCCTGCCATAAGCTTGTGCACTTTGTTTTAAGAAAGGCATTTTAATTTCTGAATTCTTGGATGCAGATTCACCCCTTAACACATCAAGATTTTACTAAAGACACATAACGTGCCTGGGTCATCAGTGAAGAGCAACAGGCATGCCCCACTCAGGCCTTCCAAGAATCCTCTCTCATGTAGATGACAGAACATTTTGATGGGAAGGTTTGCACTAAACTTTTAAGCTCCATCTGACCTAGCACACAGCAACCAGAACAAGGAAAGTGTCTCTGCATGCTGCCCGGCCACCCTTTGTAGCAGAAGATGGCATACAGTACATCTCCAGCAAATAGGGAAGAAGCACATAAAGTCCATATGCTATTTATTCATCACCACCTCTATTGCACTGCCTCTTTGAAGTGCCATGTTCATTCTCATAGTTGAGGAATGCTTCTTATTAGGAAGCATAAACTGAGCCTCCAGAGAGTTTACAGAATTCCCTAGTAATGTTTCATTTCAGTTTCTTTTCTTTGTTGTCTTCAATAGGAATTCAAAACTCTCTTGCCTTAGGGCTTCTTGCCTGTAGCAAAGGCAGATGGCTCAACATTACGAGGTGAAAATGAAGACCAACCTTTTCTCTCTTGACTATTCATGGATTATAGATTTCTAACAAGTTTTTAGCAGGACTGGAAGCACACATTTTTAAAAACATGATATTAACAAGGTGTTAACTGTCCTCATTCCATCTCCATCTCCTTTGCATTGTTCGCTACCAGATGCTCCAAAGAAGATCAGCCTTTGATTAATGCCTGAGGAAGTGGATGGTGTGTGTCCACTGAGATTACTCCATGCAGGAAAATAAAGTGAAGTGTCTGTCAGGAACACGTTCCTTTTCTGGACCTCAAAGGATCAAGATTTCGTTCATTTTTCCAGTCTCTTTCACTCCAGGCTGAACCAGACGGTTCAGTACATTACATTTTTGAGGCTTCAAGTGAAAAAGGCTAGATCTTCTAGTTTTTCATAACTGACAGTTTAGATTACATAGGATACTGAATCATTCCTCAGATCATAACACATATTTTTCTTTTTATTTTCTTTTTATTTATTTATTTTTATTTATTTATTATACTTAGTTTCATTGTGGTATCCTGCACTCGGGTAATAATTTTAATTTACTTGAGGGCATAAACCCAGTGCAATTTGCACAAATAAATTCCACTTTTTTTTCTATTACAATGTGCTTCCTATCTTAATTCCTCTTTATTTTACCTCATTCCCTCTTTATTTTATCTTCAGAAATTCCAGCTCTGTTAACTAAGAAGCAGCTTCCTCTCTGCAAACTTCACAAGTGAGAATTGTTTTGTATTTAATTATATTTACTATGTTAACAACCACTCTCCAAATTTTTCTAAATACTGCAGAAAATCTTGTGTGCAATTCTTCTAGGATTTGTCATCTCTTTTTGTTTCATCATTTCTTTATTTACATCATTTTTTTTTGTTTTTTTTATAGCTAACCATTGTATTCCTTACAATATCCCCTTTAATTTGCTGTAAATTTCTCATACGCTGTATCTGTTTATAAGTCAATGTGTGCTTGCAAAATCAAGCTGTTTGCATTTTGGAATTCAAGCAGATCATTGTATTTTAAATTTAAGTTCTGGTTCAAAATGCTACAAATAAGTATTCGTACAGAACTGAACAACATCTTGTCACCTGTATTCTCACCGAATTTAATGACATCCTGGAGTTACTACTTGTTAGTATTATCTTCCTTTGCTCTCCTCTGTGATTGTAATCCCTAGAACTCACTTGCTTTTGTTTTCTATTTATTAAACCCTATTAGAAGCTTTGCTCTCCTATTTCCATTCAATTGAACCCTGAAATGGAACTGCAAATATTATTTTTCATATAAACTTAATCTAATTAACTATAAGACTTTGTCTTATAATTTTAATAATGTTAAAAAACATTAACATTCTATATTCAAAAGGGTGATTCTGCCTCTTTTTTGTTGTCTGTCATAAAAGGCAATATTCACTGTCTTTTACATTCCCTCTCCACTTGACAGGAAGACTTTTCCTTTCCCCTGGCTATACAGGGGACAAGAAGCCATTGCCAGATACCTCTCACACATTAAGGGCTTGATTTAGTTGCTTCCACAACTGCGTCATGTGCAATATGAGCACCCGGGAGTGCACAGGACATTCCTGGGGCACTGACAGAAAAAATGAGAGGCTTACAGAGGACCCACACCCTCCATGACCCACATCCTCCATGTCCATCTAGAGGGCAGAGATGATGGACTATGACATTTCAAAATGTATTGCCTAGATACTACCCAAATTGTCTAAATTTAGATGTCTTCACCACAAATTTAGTTTAATTTCCTTTAATTTGCCTAAGTTTTGGTGTCTTTTTTATTTCTGGCATTGTCTGGAACCACCACATCTAAAGAGTGGGGGGGGCCTTCCTAGCACATTTTCCAGACTTTGTTATATTTAAAGAAAAAAAAAAAAGATGTCCAATGCCATTTGAATTACTCCAGAGCATGTAAGACATCAATATAAGAGTGATAGATGTGATACAGGTCCAATGGAACCAAAGATCTTCACAGTCATTTCTCCCACATGATCTTTTTTTCTTAAAACAAAATAAATAAATATATATATAAAAATCTCAATCTATTCAACTTAAAATAATTTTCCAAGGGAAACAACAACTGACCAAAGTAGGCTAAAATAAAAAACTAGAAAGTTTTCTTCTACTTCTCTGTTAGGGTTCATAGAATAATTCTCAGAAGGGACAGACCAGAATCTTTTCACAGATGGATTAATGTTTTTTTCTTCTGCATTCGGATGATGATAATTAAATCATTCATCAACTTAATAATGTGTTATTCTCAATGTTCCCCATTCCCCCAAAAAGTGACTCTGGAGTAAATTAAAATGAAGGAATGATTTAGTTATATATGTGATTACTTTACTTGTATGTAATTACTTTAAGGCTACTGTAGAGCTCCCATTCTCAGGCATAATCCACATTTTTTTTCTCTGATTAGCTAATAACTGATTGGCTAAAAATCAAAAGAAAATATGCATGGCAATCATGGCAATACTTGCTGTGTGCAACAAAATAACTACACATCAGATATGGCAATGTGTATTTATTGCTAATTGGTATTATTACTCATAATCATTAATGAGGAGGCTAGCAAGTAACTGTTTCGCACACGCTTTGTTTCCCCTGGAGAGTCTGCCTATCTGCTTTTTGTGATATGCTACATTTTCCCTGTCTGATTCTTTTCTTCTTTGAACCAGGCATAGATCTTTCTTCAGTTTGTTTTGACAACTCCGATACTTCATTTCTTGTGCAAGAAACTTGTCCCCAGTGTTTCACTTCCCACAGCTGTGCTAGGCCCTTCCCTTCTGCATATTTTTCCCTATGATCAACCCTGATTATAGGAAAAACAGTTTATATTCCCTGTAAAGCACCGTGCAGGCCTATGATAGCATATTATTACTTGCTGTGCCATCAGAAATGACTTCTAGTTGAGGCTGAACAGGACTAAGCTGTGTAAATAGCATTAGCAGTTGTGCAATAAGAGCTATGTAATGTATGAATTTTGCTGCTGACCAACTGAAGTCTGTGCCTTTGCTCACATTGGTGTGCTTTTGCTGCCTATTTGCACCGAGGCAATCTTGAGCGAGTCACTTGTTTTCTGGCACAAGATATGTGCCAATTGCAACAGGGCTTTTTCTAAAGTCCATCTATCTGTAACTAAAGGAATGGCCAAGACTACCCAGTCTTGGCATCTCTAAAGTCTAGAGATACCTAAAGCACATTTGTAGTCTCCCTGGTCTTCCTGAACATCCTTTAAGAACATACTTCAAGAAGTAAGACAAGAAAGATCTGTGAGTTTAGAAATTCCTAAATTGAGGGACCAGCTGTGCTCTATTGCTGAAAATAAAAGCAAAAAAAAAAAAAAAAAACCTTTGGGATGAAGAAACATGTGCATAATCTGCAAAGGACATAAAAAAAGACCTTTTCATGTACATAGGATGTGAAGAGCTTAGCTGGAGGACTTTGTCCACTTTAAGAGACCTGTAAGTAAATTAGGGAGAGTCCAGAGGAGAACAGGGCTAACCCACAAGAAAGAAATAAAAAAAAATTTAAATTAAAAAAAATATATATTTCCATCTGTCCACTCTTCCCTACTTACTGAAATTATAAGGCCACTGAGTGCAGACTGCCTCTTCAAAATGCTTCCAGCCCAGGCTATCCTAAACACATTAGAGGAAACAATAGATGGTAAGATTTTCTGCTTCCTTCCTTACTTGATACTATCCCTAGTAACAGGTCTTGTTAAGTGACTTCAGAAAGGGTTTTAGAAACATTCTAAAATTTAGAAATTAGAAATTCTTCCACTGGTGCTCTGGATTAGGAGATGGTGACCTCCATAATTAATCTTCCACTGCTGTTCTTTTTCTTTGTGAATAGAATAATCTGCCAATTGCTACATTTGTGCTCCCTGACAAGTGAAGATGTCACTCTTCAAAAATGCTGTTGCTTATTGCTTGGCTTTTGTATCGCTAGCCAATTAGTACGTAAGATTTTTTCCAGTGATGCAGGTCACAAGGTCACATCAAGACAGTAAGGAATAGCCACAGTGCCAGGATGCTGAGCTTATGGAGACAGTATTAATGTAATTTCTGCCCTTGAAATCTTATTTAGGGAGGATTTTGGATACTTTTCCAAGGTCAGTAGGTCTGTGTGTATACACATGTCATTGAGATCCAGAGGGAAGAAATAGGCATTTCTAAACATGCTGTTTTCCAAAAATGGCTTTGAGCTAGTAGGTGGTCTGAGATGTCCAGACTGTTACAAACATGGACGTTTTTATTTTAGGCTTTAAATACAGTCTGTCATCCTAAGCCCTAGTAACACGTAGCCACTAAACAACCAGACTGATTTCAAATGGGTTCATTCTTTTGCTCACAAACATCTCCGTATTAGATCAGATTAGATTAGTATTTTGCAGGACTGTCCCCATGTGCAGGTACCCTTTAAAAGGGGTCCCATTCCACCAAATCTGAGTTGTTACTATATTTCATTAGTTAGAATAATAACTAGCTCTCATATACTCACTTATAAGAGTGGCCTCATGTATGACATACAGACTTCCCTTCATTTCCCAGGTTTCAATTCTGCCTATGTAAATGCAGGAATTACAAATATTATCTTTGTAAAATACTTCTATTTTAGCCTGTACGATGCAAAGGAAAATCCTCCCTTGAGATCAAGGGCAACACAGGATATATAGAAATTTGGATATAAACCTGAAGGAGTATTAGTTTCATTTACTTGATTGGTATGCTAATTATAATTTAGTTTGCTGGGAAAGGAAGGAAAAAGTACAGTACTATAAAAATGTCACCAGTTAACCACAATTTAAAAAGTCAACACAAATTACACACAAATTATCTTCCTTCTAGGAAATTTCACTTCTGTTGTGATTTAAGCCAATGAAAAAGGAGTGTCCAAAGACAATATCTATTGGATAATTTGGGAAAATTCCGTTCCTAGAAGTATAGCAACTTACATGTACTTATGCCAAAACTTCATGGCAGGGTTTACCCTGACCAAAGTCTTAATGCAGCTCCATCTTACACCAGTTTTGCAGAGTTTTTATTTATCTGAGGAAGTTGCATTGTCGTGGTTGACTGTAGTTTTGGCATTCTTAGCGGCTGCTAGGGAAGTGTTGAAAATAATCCCCAGAACTAAACACTTAAGAAGTGTTTCTTATTCTCTTTTGATTATTTGCAGTTTTTTTCCTAAATTCTGTGTTCTCCTCTTCTGTTTTTTTAGTAGTCTTTGCCAATCACACCATCCTTCCTCTCCACATTCAGTCAAATATGTCCTAGAAAGCCTCTTATGAAGCCTGTTAAATAAAAAGGAAAAAAAACAACAAACCTTTGTTTATCATATGCCCTTCTGTTCAGGTACAGATATATCAGCTTAGTGCCAGGATCAGGAAGCTGAGGTGTATTTCATTTCTTCAATTAAAACACACATTCTGCCAATGTGTGCAAACAGCTTCATTCTGTTTTTCACACATAAACATCTAGAGTACCCCACCCGGCCTCCAGCAGCTGTTCCTGAAGATCATGGTCCACCCCCAGCTCGTCATCATCCCTTCTAGTGCATGAGAGGGATAAGCCAGGAACCAAGGGTGATCCCAACCCTCCCCCATGGGATGCAACCCCACAGCACCTAAACTCACCACACAGATGAGCGTAACATGCGCATCATTTGTCCAGTGATCACCAGGTAAAGTGTGATATTGAATCAGGACCACACAGGAAATCTGTTCAGAAACAGCAGGAGACAGAGCTGGAACTGCACAGACAGAGCTAGGACTCCAGAGTTCAAGGAGGAGGGCCAGGAACAAGACTGCCCAAAATGTAGGCTCCATCCAGTTAAGTGAGGAAAGCAGAAGAAAAGGCTAAGAACAGGATCACCTACAATACAGGTATTCAAGACTAGAGTCTAAGCTAAAATTAAGCCACGGGCAGTGTGTGGGGAGAACTGCAAAGTTGGTCAGGGAAATGAAGGTCTATTAGTGCTCTCAAGGCTCTGATATTACAGAAATTAAGTTACCACAGGAGATGAGGAAAGGTCCTTCTATAAAACAAAAAGTTGCTTAAAGGATAGGAAGCAAAAGCTCAGTGGTAGGGTCCCTCTGTAATTGCTCCTGGAACCAGCTTCACTCATAATCTTCATGGATGATGTAGAGAAGGGAACACATAGTGAAATCTCCAAATCTGGCAATTTCAGTAAGTCAGCTCTCTGAAATCATAGGCCCAGTTGTGCAGCAACTGAAAGAGAGCCAAAAAAGTCTTATGTGTCATCACACTTGGAGAATAGCACAGAAGGCCTCATTCAATCACTGTTCAAAACTTTATTCACCGGCATGGAATATTGTTTGCAGCTCTGGTCTCATTTTTAAATTAGAACAGAGGCACTTATGATCAAGAGGATTGAGCAGCTGTCTTACAGGAGACACTAAAAAAAAAAAGGTGTTTTTATATTTGGAGAGAAGAACGTAGAGCAGGGTATTGCTGAGGTTTATCAAATCATGATAGTGATGGATATAAAGAACATGCAAATGTTTTTTAACCATACCTCATAATACTGTAACTAGAGGCACTCAGCTAGTAGGAAATCAGTTTAAAACAGATAAAATCAAATATATTTTTACACAAAGGCTAGTGAACTTCTGGAATTTGTCACCACAGGAATTTGTGGAGGCAGACAGCATCAGCAGGCTTAAAAAGGGATTAAGCAGATTCAAGGGCAGCAGACTCATAAACACATACTTTTGGGCCACAAATTATTCTCAGAGTAGGAAGTGGCTATTTCTTTACTGTTCTATATAGTATTCAGATGATTTATTCTTGAGGCATTGCTATTGGTCAGCGTTATATAATTGGCAGTCTTACAATCTTCTACTTTGCTTTCTGCAAAGAGCACTTTTGCTCAGACGGTTAAAATTAACATCACTAATATCTATGCCAGGATGAGTTGGAAGAAAAGACCACAGCCATCATTACAATACAGTGAAGGTATGCACTGGAGAATATGCAAGCCAAAGAGACAAATGGGAACAGGACAGAGAAGATGTACTTCATGTAGAGCCCCATCTCTGAGAATCCCTGAACTGCTGGTTTCACTCTGTGTGTACCTTGCTCTGCTGTCAGCATTATATCAGAATAAAGTCTTTGAATTAATATGGTTCGGTTTGATACTTGGGTCAGGAAATTCCTTGAGCTGCGAAAACATTAGAGACTGGTAGAGTACTTGGGGGAGGCTGCTCATAAGGTGGCACTCTGGGCTTTCCCTTATGGCTACCGGTTAAAAGCATGTTGGGTTAGTTGGTCTGGTTCTTATGTGATTGTTCCTACATTAGCCAATATCCCTGCTGTAATCTGCACATTAACTGCAGTCAACAGTACACGCTGATATTAACTTAAAGCTTTACTTCAAATGAAATCTACTAATTTGTTAAAGCCAACTGATAGCTAGTTACAGCTAATTCATTTACACCATTCAGCTTAACCCTGTGGAGGTGCTGAATAAAATAGCCGCAGATAGAATTTGGTCATGTGTTTCTGGGGGTGCTATCTGGTAAAAATGCAGTGGTTACTCTGTTTAGTGATATTTTCATCCTCTAAAATCACTCTCCATGCTTTAGTTATGCATCATTGTTTTCATCATCTTTTAAACTGGCCCAGTTTTCATCTGAATGTCATTGTGCTCATGTAGCATTCTGAATAGTTTTGTGGCCGATTAAAACACTTTGAAGTAAATTTTTTCCTTAAATCACACAATTAAATAATTTTCAGGTCTCCCTTTAAATACATGAGTTCACTTCGGTCTTGCATCAAATTCTTCTACTTCAGACACTAGGTCTTAACAAAGCTAAGGAAAGGAAAAGTGTTGTCTCATCATACATATGGAGAGCCAAAGCCTCGAGACACTACGTGATTTGCTTGAAGTCACTCCGGAAGCAGTGGAGGAGCTAAATTAGCACTGGATCTCTTGAGTGCTGAACCACAACCGCAACATTGTCTTTCCTCTTCCCACCACTTCTGGCTAACCCACAACTTCCTATATTCATCTTCTACAACTACATTCCCAGGGAAGCCCAGGGGAATCTGATTTTCTCAGGCCTTCCTTCTGCATGAAGATGTACGTAGGGGTAGGCAGATGCTGCATCTCCAACTGGGTGAGACTGTGAGCTAGCCAGAGAGAGAGGCTGCCACAAGTCACTGCCCACAAATGGGAATCCAGTTCTTCCCTTATCAAGCAAATGTGCAAAGAAGAATGTTAACAGAGAAGCTTCTATAAGAAGAGGCACATGTTTTGGCTCCTCCATGTCCTTATGCCACCACAACATTTCTTTGTGGTAAGCCAAACTCAGAATTCTGAGACAGAAACACTGGACATGTATAAAAACATAGCTTTAGCCATAAGAGTGTTTTCCAGACTTTTTCTGAGGTCAATGCAATGTTCACTTGTAGATAGACACTGTTCAAATAATACAGATACAGACTGAACCATTAATTGCTCTTAATTGCAGGCACTTAAACTTGTCAGCAATGCACTGTTGGAGTGACTAGCAGAGTTAATGGAAATGGAAAACTCTGCCATTTTGGCCTATTTCTGAAATTAAAGTTAAATGAGGCACCAAAAGGAGTATTCTCCAAAATAAATTTTCATCCAGCATCCCTAGAATTTTTTTATATCAGAAAGAAGGGGCTGAGACCAGTAACCTAAGGTGCTCCAAAGAGGTCACCGGAGGAAACTGTTGCTTTATTGCTTACAGAGATGAAAATCTTCCCATTCCTAACACAGCCTTTTGGAAGTAACCCCGACGTTTCAGCCATTTGTGAAAGAACTGCACAAATTCCAAAGGGAGCCTGTAAGCGCATGCACCCCGCAGGGCAGTCTCAGAATTCACTAGCAGAAAAAAATGCTACAGAGGCTGGATATAATGAGCTATCTCTCCAACTGACACAGGAGCTTGAACTTCTGTTCACTCACATGGCACTCTAAAAGTCCATCATCCTTCCACATCAGGATATATGATGTGGTATACATTAGACATGTCAATACTAATGATTTGCCCTGTATTACACATGCCTTTCTGTGCCCCATCCCTAGATCACATGGGTGACTTCAACTTCAGATAACCTGGTATTAGACACAAAACAATGCTCATAGCTAAAGTAATGGCTCCTATTTAGGGTTTTCCAAGAAACTTGGAAATTCTGAGCCAGGATAGAGAGAAGCATTTACCTTTCTTCCTTCTGTTCTGCTCATGGATCAGGTCCTCAGATCTGCTCAGATCATCAGGTGCATCTGGGAATAAGGTCAGACGTTTCCAAAGGGCACAAAGCCTTTACATAAAGATTTAAATTCCAGAGTGTTACACAGCTTTCGTTATAATATTTCAATAATTACCTTCAATGTCAATAATGTCACTAGAGTTTATTTGATTTTCATTTCTAATGCTGGACTTTTTGTTTTCTTTTTTAAGGTGCTTTACTTTTTAAAGGAATCAATCTGTCTTTGGAAAACTCTGGGGAAGTATATCAATAAACAATGAGACATGAATAGATGCTAGTTACTGAACAATGTCCTTTTGTAGGAGGAAATATGAGCAATAATACTGTAAGCTGTTGTTGGGTTTCAAATCACATAATTATGTAAAACAGCAGTGCAAGGTGGTGATAACTTGACAATTTAAGTTTATTTACATTGCCTTTGAGATGATTTTTAGCTCAGAAACTCAGGATAACAAGATTGCTTTTTAAAGGTAGAATGTAAAAGTCGGAGAACCATAACACAAGTCAGTTGAATCTTATCCCTCACTGCCATTTGAAAACCACATCCTGTGATAATTTTGTCTATGAACAATAGCTAAACTTTTATACTCCTTCTTCAGCTTAGCAGCTCAAAGGTTTTCTTGCTTAGTCATAATATAAAAGGTCCTTTCAGAATATATATATATATATATATATTACTGTGAGTGTGTGTGCATATATCTTTGTGGAGAAAGAGAACATGATAGCTTTTGCCCTCAAAGCTGTAGCTTAGGACAGGAAGATTAATGTAAAAGATGTCCAGTTCTACAAAATCCCCAGACATCTCAAGGGGCCTCTTTATCTACCTGTTTGTTTTGTTTTGTTTTTAAAGGAGAAACACATCTCACCTGCTGAATTTACACACTCTTGATCTCATCTTTCCTAAGGAAGTTTTGCCCTACCTCCCACAGCCTGCTTAAATCTGCAGAATGCTTAATATGTCTCCATTGCTGGGGGACTTACTCACTCCTCAGCTCTGTTCCACATGGGGCCCAGAATGGATTTTCACACCTCACAGTCTGGAACTGGAGAACTTTCTTAGAAAGAGTTAACATAATAGGCACATTTGTCACTCTTGATCATTACAGGTTGCAGGCTTTGCAGAAGTGCCTTTCCATGCCAGTCCCAGTCCTGGATCCTTATGTAGTGAACAAATAAAGAACACAAAAAGAGTCAATTTATGTAGAAGATGAGAAATGGTTACATCTACATAGATGGGTAGTACAAGGAAACTGCAAGACAATCCTAATTAACATGGTAGGAAGAAATATATACTTTTCTTTATACCACCAGCTATCCCCAACAGTAGCTCTAGAGACATTTAATTTTTGTTAAGAAAAAAGACTGCTTTAGTTGACAGATCCTTTCTTTTGGCTTATACGGTCATTGCTGGTCAACATGGTTGACAGAAGAAAATTGAAGGCAAGCATGCTAGAGCTGAAAGGTAACAGGAACTGAGAGGTGACTGCAAGGCCTCCTGCTGCCAAGGACAGCAGCGCGTGGTCCAGTTGCACCTGGAGCAGCAGCTCTCAAACATTTCTCAAAAGAAATTTAATGTAGCTGGAGATTTGCAAGATTTGCGCAGCAGACCATACTGCCAAAAAACTCTGTCGAGGGGACAAAGAAGTGAGCGGAGGCCAAGCTGAGACCTTCACAGAGGTAGCCCTGGGGTAAGCTGAGGAGCAACATCTGAAGAAGTCCTATGGACCAGGGCAGCAAACCTCAAAGCAGCCCCACAGAAGTCATCATCTAGAGCTGCCAACAGAATTAACCACTATTAAGGAAGCACAAATGTAGCAAACAGACAGGAGTTCTGGATGTATCAGATATATCTGGATATATCTAGATATATATACCGTGAATCACAGGGTTCTGTGATTCTGAGTCTTATCTTAAAAATGGAAATGGAAAAAAAAAAAGTACACCTCATTATGCTCTGTCTCAGCTGTTATAAGCTAGAAATAGCCATAAGGCTGTATTTGACATGACACAGATTTTCCAAGAATCACAGTCATTTGTCAGTTTACATTTTGGTTCCTTCATTTTCCGGTAGCAAGAGAGTAGGTGCAGGGAACTATCAAACAGTAAGCACCTGCTCCGCATGTGTTAGTGCTCTGGCATAAACATGAGCCCTGCTGCTGAGGCAGGAACATGCTAACCTTGTAATGGCTGAGTTTGGGACACACATCTCAAGACTCTTTCTGGGTGGGTGGTCTTGACTGTGCTCTCAAATGCTGGCAGGAGGAAGGGGCACCGGAAATCCTTATACTGCCTATAAAACAGATTAAACAGTCTGGTTTCACAGTAGCATTAAGAAACTTTCTTCTAGACTTGAGATCACAAGGCTGAGCAGGAAAGGAGAATTTTGCTTGCTTCATTTTGTCATTAAATATATACAGTGGTATTGACAAAATCCAGGCATGTAAAGATTACCTATATTTCCTTCAGGCAATCCACTACAGATGCAGTCAAGTGACTTTAAGTGGTGCCCTGCCTGGAAAGAGGGATTAGTTAGATGAGCCTTGGAATTGGCCACAACTTATTCCATCAGAAAAAAATGCCACATGGACAATATATAATGCTTATTTCTATTTCAAACATGGTTTAAACTGCATGGTTTCATAAATTAAGAAACACAGCTGGAGAAATCCCAGCAGTGATGATGTGATTTGATCAGAACACTAATATGTTTCACAGCAGGAAGGGATTACTGAACATGTTGCCATGACTATAAGGGTTTGCTTCCACTGAATAATTGCCTCTTTCTTGATGGTATATCTCCAGAGAGCTTCCAAAAATAAATTCAATTAGGTTTAAAAAATATACTCTATGGATTATACTTCTGTTACTAAAAGATTGTGGAATTGACATGCCCACAATAGAGAAATAGAAATAGAAGGCAAGGAAGAAAAGAAGCCTGTAAGGTGGCAAATGCTGTTTCTGTCAATCCAATGAAGTTCTTCTAGCACTTCACATGATACCCAGAAGTAAATCCCCAGGGGATTGCCTACCTGGGTAGCCATGGTTCCAAGCGGACCACCATGGAAATGACATGACTCCACACTTTTGAAAACCGTGTTTCTCATGTGTTAGAAGATTCAAAGCACTCCTATCTTTCTAGACATTAATTTGGATTGACTCTAGCTGCCTGCATTGCAGCACTAAGCCTACTGGGCTGGAGTGTGCCGGCACAGGCCTGATCACAGACTATGGGCTTTTTGATGAAAGGAAGATGGCAATCACTCCACTTCCATTCTTCCCAGATTTTTGTGTCCTAAACTGACTCTGAAAGGGCACAGGCCCCCCTTTCGTGCTCTTTCTGCACACTAAGAAAACTCCTAGTACTCAGCCTCGTATAACTCATGACTGCTAGGAACTGTGGCTTTAAGGCTTATTGCATATTCATGTGGTTGGGGGTTATGTGTGGAAAAAAAGCTGTTTCTCAACCCCGCGTTCATTCTATGTTCACGGGTATCCCAGATCATCCATAAAAGGTCTGCAACAAGATAAAATGCATTGGTCAAATATGTAAGCTAGCCTAACAAAGTTTTACTCATCCACACTGCCTGTGTGAGTCACTTTTATTTGTGTGTGTGTCTTTCATTGTCATCACTGATTGAGGAAGAGATGAAGACATATTCTGTTTGTAGAATTGGTTTTTCTTCAGTGTTACATTTCTTATGTTAGTTATGCAAAGTTGAAGCTTTATTCTGATCTTATTTTACTGGATTTTCTCTTTATCTGTGTGCTTGCTAGATATGGAGTGCACCAAGAGCAATTGGAAAAAAAATCCTGATTTCATTCTGTCTGGAAATTTGCTTTTCAGGATTTAATCAAATGGAGAATTCTTCATGAGTTATTAGCTTAACCACATTTCTAAATTTTTCTTTTATGATTGTGACAAAATTTTAACCCTGGCAAGGAAAAGGATGACTTCAAGACCTATTTTAGGACAAAGACTAACCAAAAGATCATAAAGATAAACCATAAACACCATAAAAAATTTCCAAGAACAATGACTCATTTCTCAAGCGTATTTTGTCTTCTGCCCTATGTCCAGCTCCTGACGCACGTAGTCTGTCTTTCTCTGATAAGAATTCCTCTCCCTACATTTATCATCTTCCTCTTAAAACTCATTTCATTCACTGACTTACAGGAAAGTTCTAGTTCAGAAACTCTCTTCATTCTTAATTCCCAGTTTAACTATATTTATGACCACTTTCAGCCAGCAAAGTTTTTATTACTTTTTTGGATCTAGTGTAAATTAGGCACTCTGAAAGACTTCAACAATTGGATAACTGAATTTTTATTTTTGTCTGTGTAATTTGGATTTAAAAAAAAAAAAAA